>OX637339.1:14547803-15147803 GCA_951799405.1 Agapetus fuscipes | reverse complement strand
AGAAATATAGTAGATAGATAGATAGATAGGGGGAAGGGATAATTTTGAAATGAATAAAAAATATAGGTTGGTAGGTACTCAACGGAATTCAACCGAAAAAGAATCGACTTGGCAATGGCAACGATGGCAACTTTGAAGCCTATGTTGAAGTGCTGGCAATTTATTTGAAATTCGAATGTCAAAATGAGTTTTGTTTCTCGCATAGGTTTTACATAAAAAGGTGTTGTGATTGATCATGTTTATTTATTTAAAAAACGACAATTTAAAATCTACTAATGATGAGGAAGCACATCCCAAGTCCTGAACAATATTTGTTGTGAATATGACGTGCATCTGCTCAGGAGTTCTTCAGTTTGAATGCCATTATCGCACAATTATTTTGTATGGGGAGGCCGTTGAATTTTATATTATAGGGGGATAATACTTAAAAAAAATTAAATGCCGCAATAAGTATGGTTTCATATAAAAAGTTGACCTAATCGATCGTCATTATTTCTAAAAAATACATGTTATAACTGGTTGAAGTATAATTTTGAAATAAATAAAGAATATAGGTAGGTACTCAACGGAATTCAACCGAAAAAGAATCGACTTGTATGGCAACTTTGAAGCGTATGTTGAAGTGTTGGCAATTTATTTGAAATTCGAATGTCAAAATGAGTTTTGTTTCTCGCATAGGTTTTACATAAAAAGGTGTTGTGATTGATCATGTTTATTTATTTACAAAACAACAATTAAAAATCTATTAATGATGAGGAAGCACATCCCAAGTCCTGAACAATATTTGTTGTGAATATGACGTGCATCTGTTCAGGAGTTCTTCAGTTTGTCATCCATTAACGCACAATTATTTTGTATGGGGAGGCCGTTGAATTTTATATTATAGGGGGATATGCTTTTCACGGTATATGAAAAAATCATCTTATCAGATTTGATAAAACAAAGATTCTATCTAAAGAAAGATTTCTCATCCCCCGACTTGTGAAGGAAGCAATCGAAATACACAGGCACCCCAACTTCAACAGAGATGATAGCTACAAGCTTTCCAGTTTATGGAGGCCAGTACTAACTTCAATGATCCACCCTTTCATTAATCGGACGATTTCACAAGAATACATAATATCGTCCTTCTGTACAACTGGGGTTATAGCGACATCTATGGATGTATCTCCGAAGGTTAATAAAAATACCTACAACCTTCGGCCTCGATCAAACAACAATAATTCAACAGTTCGTGGTTCCTCCTTGTAGAGGACACACGTCTCCTGAAGACGTCGGATATAACTCCGACGAAACGTAGAGAAAATCGTTCTTCTCTTTTGCACGGTCAGTAAAATCCGTTTTTTCATTCTTTAATATGAAAATTCATTCAAAAATTCAATTCTTTCAGACAAATATCACCGATATATTTGCTAGGTAAGAATTACCGTGGGGATGAGACTTCCAGCCCAGTGTTGATAGTTTTAGAGAGTTGCTTAAGACAAATATATTTCAGAGAAGCATCCACACTTAAAAGCGCCCTTGGTGTGGGTAGCGCCACTAAACGATGCTTTAAAAATTGAACATGTATTACTATTATCAATTTTCCTTCTATACACGCGTACAAAACATCCTATATCTGCATGATAATAAGGGGCCGTACCCTAAACATGACATAATTGGATTACACCGGCTTAGGTTGGCGCTTTTAAGCGGCTTAGCCTCCCCTCAAGTGTACTACTAAACCTTAGCATTCACCGAAAATGTAAACAAACTGCAACTCTCAATAGAGGCGCTACTTAAAATTCGATACATTTTTAAGTTAACACTTTGAGTTGAAAAATTATTTGTTTTACTTGAGTTATAGGCTGGGGTGCGGTTCTTCTCTCAAGTATACAACTAAACCTTAGCATTCACCGAAAATGTATACAAGCTAAAACAATCTATAGAGGCGCTGCTTCAAATTATATACAATTTTAAGAAAACTCTTTTATTGAGTTGAAAAATTACATGTCATACTTGATTTGTAGGCGATTCTCTCAAGTATATAACCAAACTATAGCATTCACTGAAAATGTACATAAACTAAAAGAATCAGTAGAGGCGCTGCTTCAGATTCCATACATTTTTAAGAAAATAGTATTATTATGTTGAAAATTATGTGTTTTATACTTGAAGATTAAACTGGGGGTGCGGTGCACATCGATGGCGGGTCGAGGTTGAGTCCCCGTGACGTCATAATCACGTCAGGGGGTGATGAATGTAAAAACTTGACACCGCCGATGTAATATTGTGTTACGTTGAATGTATTTGTCACTAATTTTACTAAATCCTTGTTATCCCTTTTGCTTCGTAAGCAAGACTGATCGCTTCGGTGAAAAAAAGCTTCAGTTGCCCAGAGCTGCTAAAAATATAACTTTGTATTTTTGGGTAAAGATTTTCAATGTTTGAAATGACTTTTTGCCTGTCTACAGAAAAAGTGTAATACAATTGAGGGCCTTAGAATCAAAAAGGTAAGTGTCCCATAAATAGTGTATAGGAAACACTAGTCCATAGGACACTAGTCTATAAGACATAGTGTCCCATAGATAGTCAATAGGACACTTGCCTTTTTGATTCTAATACCCTCAATTCAATAAAGGTGGTTTCCTTGACTTATAGGTTGAGTATGACGATGACCACCCATACTGTAAATAATAATAGTTCACTTTGACCATGTCATCCCTGTTTCAGTGAAGTTCGGCAAATGTTGCAAAGGATATGTTCATTTTAGGTTTGAATTTTAATTTGTAAGTACACATGCAGCATTTGTAAGTACACATGCAGCATTTGTAAGTACACATGCAGCATTTGTAAGTGTAAACTTACACGTGTCTGTGGGCATGCATTTTTTTTTTTTTATTATTAAGATATCTTTGCAACTTACATTATAGGTTTTTTTAAAGTATGGGTGGCCAGACTTAAACCAACCTATAAGTCGAGGAATCCGATCCAAGGAAACATCCGAAGCATTTTTGCCCCCCTCAAACTACGTTCTAAATCTAAATCTAAATCTAAGTTGCAAAGATATGTATCATTTGAGGTTCATATTAAATGCATTCCCACAAGCAGACACGTGCAAGTTCGCGGTTAAAAATGCTGAATGTGAACTTACAAATTAAACTCCAAACCTCAAATGAACATAAGACCTGCAACTCTTGCCGACCTTCCCTGAATTATGGATGACGTTGGTAAAGTGAACCATTTTTTACAGTATGGGTGACCAGACTCATACCAACCTATAAGTCAAGGAATCCGACCCAAGGAAAGATCCGAAGCATTTTTTCTACCTCAAGCTACGTTCGTACTTAAAATAAACATTATAATATCCCTGCAACTTAGATGATAGGCGAGTGTGTCGATGCATGATCTTGTTTATACAAGCAAGTCAGGTACTGTCGGTAAACACCTGCGTGGTATCGATTACTAAGCCCCGTGTTAATGCCGTAATAGTGTGTTAGCCGGTACTACGCTTGTAAGCGGCTCAACCATGTACAGCACTCGGACTTATGCGGGACACTTTTGTATAGGAATATTAAATTCTCTTTCTTCAAGTCCGGTCCGGTCGATGGCTCGGTTGGTAGAGCGCTTGCATTCCATGCCGAGCGCCCGGGCTTGAATCCCATCGAGGGTTTGATTTGAAACGATTTTCCGTTTCGGTGTTTATTTCAAACCCCAAAAAAAAATACCTGCAAGGTTGCGGTTGGTATGAGGCTGGCCACCAGGGAAGATCGGCAAAAGTTGCAGGGCTAATGTTCATTTGAGGTTTAGATTTGAATTTGTAAGTAGGTACACATTCAGCATTTGTAAGCGCGAACTTACACGTGTCTGTTTGTGGACATGCATTTGACATGAGTTTTTAATGTCTTTGCAACTTAATAAGAGTATATATTTACTCAGCCAGCCTTCACAAGAAACAAGAACCAGCTACCTCGGGAGCTCGGAATCCCGCACATCAACTGAAGTGGTTGAAGTAACGCCGGCCGGTCCCCTTACCTGTAAAAAAATGTATGTTCCACTCGCTACATGCGAAACCCTTCGGAGGTAGCACCGCAATAAGTTACACTATGTGTGTAGCTTCGTTGCGTTATGTTGCATTTAACTGCAACTTTAATGATGCATGTCAACTTACAAATTAAAATCTTAACCTCAAATGAACACACACCCTGAAATTTTCCTGAATTTCCTTGAAACATCGGTGACATTGGCAAAGTGAATTAAATGGGACATCAAGTCTGAGACTCTCGATGGGATTTCAATCCGAGCTCTCGGCATCGTATGCAAGCACTCCACCAACTGAGCTATCGACCGGGCTACGGAGGTACGGTATATAGAAAAGTCAAATATCCGATAATATTCGTTGCAGAAAGCACATATCTCCCCTATATGTTCATGATTTTCACAACTCCCGCCCTCGGCTCACCCAGATCGACAATAAATACGGTGCAGCAGTACGGACCAGATTTACGAGCATATTTTTGCGGGCGACAGGGTAGAATGGCACAGTGACAAAACGACACATGACAGAACGACTCCTGATAGAACTTCACTATAACAGTACGCCACATGTCAAAACATCTGGCGTTCTGTAATGTGCCGTTATGTTAAAAAAATGGTTCATTTTTAAAGTCATCCCTATTTCAGGGAGGGTCGGCAAGAGTTTCAGGGCTTATTTTCATTTGAGATTGGGGTTTTATATTGTAAGTCCATATGTGGCATGTGTAATTACGAACTTATACGTGTCTGCTTGTGGAAATGTATAATATGAATCTCACAATATAATATATCTTTGCAACTTAGATTAGATTAGATGTCAAAGTTTTTTTCCTGTGCCGTTTATGGTATGTTCTATTTAAGGTATGGGATGATTTGTCTTTTGATGTTTTGTCATTGTGATGTTATGTCATGTTTCGTTCTGTTTTGGGTCGTTTATTCATGTGTCGTTATGACATGTGTCGTTCTGTCATGTGTCATTTTGTAACTGTGTCGATCTTTTATGGAACCATTTTTACGCGGAAACCAAATTATGTGTTTGCCTCCAGTCAGAAGTGACGCTCCTTTTTTTAAAGTGATTTACTGTCATTGTGATGTTATGTCATGTCTCGTTTTGTGACTTTGTCGTTCTAAAATGGAAGCAGTTTTGCGCGGGAAGGAGCGACAGAGGCGGCATTTGATACCATATTTAGTGTTTGCCCCCAGCTAGAAGTGGCGCCCCGGGAAGGCGGACGATTCTTCCAGATGCATTTCGACTGCATTTTATAGCTCGGGGTCAAAGATTTCTCGAATCGGATTGAATCAAAGACTAAAATCTTTTGCCAAAAATGAGATGAATATGCAGTAAAATAAAAAGGAAGTTTTGTTGAAGTCGTAGTCAAAGTCTTTACAGGGAAACCTTCATACGAGTACACAATAATATTTTTTTGGTGATCACTTTGGTGTTCCTTGACTTATAGGTTGTTATGCGGCTGACCACCCATACTGTAAAAAATGGTTCACTTTGCCAATGTCACCCCTGTTTCAGGGAAGGACGGCAAGAGTTGCAAGGCTTATGTTCATTTGAGATTGGGTTTTTATATTGTAGGTCCACATGCGGCATGTGTTAGCGCGAAATTATACATATCTGCTTGTGGGAATGCATTTAATATAAATCTTAAATGATATATATCTTTACAGCTTAGATTAGATTAGATTAGATCACTACTTTTGTGTGAATCACACCTCACGAGCCCTATGAGAGTTTGGTCGTCGCTATAGAAAGCGTCAATCAAGCAAGACCCATTTTCTGTAGGACTGAATGGCTTTTTAGTGATTTTTTTTAAAGCCAATTGATTTTTTTAACCCAGCGAAGAGCATACTTGAAAATATAAATAATTATTTACTCGCCAAGAATCGAACCACTTAAGACTACATACAGACCGGACATGAGACTGATAACCCTAGATGGGCTTTGGCTAAATCCAGAATTCTTTTCCACTCTCTAAAAAAGATTGTTAGGGTCGTATTCAAGTTAATATTCTTCTTGGCACATAGAACCAAACTGCGCACTTCATTTAAAATTGTTTTTTTTGTACTTAGTTATCATTATCATTAATAGCACAACAACCCGAGGTGGCATCTTTGATTATAAACAGCCACCGCTGCCTGTCCAACACCTTCCATCTTAATCTGAGTCTTCCCACTGTCCTGCGCCCCTCAGGGTCCGTCATCAAAACCATGTTTTCCAGGCTCTGATGTTCCATTTGCTGGATGAGACCCAGCCAATGTAATTTGTAAGTAAGCAACACATCTAGTGCAAATTCTTTCCGTATCCCAAAAGGGGTTTTTCATTCGGTTAGGGGAACCTGTTTATTTTTATAGGTAAGGGGGCTGGCCTTACACCATCCATTTCAGTTGAAGTGGGGGTATCCCAGCTCCCAAGGGGACTGCTACTCATTTCTTGTGAAGGCTTAGTAAAGCTTGCCAGTATTTTTTTAAATAAACACTGAAATGGGAAAATCATTTCTGACACCCTCGGTGGGTTTCGAACCCGAGCTCTCGGCATGGAATACAAGCACTCCACCAACTAAGCTATCGACCGGAGCCTCAGCTTAAATCATCCATCCATTTATTCAAAAACGAGAATTCAACATGAACCGGCAAATGTAATTAAAGGAAAAAACACTGAATTTGATGTATTTTTTACATGGATGCCCGGTGTTTACATGTCGGAGTAATTTATTCGGCAAACAAAGACCGCTGATTGGCTCTTCGTTCCACGATGAATTCCGATACGACCATCACGGATAATAATTGTGAGGGGACTGTGTGTGCGGACAGCAGGGCAAATATATCCATACAATTTACATGGCGGACTACACTGATTCGTTTAGATCAACGAATAATCCATTAATTGTTTTTATAAATAATAATAAAATCAGGCTAATTTATTTAAAATTACAAATGATAAGAGAGCGCCGTGTTTGTGTGTGTCACACCTCAAGGGCCCTCTCCGATCATGGATAAGACTTTTTGAAATGGGATTTGTATCCGGTCGATAACTCAGGTGGTAGAGTGCTTGCATTCCATGCCGAAAGCTCGGGTTCGAATCCCACCGAGGGTGTCAGAAATGATTTCCCGTTTTGGTGTTTATTTCAAACCCCAAAATAAAATACCGGCAAGGTTTACTCAGCCTTCACAAGAAATGAGTACCAGCACTCTCGGGAGGTGAGAAACCTCCACTTCAACTGAAGTGGTTGGCGTAAGGCCGGCCCTCTTACCTGTAAGAATAAATAGGTTCAACTCGCCACATGCGACCCCTTCGGGGATAACGCGGCAAGAAGTTACACTATATGTGTAGCTTAGTTGCGTTTTTTTTTTTTTTGCGAGTCTTGAGTGCTCCGCAAAAACCCACAGATTTGGAGTTCTTCACTCCGGGTGGCAGTCTGTTCCACTCCACCGGACCCGCAACACGGAAAGCACGGTCTCCGAAATTTGTACGAATCTGACGGCGCGGCTGAACCAAATTGACTGCTCCATCGCCCGCGGATCTGAGTGTCTGCCTCCTTACACCCATCTCAACAGACAACATCATGTCAGTCAAATAAGGTGGAGCCAAGCCATTGATGGCTTTATATACCATCACACAAACACGGTAGACTACCCTCTCCGGGAAACGAAGCCAATGTAATGTTTTTAACAGCGGAGTGATGTGAGCAAATTTGGGTATCCCGAATATGGTTCTTGCTGCCGAATTTAACACAGATTGAAAGCGATTGAACTGCTTCTTTGGCTGCCCACTATAAAGCGTTGCACAATAGTCAATCCGAGACATCACAAACGCGCCCCAACTTTTAAGCTTCCACGTCCTGCTTAAGGTTTTTGTTATTGCTTTTCCGGGCCTCTAAAGTGGTACCTACATTGCTTTACACCCGTAAAGAGAAATGCAATTCACATATTTCAAGATTGGTAGCTTGAAAGTTTATGGGAATTGGGTAAGCTTAATCAACTCGTCCCCTTAAGTGCTTGTTTGTCTTATGTCCATTAAAACTAATATCACATTAGCAATGTGTGTATGTGTACTGGGCCAATGTGGATTATAAAAATTGGGAATTTATGTTAAAAATATTTTAAACAACTCTCAAACTATTGAGTTTTACGTTTTTTTCTTAGCTCATAATGTAGAATGTTATTCTTAAGATAATATTATTGAAAAGTTATCTTTAATCTCTATAATCTATAATCTATGTTGCAAAGATATATTAAAATTTAAAGCTCACATCATATGCAGGCCCGCAAACAAACACGTGTAGTTCGCGCTTACAAATGCTGAATGTGGATATACAAATAAAATCTAAACCTCAAATGAAAATACACCCTACAACTTTTGCCGACCTTCCCTGACACAGGGGGACATTGGCAAAGTGAACCATTTTTTACAGTATGAATCAAATGGTTGATAAGCCAAACAAGAACTATGTGGATAAAATGGTTGCCTCGAATCTGTCACTATAAGGCCTCATAAAGACTACAGAACTTTGACAGTAAGTTGATAGCGGCTATATTGATACAGTAACATCTGTCAAGTTGACCGACATTTATTTAGTCTATTTTTCCAAATCACCATGAGCCGATATAACTTTCAACTACGCTTTTGCCGTTCCACTAAAAGTGTCCAGAACCTCTAGAAAGTCTTCTCAACTTATTCGTATACTTCATACTTCTCTTAGTTTTAATAATCATATAATAATAATAATATTAGGATGATTTATTTAGTGAGCGCTGTTTTTGTCTGTATCACACCTCAAGAGCCCTCTGCGAGCTTGGTCGTCGCTATAGAAAGCGCTAATTCTCGAGCACGACCCAGTTGTTGTAAGGTTGGATGGACCTTCAGTGACCGTCCTTTGGTAAAGGTTTGTGAATTTTTCAACCCAGCGAAAAGCACATTTGGAAATATAAATGATATATTTTTGTGCTCCGCCGGGATTCGAATCCACACCCTTTCATTTATGAGTCCGAAGTGTTGCCACTGGACTGCGGACCGGTCCAAGAAATGCCAACAACACGCGGTGTAACTAGCGGTCACCCATCCAAGTAGCATCCGCGCCCAATGTTGCTGAACTTCGGTGATCTGATGAGAGCCGGTGCTTTCAACATGGTATCTATCGTCGTTGAATCCATCTCATATCCATCTATCTATCTATGTTTATTTTCATCACTATGATTTTCATTACCAATTCCTTGATTTATAGGTTGGTATGAGGCTGACCACGAATACTGTAAAAAATGGTACACTTTCCCAAAGTCGCCCCTATTTCAGGGAAGATCGGATGCAGCATTCGAGACACGTGTCTGCTTGTGTGCATGCATTTAATATGAATTTTAAATGTTAACGTATCTTTGAAACTTAGATTATAGATTATTATAGTTAGGTACCATTTACGTTGTATTATAGGTTGTACATAGATAATTATTATTACACTGTGTAAACTTGGAAGGTTTCTGTAACTTTTGAAGCGAACAAATGGAAATTTGCATCTGGGATGTGTGCGAGCGTGTACCTGTAGGTACATATCGACGGTTAAAAGGAAGTAGGGCATAAGCGACAAAAACTTGATTGTCAGGAGAGCAGTTTAAAGTTTGATGTTGCAGAAAAGTGGCATAACTTTTTAATTTTTTATCATAACGTTAAAATCAAAACAGTTAAAAAATAAAGCATTTATTGGCATTCCTATTTATGTGGTTTTACGATGTTTTACGATTTTTTTCATTTCTGCATTTACACAATTCCTTCACTTATAGGTTGGTATGAGGCTGATCACTTATACTGTGAAAATACGTTTCACTTTTCCAATGTCATCCCTGTTTCAGGGAAGGTCGGCAAGAGTTGCAGGGCTTATATTCATTTCAGATTGGGTTTTAAATTGTAAGTCCACATACGGCATGTGTTAGCGCGAAATTATGCGTGTCTGCTTGTGGGAATGCATTTAATATGAATCTCAAATGATATATATCATTACAACTTAGAATTAGATTTAGATTATGTCACAAGCGCTTTTAGGACAAAAAATGCCAAAATCTTGTCGGTTACACCAAAACCATACTTTGAAAACGCAGTTGTTTGCTTGGGCATAAACAACAACAAAAAAATCATCGTAGAGCTATGGGAGCAAGCGCACAAAAAAGAGCGGAAAATTTAAAGTAGGATGATTCCTTGACTTATAGGTTGGTATGAGGCTGACCACCCATACTGTAAAAAATGGTTCACTTTGCCAATGTCACCCCTGTTTCGGGGAATGTCGGGCTTATGTTCATTTGAGGTTTGAATTTTATTTGTAAGTACACAATCAGCATTTGTAAGCGCGAACTACACGTGTTTGTTTGTGGGCATACATCTGAGAGCTTTGAATGAATATATCCTTGCAACTTAGATTATTATTATTTATTATGATTTATTATTCCTTGACTTATAGGTTGGTATGAGGCTGACCACCCATACTGTAAAAAATGGTTCACTTTGCCAATGTCACCCCTGTTTCAGGGAAGGTCGGCAAAAGTTGTGGGGCTTATGTTCATTTGAGGTTTGGATTTTATTTGTAAGTACACATTCAGCATTTGTAAGCGCGAACTACACTTGTTGGTTTGTGGGCATACATCTGAGAGCTTTAAATGAATATATCCTTGCAACTTAGATTATAGATTATATTAAAGATAGCATTCATAGCTCATTTTTGACCAAAACATCGCTTATGTCCTACTTCCTTTTAACCGTCGGTATTATACTGTACATACAAGCAAGTATTGTTGGGGGGTATGCAAAATGTTAATGTGCGAGTACATACATACACAAGTAAGCAATAATATAAACAGAACGGTGGGTCTACTTGCTTAACATATCTACAGCGTGCTCTGTTATCTTTGTTTTTTTTTTTTTTTTTCAATTCTCCTTCTTGTGAAATGGCGGTCGATCTGTAATGCTGGCTGCTAGGGATAGGGTTTTTGATTATTTTTTTTATTAGATTTTTGGATTTGTATTATTATTAGGCGAATTGAAACTTAAACTACAAAATGAATTTAATTTTAATTAAATCGAAGAACACAGTTTTTCCATATTTACTCAAAAAATATTGACATTTTAAAAAAAATGCTTCCGATATTTCACTCAACAATGTATAGTTCTGTAATGAAATAGAAAAAAAAAAATTCCAAAATATATTCTGGAAATATATGTGTGCTATAGCACACACGAGAAAGTAGCTACAAATGTAAAAAAAGTGTTTTTGTAAAAAAAAATTGTGGTGGCAATTCTTAAGTTATATATTTTGTTCAAACTTTATAATTAAGATAAAAAAAAATTAAACATGCTTGATTTTTTTCATTACTGTCACTCTTTTGCTAAGATCGTAAAGTAAAAGAAACAAAAACGGCAGATTTAGGGTAAAAAGAGCCTTTAATTCGTCACTTTAGGTGGCTGTCTGTTCCACTCCATTCGGCCCGCAAATCGGAAAAAAAGATCTCCAAAATTAATGCGCGTCTGACGGTACGGCTAGACTTAGTCTAGTTGTATATAATATCCACGAATTTTAACAATCATTTTCGCATGATTGAAAAATATTGAAAACATATCAATACAATTATTTCCATAAATAAAAATTAATAATCATTTTTCAAACCTCCTGTAGAATAATCTCCCAGCCTACTTTCTGAGCTTCCCAAACTTTAAAGCTCCGCTACTTTTGAACGAACAAAAGTTGAGAATCTCGTTCTTTCGGCTTTGCATCATATAAATACTCGTACATACAAGTACTACATATTTATTCACACAATTTACAATTTTATTAAAGTGCCTAACAGTGTAATCGATATTATCGACTTAGCATCATCGATAAGTCCCTACTTTTAATAATAAATTTATTCCAGCCCAGTCACGCGGAGGGTGCAATGCGTGACTAGCCTTACAAAAATAATACATTGATCAAAAAATAAAAAAAGTAAATAAATGTTTTACGTTAAAAATGTTTTAAATAAATTGTTTTTAATTGAATTAATTAAAAATGTTTTTAAGAAATTGTAGTTTCAGTGTTTTTTCACATTGTCTCAAAAACTTTTCCTTTTATAAAATTGGCTTCTTATGAGAATAAATAATTTAAGTATACTTCTACAATTAAAAACGTGTTTTTTAAATATTTTGTTGTAGTGTCCTTTTTAAAGTTTTTTTTTAAGTTTTATAATTTAGCTAAATAATCAATAAACACGCCTGGTTATTTTTATTGTTGTAATTTTTTTTCACAAGTTAAAGAAACAAAAACGACAGATGTAGCGTGCTTAGCATAAATTTTGCAACTCTTGCTTCCCTTGCCTGAAACAGGGTGACATTGAAAAAGTGAACCAATTTTTACAGTACGGGTAGTCAGGCTCATAATATATCAACCAACCCATTAGGATAGAGGTTTGTCAAGGATGCTTAAATCTTGATCTTTTTGCAACTTAGATTATAGATAGATATGACATATACGTAACTATTAAACTTTTTTAATACTGATAGTTCTAAAACCAGCCAACTCCAAAATTTGCCGTTTTACGTTTTTTTTTTGTTAAAAATAACTTTTTCCTCTCTCTTAGACGTTCTGCCCGTGGTTACACTTTAAATTATTCAATTTGCGGGACAATTCTTCGGGATTTAAGAGTGCGGACTTGCGCTGTGAAAAATGCGCCGCCGGGTTGCTAAATCTCGACGCATACAAGACTATGCAGTAGCGGAAAATGTTTAAAAATTGGACTTCTGGTATTTTGCGTTGATCTCTCTCAAGTAATTTATATATTTTGAAAATTTACTTTTCCCCAATCTAATCTAATCTAATCTAATCTAAGCTGCAAAGATATATATCATTTAAGATTTATATTAAATGCATTCCCACAAGCAGATATGTATAATTTCGCGCTAACACTTGCCGCATGTGGACCTACAATATAAAAACCCAATCTCAAATGAACATAAGCCTTGTAACTCTTGCCGTCCTTCCCTGAAACAGAGGTGACATTGGCAAAGTGAACCAATTTTTTACAGTATGGGTGGTCAGCCGCATAACAACCTATAAGTCAAGGAACATACATGACAAATATAACCCAAAATAAACATTTTTCTTAATTTGAATTTGTAATTACATATTTTTTATTACTCAAACTCAGAGTCATAAGTATTGTCAAATTGATTGGCAGGATTCAAACCGGCACTGTTTTATTTTAAACACGTCAGTCAAAGTGCTCGGTCGTAGCGCCGACATAGGCCCTGCATAAGAAGTGAGAACTTGGGAGAACGGGAACAGAAAAACCCCGACATGAAATATGGCGTTGAAGTAAAACTGGTTTCCTTATCTATAAAAAAAATCGCTTTCTCTTGTACATGAGACACCAACAAGGTCATAGAACCCAAAAGAGCAAACACCTCAAAATTCGTTGACGTGAGATTTAGGGTAGCTGGACCAGTAGCCTAGAACACCTAGAACAGCTACCCGTGGACCTGCGAATCGACCAGCCCTCTATCATCTTCAGAAAAGGACTGAAAAAAATGCTGAACATAAGAAGCCATGGCGCCCAAATAACATCCATCATCATCATCATCCTGCGGGAATATAGGATGACTCGCGTTAGACCGTGTCGGGTCCGAGCCGAACTTTGACTGCAGCTAAATAACAAAACAAAATATAGTGTTCTATTTTTAAGTTGGTTATATTTTATAAAAACTGCGGTTAATTTATTTTACACAATTTACTTTATCACTTTCGGTTCAAAGTTACATTTGCACAGTATAGTATGACGGTTGGTTTATTTCTGAAGCTCCGTGGAAATTCGGTCCTTCATTTACACTAAAAAGAAAGCTCATTCTCGAACCATGGAGAATCGCTACATACTACTTTGCTAGATTTTACCAGAACATTCGATTCAAAAGTTAAATAATATTTGGAATTTTAGTATACCTTGACTTATAGGTTGGTATGCGGCTGACCACCCATGCTGTAAAAATGGTTCAATTTGCCAATGTCACCCCTGTTTCAGGGAAGGACGGAAAGAGTTGCAGGGTGTATGTCCATTTGAGATTTGGTTTTTATGTTGTAGGTTCACATGTGCCATGTGCAAGCGCGAACTTGTACGTGTCTGCTTGTGAAAATGCATGTAATGTGAATCTCCAATGTAATATTTCTTTGCAACTTAGATTAGATTAGATTAGTTGACCCTGCAACGGCCAAAGCTCGGCTCGGACATGACACTGTCTAGCGTGAGTCTTCTTACTTTCGTAAGAATCTGTACTATAATATTATGTGTAGCTTAGTTGCGTTGGCGTTTTCGCTGCGTAACATATACGACTGAAAAACCCCTAATGGTTTTATTTTAAAATTTTCTGTTTAAAATATTTAAAATTATTACTAAGTTTTTGGAAAGAAAAATCTTCGTGTATCCTGCAGGCTTTACGTTGAAGAAAAGTGAAAAATTAGTTCTGTAAGTCGACCGCAATCTAAAAAAATATTCCGCCCCATTTCCTTCAGTGTTACCATATTTTAATGAAACCATTTTCTTATCGCTGCCATCCGTTATCAAAAAAATATCTTCATCCCAACAAATGTCCCCTTAACGAAGGCGGGCCTTGAGATTTAAGATTTTTGTCGTTATTTCCATTTATTTATCTGTTTGTTTGCATAAGGCTCACCCATGCTGTAAAAAAAATCCATTTTTTTTCTCAGCCGGAAAATATTCTATTTGATTCTACGGTCTTTAGTAACCAATGTCATTTTTTTTTAACTTTTCCCAAGCAACCCGGCCGTGTGACGTATTTCCCCCGTGTGGATACATTTTTATTCAAGTCAACGTTCCAGAACCTTAAAGAACAATAAATGTTAACCACACAAATTTAATAGACAAAAAAAATGGGGTCACACAAATGGGGTCTCAGTTCCACTTTGCAGAGACACCGCCAGAAACTTGCTCAGAGAGAATGAATGGGTGATTGGAACTTGGAATGTCAGAAGAATGAATGAGTGTAAGGAGAAGGAAATTGTGACTGTGATGAATGAAAAGAGAATACAAGTGATGGGTGTGACAGAGACAAAAATGAAAGGGAATGGTGAAAAAGTACTAATGAATGGTGAATTGTATATCTGGTCAGGTGTAGAAGATGGGAATGAAAGACAAGGTGTTGGCGTGATCGTTAGTGAAAATGTGAAAGTATGCATAACGGGTTACAAAAGAGTCTCCCCAAGAATCTTGATTGTTAAATTTAAAACAAGCAAGATGAGAATTTTCTTGGTGGCCTGTTATGCTCCTGTAGATTCAGAATGTATGGAGGTGAAAATGAATTTTTGGAACGAGTTGAATGCAGCTGTGCGTGAAAGTAAGAAGAATGAATTCATTATAATTTTGGGTGATATGAATGGATGGGTAGGTAAGCAAAGAGATGAATGTGTGAAAATTGTTGGTCCTAGTGGACGAGGTGTAGTCAATGATAATGGGCGACACCTGATAGCTTTGTGTGCAGAGCACAGCCTTTTTGCATCAAACACATGGTTTCGGCACAAGGATGTGCATCTGTACACAAGGCAGATTGTGGGAAGTCGCACAATCATTGACTACATCTGTGTGGATGAAAGACTGAGAGGAGCCGTAAGAGATAGCCGTGTCTATCGTGGGCCTGAAATATGCAGTGACCACTATCTCTTATGCGCTAAAATAATGATTGGAGAAGTAAGAAAGAAGAAACGTAAGAAGAAAGTAAGAAAGCCAAGAATAAAAGTAGAAAGTCTGAGTGATGAAAACGTGAAAGTGAAGTATAAATCAGAAATACAAAAAAAGTTAAGTGTGAATGAACTTGAAAAGAATGTGAATGAAAAAGATATTGAAAGCATGTGGAAGGATATGAAAGAAAGAATGATTGAATGTGCTCGAAAAGTATGTGGAGAAACGAAAGGTGGAAGATTAAAAGGGGATGCCTGGTGGAATGCTAAAGTAAAAGAGGCTGTGAAAGTAAAGAAGGAATGTTACAAAAAGTGGCTGAACGACAGGAATGATAGAAAGCTAGAAGATGAATATAAGATAGCCAAGCGAATGGCGAAGAATATAGTTTATGAAAGCAAAGCGAATGAACAGAGAAAGATTGATGAAAAAATGAACAGAAGTTTCACCGACAGTAGGAAGGAATTCTGGAGATGGGTCGGTGCCATTAGGAATAAAGATTCTGCATTGACCACCCCAGGAATCAAAAGTGCTGTTGGTGAGATGGTATGGGAGAATGATGAAGTATGTAAGAGATGGAAAGAATATTTTGAAGGGATTTTTGGTCGGGGCGAAAGAAATTTGTTTAGAAAAATGACAGAAGAGAATGAATTTAGGATTTTGAAAGAGGAAATAAAAGTATCTATTGAATGTTTGAAGAATGGAAAGTCTGCTGGGTTTGATGGAATAAATGGTGAAATGTTGAAAGCAGGAGGTGAATGCGTGATAGATTGGATGTACGAATTATGTAAGCTTTGTGTGAATGCAGGAGTAGTACCGATGGATTGGAGGAAGGCAGTCATTGTTCCCATTTACAAAGGTAAAGGGGACAAAAAAGACTGTCAGAACTTCAGACCAATCAGTCTACTCAGTATACCAGGAAAAGTCTTCTGTAAGGTGATTATAAAAAATGTGATTCTGACTACTAGTGAAAGGATTTCCGATATACAGTCCGGCTTTATGGCCGGTAGAGGCTGTGTTGATCAGATTTTTACTCTACGACAACTTGTTGAAAAACAATTGTCGGTGAGGCGGAAGCTGTTCACGGCCTTTGTAGATCTGGAAAAGGCTTTTGACTCAGTAGACAGAGGTATGTTATGGGATGTTTTGAAAGCATACGGAGTGAATGGGGCTCTCCTAGGTGCGGTGCATGCCAACTATGAAAATAGTAAGGCATGTGTTCGTATTGATGGTGAGTATAGTGAGTGGTTTGAAGTTTATAAGGGTGTGAGGCAAGGATGTGTGATGAGTCCATGGCTATTTAACATAGTCATGGACAAGTGTGTCAGAGATGCTCGACTTAATGATTGTGGATTGACGATAGGAGAGAGCAAAGTGAGTGTTTTACTGTATGCAGATGATGCAGTTCTTGTTTCTGATTCAGCAGTAGAATTGCAAACAATGCTCTCTAGATTGAATGAAGCTTTGTTAGGTAACCATCTGAAGTTGAATGCAAGTAAGACGAAAGTATTGATTTTTGAAAGAGATGATGAAAGTATGAATTATGAATTTAAAATTAATGGAATGAATGTTGATGTCGTAAATGAGTTTGTATACCTGGGAAGTATGTTTGAAAAAGATGGAAGAATGACCGGTGAATTTGAAAGAAGAGTAATGAAGGGCAGGTGTGTACTGGGTGCCACAGCTTGTATCGCCAAAAATCAAAATATATCTAAAAATGCTCGATTGGCGGTACGCAGTGGCATACTTTTACCCACCTTGATGTATGGAAGCGAGGCCTGGACGGTGAATGAAAGTGAAATTAGTAAAGTCCATACTGTTGAAATGGACTTTCTAAGAAGTATGATTGGGAAAAAACGGAGTGACAGGGTGAGGAATGATTTTGTAAGAGAAGAATGTGGTGCAAGAGAAAGTGTGAAAGTGAAGATTGAAAGAAGTTTGTTAAGATGGTTTGGGCATATGGAGAGAATGAATGAGGAAAGACTGACGAAGAAAGTATATGTTGGTAGAATAGATGGATGTCGTGGTAGAGGAAGACCGAGAAAGGTATGGATGGACCAAATATCCGAAATTGCGAATGAATGGAATATCCAGAGTCATAATAAAAGAAGAGCTTGTATGAAGAAGGTTATGACTCTGGAGGAAATGAAAGAAGTATGTAAGGATAGAAAGAAATGGCGGTTGATCTGTGATGTTGGCGGCTGGGGTTTGTTAAAGTAAAATTGGTTTTGTGATTTAGTTTTTTATGTCAATGTATATATTGTTATTTTATTGATTTTAAAAATGTAATTTGTCATGTATGTTCCTTGACTTATAGGTTGTTATGCGGCTGACCACCCATACTGTAAAAAAATTGGTTCACTTTGCCAATGTCACCCCTGTTTCAGGGAAGGACGGCAAGAGTTGCAAGGCTTATGTTCATTTGAGATTGGGTTTTTATATTGTAGGTCCACATGCGGCATGTGTTAGCGCGAAATTATACATATCTGCTTGTGGGAATGCATTTAATATAAATCTTAAATGATATATATCTTTGCAGCTTAGATTAGATTAGATTAGATACACGTCAGAGACCGGATTGCTGAGGTAAAAAGTAACTCACGCTTTTCTTGTAGTCACTGAGGATTTTAATTTCATTGACCTGTGACGTTTACACATGCAGCATTTGTAAGCGCAGACTTGCACGCGTCTGTTGACCGTCTGGAAGCTGGAAAATCACCAGTTCAACTGAAGTGGTTGGCGTGAGGTCGGCCCCCTTACTGGTAAAAATAATAAGGTCCCAAAGCGCCACATGCGAACCTTTCGGGGATTACGTATGCAAGAAGTTCCAGTTTATGTGTAGCCCAGTTGCGTAGTTGCGTTGCGTGGATATACATACAGTGCTTACATTAAAGAAAATATCGGTGTTAAGGCCGAGGGGGCCAAGTGGGCTGATCTTTCGAGCATGTTGGAATTGAACAACTTTGGCTCGATCCGTCATTTGACCAAAACTTTGACCCTGGTTCAACAGATGTTATTGGGTAATTATTAATTAATAATTCATTAAAAATAAACAATAATGAATTATTCATTGATGATATTAATACCTGTTTCTGGCCAGGCAGAATAGTTTGGTGAATTGCATTCCTCTTTACAAATCTATTTTTTTTTATATTTTGTATTGTTTGTGTATTAACACTGTGAAAATTCATACTGTTATAGTTTAAAATTTTTTGAGGAATTCAAAAACACTGTTTATTTTCACATGAATGTATTTAAAAAGATTACAATCTTTAGAGTAAGTTACTAACGTTTTCGACCTAGAAGGTCATCATCAGGTATGATTATTGATTGGTTTTATGGCAGACTATTTTTTTTTTTTTGAAAAAAAAATTTGAAGATAAAAAACATGTTTTCTTTAAAGTCGTTTATAAAATTATTAAAAAAAAAAAGTAAAAACTCCGCGTATTTTCTTTATGGTTGATTTTTCATCCATTAATTCACTTAGTAATCTGTTATGTGTTTCTTTTTTAAGGGAAAAACTGGGAAAAACGTTAACTTTTTCTTGTATTTAATAGTTTTCCAGCCCCAGTGACAGGGGATGATTGATATACATGAAAGTGTTGGGTGTTTTTTCTTTACGTCTCTTAGCGATTCTATCTGTTTGATGGCTCGCCCGCTGGTTTTTCCTGTATCGTTTTATCATTCCTGGCGCTTGAAAAAAAATAAAACAATTTATTTATAAACTGAAAAAAAAAGTGAGAGAAAAAGTCTAAAAATAAAGTCTAAAAAAATAAAATTCTTGTAGGAAGTAGATAAAACAAAATATTAAAACTTTTAGCTACTTTTTTGCAGAAGAAAACCCGTTTCGTTTAATCTATAATCTTTGTTGCAAAAAGCCTGAACAGCTGATGGTTGTTCCATATTAAATGTATCAGCTGTTAACGCGCCACCATTTTTTATTCCGTCCTATCTTCAAATAGATACGGTAAGATCTATCGAAACCGGGTGAGACTTCCAACCATGGATCTTTTATACTCTTACGAACGTATGGGCTCGTTCATGAGCCTAAGTACGCCGGTATGGCGTCGAAGAGCTGGTATAACAATGAATTGGATGATAGTAGCCTGCTCTGCACGCTGGATGGTGAGTGTGTCGAACAATCTGGCTCTAGTATAATCCATTATAGAAGTGTGTGGAATAATCTCGAACACGCAAGAATCGTCTTTTTCTTACCTATATATACGAGCAAGGATTTTGCGGAGAGCCAGAGTCACTTGAAACATTGTAACGCAAAGTCGATAAGCTAGAGCTAGAAAAGTAATCAGTACATTGTAAATCGATATTGTGCCAAATAAATCTTGTTAAACAAATAAATCACAGTTTTATTAAAAGAACACAAGTGAAATAATGACAATACATTTTCACTCCGACGTTTCCCTATCTCGAAATTCTTCTTCTTCTACTTCCTTCACCCCTCATATTTTTCCCTCTTCATTCCCCAGTCGTAAATCATAACATCGTTCCATACAGTCAATATTATCATTGCCAGGGAAATATAATATCTCTCAAGACGTACGACCTTAGGGAATAATATTGCTTGAGGATTCTCCCATATCTCTGATATTCGGAATTTTATTTTGAAATAAGCAAATGAATAGGGTCCGGTCGATAGCTCAGTTGGTAGAGTGCTTGCATTCTATGCCGAGAGCTGGGGTTCGAACTCCGCCGAGGGTGTCAGAAATGGTTTCGGTGTTTATTTCAAACCTTAAATAAAAAAAACCGGCAAGGTTTACTCAGCCTTCACAAGAAATAAGTACCAACCTCTTCAGGAGCTCACAAACCCCAAATTCAACTGAAGAGGTTGGCGTAAGCTGGCCTTACCTATAAAAATAAATAGATTCCACTCGCCACATGCGAAACTCTTCGGTGATAGCGCGGCAAGAAGTTACACTATATGTGTAGCTTAGTGGCATTTCTTTTTGGGTTTAATATGGTAATTGCAGTGATGGGGGTCTTGTTTGTGTAGAGTACATTTCAATCACAACCATTTATTTATTTTTAAAGACACCAACAGAACAAAGGAGTTGCACATACACAAAACACATAATACAAATACATGAGTATCTCCAATGCTCCAATAATAGGTATCTATCTCATAATATTATTTTAACAATAATTAAATGGCGGGAACCATAAAGTTTTTAAGTAATAAAATTAATGTTTTCACTGATCTCTACCCTAAATCTGTCGTTTTTATTTATAAATTTAAATTTAAATTATAAACGTTAAAAATGAAATGCATAACTTAAAAATTGTCACCACAAACAAAAACAAAAACGTTATTTTCACATTTTATCGCTTTTTTTCTTGTATGTGCTATAATTTGGATTTTTTTCCTTTTAATTGCAGAATTATACACTGTTAGGTCTCATATAAAGCTGATATTTTTATAATGTCAACAGTTGTTGAGAAAATATGGAAAAATTAAAACTACTGAATTAATAAAATTTCTTGAAAACAGATTAGGAATTCATCACTCCGGGAAGCGTGGTACCCAAACTTAGTGCGCAATAGACAATCTCCATATAATCTATAATAATAATATAATCTATAATCTAAGTTGCAAGGATATATTCATTTAAAGCTCTCAGATGTATGCCCACAAACCAACAAGTGTAGTTCGCGCTTACAAATGCTGAATGTGTACTTACAAATAAAATCCAAACCTCAAATGAACATAAGCCCCACAACTTTTGCCGACCTTCCCTGAAACAGGGGTGACATTGGCAAAGTGAACCATTTTTTACAGTATGGGTGGTCAGCCTCATACCAACCTATAAGTCAAGGAATATGAATAATAAATTACATTTAAATATAAAAAAGAACGAAACCTTACAAAGAAATCTATACAAAAAAAGTCAAAAATTTCCTATGCAAAAAAAATGTAGCAAATGAATACACCAACATTAGAAATCAACATTGCAGATTAGCCGCCACTTCTTCCTGTCCTTGCATACTTCTTTCATTTCATCCAGAGTCATAACCTTTTTCATACAAGTCCTCCTTTTATTATGACTCTGGATATCCCATTCATTCGCTATTTCTGAAATTTGATCCTTCCATACTTTTCTCGGTCTTCCTCTACCACGACATCCATCTATTCTAGCAACATATACTTTTTTCGTCAATCTTTCATCACTCATTCTCTCCAAATGCCCGAACCATCTTAACATACTTCTTTTAATCTTCACTTTCACACTTTCCCTTACACCACATTCTTCTCTTACAAAATCATTCCTCACCCTGTCACTTCGTTTTTTCCCAATCATACTTCTTAGATAGTCCACTTCTTAGATATGCAGACAGAATAAGTGTTTGAATATTCAATTATTTAGTTATGAATGTGGCAAAATGGCAAAAGATAAACAGAGTACAAATGTTTTGCGACGGTGGCAATATGAGAAATCGCTTTCTAATGTGTCGCTCTCCTACCAAGGGAGAATAACGGCTGTATGACGTCATATGGGAGCAAAGGGTGAGATGTTAATCCGTCATGCGGTCTCACAGGGCGACAATTGAAAAGAGATTTCTATACAGATGCTCTTATTGGGATTTTTTATTCTCTTTATTGTTACTATACTGTCAGAGCAGAGCTTATCTTTTGTACCGAAATGAGAAGCGTTGCTTAGAGAAAAAACATACTTACAGTATCAGTAAAAAGTCATCATAAACGCAACTAAGCTACACATAAAGTGTAACTTCTTGCCTGCGTTGTCCCCGAAGGGGTCGCATGTGGCGATTCGAGACCTATTTATTTTTACGGGTAAGGGGGCCGGCATCACACCAACCACTTTCAGTTGAAGTGGTGGTTTCCCAGCTCCCGATGGGGCTGGTTCTCATTTCTTGTGAAGGCTGAGATCGAATTCTTGCACTCGGCATGGAATGCAAGCATTCTACCAATTGAGCTATCGACCTTTTTACGAGCTTGGTCGTCGTCGCTACAAAGCGCCAATTCTCAAGCAATACCCAGTTGATGTTAGGCTGGATGGACCTTTGGTGACCGGTCATCGGTAAAGGTTTATGAATTTTTCAACCCAGCAAACAGCAAATTTGAAAATATAAATGGTATTTTTTTGTGCTCCGCCGGGATTCGAACCCACAACCTTCCATTCAGAGTCCGATGTGTTACCACTGAATTACGGACCTAAGTACAAAGCATCACGTAAGCTCCCCTCGACTTTATGAACAGAAAAAAATGTTTCTAAGCTGAATCACACACTAGGGGCTCCGTTGTATATTTCATACATTTTTGTATGGCGGTTTAGTTTATGCAATTTTGGGGCACATTTGTGTTTGCCCTCGTGCAAGGGGCATTCGATTTGTATGGGGCGCAGCGTTATTTACAGCTTCTGCTGCCAAACAACAAGGCCAGAGGAATACAAAGTTTGGGAGCCATTGTGCCCCATCCTGATATAGTAAATGTGACTATTCAATTATATAAACGCTCCTCAAATGTTCTACAAGAACAAATATATTATGAAAATATGGAATGGTGGTACACAATTATTTTTACCGACTCTTATGTGATGAAATGAGACATGGACGGTAAATGAAAGCCAACTAAGTATTGTTACGATGTACGGGTTCAATTTTTTTTTTTTAAGAAATCCTGTGCGGGAGTCTCCCTAGATTCTAGAGACTCTACGGGTCTATGACACTTGTTGTAGTGCCGCAAAGGTGTACGATCTTAGTCGTCGCTACAAAGTGCCAATACTCAAGCAAGACCCAGTTTCTGTAAGGCTGGATGGACCTTTAGTGACCGGTCTTTGGTAAAGGCTTTATGAAGATTTATGATTTTTTTCCACCCAGCGAAGAGCATATTTTTGGAAATATAAATGGTATATTTTTTGTGCTCCGCCGGGATCCGAATCTACAACCTTCCATTTACGAATCCGAAGTGTACCTGAGCGGTAACCAATCCAAGTAGAATCCGCGCCCAATGTTGCTTAACTTCGGTGATCTGATGAGAACCGGTGCTTTCAACATGGTATCGTCGTTGACAATTGAATTAAAACATCAGTTAATTCATTTCCCACAATTTATTTACGTTGCGTTTTATTTATAAATTTTGAACTGAAATATATCGGCTAGGTTTACTCAGTCTCCACAAGAAATGAAAACCAGCCCCTTTGACTGCTGGGAAACCCCAAGCAGTTGAATTGCAGTGGTTGGCGTAGGGCCTCTTAGTTGAGTAAGCTGCGTTGCGTTGCTCTGGATGAAATGAAGGAAGTATGCAAGGACTGTCAATTGCGGTTGATCCGCAATATTGGCGGCAAAGGGTTTTGAATCTTCATTTTCATTAATAGAATATATTGATCCATTGTAGGTATTTTTTGTTTTATTGCGTTGAAGTATTTTTTTTATTTACTTTCTTTCAATTGTAGGTTGGTGTAAGTCTGACTACTCATACTGTAAAAATATGGTACACTTTGTCAATGTCATTTGAGATTTTGGTTTCTGTTTTCAAAGTTTTATAACAAAGGCTTTATATTAAAAGGTTTTATATCTATTGCTTGTCATGTATTGCACCATCCACATGACTAAGCTGGAATAAACATTTATTATTATCTTTAGTTATCCAAACACTGTTTTTTTTCACTCTTTATTATTTAATTATTTGGACACAAACGTTTTCGACTACACAGTAATCATCATCAGATAAATGAAAAGATTTACCTGATGATGATTACTGTGTAGTCGAAAACGTTTGTGTCCAAATAATTAAATAATAAAGAGGGAAAATAAAACAGTGTTTGAATAACTAAAATAAGATGAATTTTCACAGTGTTAATGCACCAACAATCCAAAATATTTATTATTTTTATTATTAAAGCTTTAAAAATTTAAATAACTTATATTTGAGAATCGTTTGATTTTATTTGAATCAAAACTATTCACAAAATATATGAAGCAATGAAAAATGCCAGTATGAACCAACGTTCGGGAGAGGAAGAGAGATAACAGAATACAAAATATAGCTCGCCAAAGAGAGATGGAGAATATCAATACAACGTATTCAAATATTGACTTTAAAATTAATTACTTTTAAAAATAATCCAGCCTTTGAATTGAATTTTTTAAAGTACATTTATTAAGTTTATTTTTTTGTTATCTATGCGATGGCTCAACATTAATATCAAATACAAAATACAAAATTCTAATTGAAAATTACAAAAAATTGGGAAATTGAGAAACCCTAGCCCTAGCCGCCAGCATTACAGATCAACCGCTATTTCTTTATGTCCTTACATCTAAATCTAAATCTAAATCTAAGCTGCAAAGATATGTATCATTTGAGATTCATAATAAATGCATTCCCACAAGCAGACACGCATAATTTCGCGCTCACACATGCCGCATGTGGACCTACAATATAAAACCCAATTCTCAAATGGACATAAGCCCTGCAACTCTTGCCGACCTTCCCTAAAACAGGGGTGACATTGGCAAAGTGAACCATTTTTTACAGTATGGGTGGTCAGCCTCATACCAACCTATAAGTCAAGGAATACAAGCAATTAATTACATTTGAGTATTAAAAAAACAAATAATCACTCAACAATTAAACAGTAAAAAAATTTAAAAGTTGAAAATAAATTAACATACTTTTTTCATTTCCTCCAGAGTCACAACCTTCTTCATACAAGCTCTCTTTTTATTATGACTCTGGATATTCCATTCATTCGCAATTCCGATGATAAGGTTCGAAATGATATGGTCTAGACCTGTGACGTTTGCCCGACGAGAAAAAATCTAATCTTAAACTAAATTCATGCTAAGTCCGTTCTCATAGTACTGTTTGTGAATAAGGCTTGAGTTTATTTGTTTTGGGCTGCACACAACACACTCACTTAGTAAGCGTAGGATTAAGTAGCAGTGTACTGGGCAGTGAGGGATAGCCGGGATTAAGTATTAGATTATAGCGGGATGTATCCCGTCCCCCCCCATCCGGGATCTTTCTCTTTTTTAGGATACATTGATAGCATCGACCCGTGTTTAAGGACGCAAACAGGGTTGCCAAAATCTTCTCTGACTGCTTGATTTTTTGGTTCCGGGTTTTGACCGTGGTCCATAGTTTTTGCTTCTTTTCTTTTTCTTCTTTCTTAATACTTCTTGAAGATATTTTTAGTGCTCAAGAAGTCACCCACAGAGAAGACGAAACGTCTACCTAACGAAGTACCTATCAAGAAATAAGAAAAAGAAAAATGAAGCAAAAACTATGGACCACGGTCAAAACCTGGAACCAAAAAATCAAGCATCTGACTACGGCTGAATGACTTTTTTATTGTTATCTACGGATTACTTTTCCTTTACTTATAGGTTGGTATGAGGCTGTGCACCCATACTGTAAATAATGGTTCACTTTGTTCAAAAGTTGCAGGGTTAATGTTCATTTGAGGTTAGGAATTTAATTTGTAAGAACACATACAATAGGGTAGTTGCAGTGGTAGGGAAAACGGTTGAAAATAATATGGCTCTGTAGAGTACATTTCAAGGATCACAACCATATATTTTTTGTGTAGTAAAAATAAAAATATCATTGATAATTTTCAAAAATAAAATGCGGAGAATTTTACTCGCGCCAAAACGCAGCGCGTTCGACTTCGCGAATCTTGACGTCAAAATGACGTCAAGATTCGCCACTGGGCCCGCCGATACCTACACTCCGAAAATGCATCGCCGTCATATCTACCTAAATAAACAAAATGATATTTTTTTCGGAAATCGAGAATACGCTAATTTTAAAGAGCTTTGGTTTAAAAACTAATCAAGATATTTTTTTTTTAAAAACGCAGATGCATTTTTAAAAATGTATTCTACCATTTAATACTATGAAAAATAATATGAAAAAAATATGTGATACTTCCCTATTACATATTTGCAAGCGTGAACTTACACGTGTCGTATGTAGACATGCATTTAATAAGATTTTTGAATATTAATATATGTTTGCAACTTAGATTAAAGATTATAGAAAGGGTTAGTAGAATTTTTCATAAGAAAACATTTAGTTTGTATCGATAAAGGTGACCTGAGGTCGTAACCAATAAGATCAGTCCGTAGTCTAGTGGCTAACACTTCTGACTCGTAAATGGAGTGTTGTGGGTTTGAATCCTGGTGGAGCACAAAAAATAAATTTATAAGCCTTTACCAAAGATCGTTTATCAAAAGGTCCATCCAGCCTTGCAACAATTGAGTCTTGTTGAGAATTGCTTGCTTGAGAATTGACGAGCAAGCTCGCAGAAGGCTCTTGAAGTTTGATTCACACAAAAACAGCGCTCACTTAATATCCTAATAATAATATTATTATTATTAGTAAGATAAAATGATATAAGATAAGATAAGATAAGATAAGATAAGATAATAATATCTACGTTTGTGCCAGCCCTGGGCATCGATAATCTCAGAGCATCAATCGGCCCGTCCATACAGAGCGGCGCACATTTTTTACTCTGCCGCTTATTCTCTGTAAGGGGGGATTTCCCCTAATCCCGGATTGATCCGGGAATGGTAGATCTTGATTCCGCCGGGATCGAGGATCATCCAGGCCCTAATCCGACATGAGAAAAAAATTTAACGAATTGACGGTAAATGACTGGAGGCAAAGCGATTGGGTTATTTCTTGTATTTTTCTTTTTAACAAAGTACTTTTTTACTAAAATTACAGAAGATACAATAAGGTCCACACGTCAATGGACATAGTCGATATTGTGTCGTCATCTGGCCGAGTTGCTAGGGAAAAGGCAAACATATCGCCACATAAAAAATAAAACTGAAGGGCTGATTCACTGATTGGAGAAATCGTGGATAAAACATTTTATTGGCAGTAACTTCTCGTGGTAAGTAAACTTCGTAGGAAGATAAACTTCTAAAGTACAGGATTTTCACTTTCCTTTATTGTTTTCTCTCGTAAGAAAATAGGAAAAAGGTGCATTTATTTGAGAAACTCATGGTAACTCAGTTTATCTTTAATGTATGGATATATTTCATTATTTTTTTGCTAAGGATGGCAGTCCCATAAAAGACTTAGGTTTTCTCGCCAGAGAAATATTCCAAATTTAAAAATGTTCGGACCTCATTTTTACAGGCACTACTTTTCTCATTCGTTCAAAAAATAGAACACAACAATTCCATTTTCGAATAAATTTTAAATACCCAAGTTGTGATGTTCACACAGCATGAATTTCCACTTCATGCCCGCCAATAACCACTCTTAAACTTTTATAATGTGTAATTAGGCACTCCGTTCCTGCGGACCAGTCGCACCAACTGTCGTATTATTAAAATAAATAATATAAACTGCAAGTACCTACCTAACGCTGTGATGCTACAAAAGACATTATTTTTTATCTAGCAACATTCGAGTTGAAGGGTGACCATAATGAGTTTAATTTGATTGCAAAAAAATATATATAATTGTATTCTTTATGTAGGTATACCTAATCTAATCTTATCTAAGTTGCAAAGACATGTTACATTGGAGATTCACATTACATGCATTCTCACAACCAGACACTATATCATCAATTAATAATTCATTATTGTTTATTTTAATGAATTATTAATAAATAATTACCCAATTACATCTGTTGAACCAGGGTCAAAGTTATGGTCAATGACCCAGGCGGGAATCGAACCCACGTTGTTTTATTCCAAACACGCTCGAAAGATCAGCCCACTTTGCCCCTCGGCCATAACACCGACATTATTATTCAACAATTTAATTAACAATGTAATAGATTTGAAGAAAAAAAATGTATTAGGAATTTATTTCAAATACTAAAAAAAAAAAAACTCTTTATAATGGTGTGATAACACCGAAAGCGCTCGAGAACACAAACCAACTAGTGAAGAAAAACATTGTTTTTTGTACTTTTATATTTTTTTGTAGATATTCAACCCTTTTCCTCATTAATATTTTTCAGTAAAAAAAAAAGCAGAACAGTAGTAATAGTCGGTTATAATTTTTTACGTCCCCCGTGGTCTCCCTATAACCGACAGCAATCGTTGATGTGACTTCGGGGGCGCATTGCCAGGATTTCCCTCGTAAATTAAAACATTTCCCGGCAGTGTTGCCATGAATATATTTGCACTTTCCCTAATTTTATGCAGATTTTTAGATAAACCTTAACTTTGAGGCCCGCGGGGAGACACTCTTGTCTATACCTCTGTACTCAGTGGCAAAAAACATTTTTTCGTGTCACTGCTCTTGTAAAAAAACCCCAAAATTTGTTTCGAATAATTTCCTGAAAAATTACCAAATCTAAGTTAGAAGTTTTTCTTTTAGAATGAGGTCTCTAATATATAGAATCATAGTTTAATCAACATTTAAAATTAATATTAAATCCATATCCACAAACAGATACGTGTAAGTTCACGCTTACAAATACTGTATGTGTACTTTTAAATTAAAATCTAAACCTCAAATGAACATAAGCCTTGCAACTTTTGCCGACCTTCCCTGAAACAGGGGTGACATTGACAAAAAGAGCCATTTTTTACAGTATTGGTGGTCAGCCTCGTACCAGCCTACAAATCAAGATCCGCGCGTAAATTGTCAAAATCGTGTTGTTACTCGGTCGGATTCGCTAGGGAAAAGGCAAACAAATATTTTGTTATTAGTTGCAAACGACGGCAGTGCCATTCAAGAGTGACGTTTTTTCGCCGATAAAAAAATCCTGCTTCAAAAATGTTTCGAGTATATTTTACTTGTATAGAGAGTCCTAGAATTCACGAAAGATTTGAGTAAAATGAAAAGCATAGTTTATTTTTGGTTGCTAGTCAACTGTTTATTAAAAAATACTTGTTTAAGGTAAGATTGGCAAAATTTGCAGCGCATATGTTCATCAGAGATTTGGATTTTAATTTTTGAGTGCACATGCAGGATGTGTAAACGCAAACATCCACATGTCTTTTTGTAGGTGGTGACGCACAATTGAGCGTCATCTGTTTTATTTTTAATTAATTAGTCTAAGAAGCGAATTTTCATGTTGGTCTGTACAAACTGAAAAAAGTGCGGATAAAAATCGCAAGATGTCGGTATCAACTTTTTTGACATCTGAGCAACGTGAAATTAGCAATGGATTGTGGACTTCCTTTTCCGTCGTGTTCGCAAGTAGACACGTTTTTATATGTCTCTCGACCGATTTGAAATTTACCGTTAAAATCTGTGAGTGAGTGGAATTGTTTTACATATAACTTGCAAGTGTGGCAGTTTGTGAACAGAGCTCAGCACCACAGGAACCTGAGAAAACGAGCTTCATCTTGGACCAGGAGCACGATTGAGGTGAGTGCGGTCCTTTGATTTTCGCTTCTTTGGTACGGGATAGTCGTCCAAAATTGAAAGCCACCTATTGAAGGTTGGCTTTTGTTTGAGAGAGAAAATACCATAGGCATTAGATCTGTGTATTTTATATCTCGCATTGGAGAATACGTTACAGTTTCTCTATTTGTTCTTTTTTGTATTTTATACACCCCCTGAGGGGCAAAATTTACACCTTGCCCCTCCACTGGTCCTTCGAACCCCATATGGTCCTTCGTAACCTTATCGAAACCAGAATGGTTGACATGAAACGGATATTCAAGGATACTGTGTCGATAGTTAATTGTTAAGAACATAATGTAATATGCCTTTGTATTAGAATCTATATTCTAGCATTATTTATATTGTGTACAAAAATTAATGAGTGTCATATATATTTTTGCTGTATGTAGGTAGTTATTTTTTTAATAAGTGTTGAATACACAGTAGGTACATATATTTGTTGGTTGCGGTATTTATAGCTGATGATACCTATCTATTAAGATTAGGTATTCATGCAGCTGAGCGTTGTCTACAGGTACCTACCTACCTTTGTTTATATTTTTATATAAATGTCATTACAAGTTTGTTATTGTTTTTTTTTCCATTAGTAAATAAACTATCTGGAGAAAGTAAATATTGTGATACATACTGACATAAAATAAATTCAACTTTGAGGCAAATCGATTTCTTCTTTCAGAACTGAAAGTAGGTTTTTTTGATTTTGTTACCGTTTCTTCATTTTTTATTGTTTATTTTAAATAGTAAACATGGCGGATGCTTTAACAAGAACTTTGGTTATATTGAAAGAGAAACAAAAGGTTTATTTTGAAAGAATAAATAATTTATATAAACTAGGAAAAAATGTTTCTAATTTTGCATCCAGAGAGAATAGTAATTTTTTATCGGCTTCCAAGGAAGCAGGAAGCTGGGTTAAAAAGTACGAAGATTTGATAGATCAAATAAATGCACTTTCTTTAGAGATAGACCCAGAGGCAAAGGTAAATTATCAATCACTTATGGCCTTTGAAGAACTTTATAGTAAAATAATGGATGTTAGGGAAAGAATTTTAAAAACCGAAACACCACATGTATCGACTCAAAGTGGGCCTAGATATGAGGTAAAATTACCACCCATACAAATTCCTTTGTTTGATGGGAATCCAAAAAATTGGTCACGATTTTTTGAATCCTTTAAGGCAAACGTCCATCTAAATACAGGGTTGTCAGATGCCCAAAGAGTGCAATATTTAACAGGCAACTTGACGGGAAAGGCAGCGAACATATTTTCGGGAATTGTACCGTCAGCGGAAACCTATAACGTGGTCTGGGACAGTCTTGTTAAAAAATATCAGGATAAACGTGCGCTAGGAACATATTACATAAATAATATCCTTGATTTAAAGAAGGCCGATCACACGGCTGCCTGTCTTGATGGCTTTATTGAGAAGTATGCCGCTTCCATTGCAGCATTAAAACAATTAGGTATTACAGATGTGGGAGATTTTCTTTTATTTAATTGCGCTTTGCGTAAATTGAATTCGTCTACAGTTATGGCCTTCGAGCTTTCGCTGAAAGACATCGAAATACCTTCTTGTCAGAATCTTATCAGTTTTGTTCAACAACAGGTCAAAATTTTGGAAAGATCGCACGTAAATGAATCGAAGTCGGTTTCTGAAGCTTGCCATTCGAATACACGCGTGAGGAATAATACGACAAAATCTGTGAGAGGGCGTGCGTTCCTCGCAAGTGGTAGAGTGTTTACTGGAGACACTCTCTTTTGCGTTTTGTGTAAACGAAACGACCATAATAAATTACATAAATGTGTGAAATTTAAGAGCTATTCTCCTAAGGAAAGGTATGAATTTATTAAATCAAAACGGGGTTGCGTTCGTTGTTTGAGTGTTGCCCACTGGTCTCATTGTACTGAGACAGGAACTTGTCAAATTTGTCATAAGGGGCATCATACCCTTCTGCATTTTGACGACAATGAGAATAAGGCCAGACGAGTAGTCAAGAATGCTGAGCAGGGACATCGGCTGTCGCACTCAGGTGATGATATGCAAGGGTCGGGTGTACCCTCGGTTTCTTTAAGTGCAAATGCTCGGGTGAATGCGAGCACGGTGCTGTTGGCTACGGCACAGGTTTTTGCCTGGTCAAATTGCAAGAAAAATAAGATGATAGTTAGATGTCTTGTTGATAATGGTTCTCAAAACCATTTGATAACATTAGAATGTTGTAGAAATATGAATTTACATATTGTTCCTCTAAATAATTCAGTAATTAGAGGAATCGGTCTTTCTGCACGACCGATACATGGATGTGTCAATTTTGAAATACAATCGAGGTACAATCCTCAAAATACTTACAAGATTAACGCGTTAGTGGTGGATCAGATCACGGATCAGTTACCTTCTAGGTACATTGATAACAGTGATATGACTTATTTAAAGGACATTTCAATGGCCGATTTATCCTGGAATGTCCCTGGAGTTGTTGACATTGTGTTGGGAGCACAACTATTCCCTTTTATTTATTTGGGAAAAATGATAGAGTCAAAGTCGAAAGCGCCACATGCATTATTGACGTCCTTTGGCTATGTATTGATGGGAGATTGTCCAAAGAGTGTTTCAGCTGCAGACAGTTGTCACGAATCTTTTTCTGCATTGGCTGTAAAAGATGCGGATTTATTATTACACAAGTTCTGGGAGCTGGAAGAAATCCCAGTGAAAAAGTTCTTAAGTCCAGATGAGACAGCGTGCGAAAACTCCTTTGTATCTTCTGTGACTAAAGACGAGGCAGGTCGTTACTCTGTTGCTCTACCCTTTTGTGCTGATCCTGAAAATTTGGGCAACTCACGAAATACTGCATTTCGGCGTTTCTTGTTATTAGAAAGAAAGTTTAAGCAGTTACCGAGTCTGCAGGAGAATTATAATTCGGTAATAAATGACTACATTCAAAAGGGATATCTCTCTGAAGTTGCAAAGTCAGATATTGGTGAACATGGATATTATATTCCTCACCACGCTGTAGTGCGTCAAGACAAACCTATGCCTCGCATTGTTTTAGATGCTAGTGCGAAAACGCATACTGGGTTGTCACTCAATGATGTACTACATTCTGGGCCAAATTTACAGGCTGATTTGTTTCTCCTTTTATTAGATTTTAGGCTGTTTCCTGTCGCGATGACAGCAGATGTACAGCAGATGTTTTTGCAGGTTGGTGTATTTGTTGACCACCGTAGATATTTGAGCATATTATTTCGTTTTTCTGAAAAGGAGTGTCAAATATTTTGACATGGAAAAAATAAAGGCATTGCCATCTATATGCATTTCAGATAACCTTTTTTGTTAGCATTTAAGTGGTAGGTAACAACCAACAATTTATATTCCTAAGAGTTGGTATTACTGTAATTTTGTCTTTATTAAGTTTCATGCACTGTTTTTCTTACTTCCTACTTGTCTGTCAAAGTGAAACAACACAAAATTGTCTTCCAAATTTATATCGTAAAAATCTAAATAAATCTCCGCTCAAAATAACAATCTGGAATTTTAATAAAACCAACACCTTCGAGAACCAGCCATACAAATCTCCTGACCGATCAACAACTTCGCCAAGGTCCACCTCACGGATCAAATCTTCTCCATGGTCCATCTTCACCGGACATCTGCGTGAGTACACGTGAGAAGGAGCGCATCAGACATCGCATAAGCCATCAAGATCAATCTTGTCGGATGGATGATGGATGCGTAAATCCACGTTTCACCACAGCAGGAAGGAAGCCGTATTTTTCAAAAAGTACGTAAAAATGCGGAGCTGATCGACTCAACGCACGGCACAAGTTCGTGTAACAGAGGCGCAGCACCCAACCGTCAGGATATCCCGCACGCTAGGATATCCCGAACACACCAACGCCAGGATCCCGCACGCTAGGATTCTGGATTGCGGAGCTGATCGACTCAACGCACGGCACAAGTTCGTGTAACAGAGGCGCAGCACCCAACCGTCAGGATATCCCGCACGCTAGGATATCCCGAACACACCAACGCCAGGATCCCGCACGCTAGGATTCTGGATTGCGGAGCTGATCGACTCAACGCACGGCACAAGTTCGTGTAACAGAGGCGCAGCACCCAACCGTCAGGATATCCCGCACGCCAGGATATCCCGAACACAACAACGCCAGGATCCCGCACACCAGGATTCTGGATTGCGGAGCTGATTGACTCAACGCACGGCACAAGTTCGTGTAACAGAGGCGCAGCACCCAACCGTCAGGATATCCCGCACGCCAGGATATCCCGAACACAACAACGCCAGGATCCCGCACACCAGGATTCTGGATTTCGGACGCTGATCACAAGGCACGACACAAATCGTGCAGCTGAGGAGCAACATCCACCATCTTCAAACAGATAAGTCAATTTAGATCACTTTAAAAATGACTTCATTTGCGGCATGGGTGCAAACCATGCCAGCACGTCTGAAGGTGTTTGACACCGAGCCAACTCAGGGTACCAGCGCGGACTACCAGGAAGGCATATTCCTGGAAGTGAAGCTGGAACAACTAAGAAATCTAGCACATAGATTTAATAATTTATATGATCAAGATTGTGCGCAATTTGCTAATGATGAGCCATTAATTGCACGTGGGCAGAAGGTGGAGCACAAAATTATGACTTTAATAGCTACCTACGAAAGTTTATTAAAAAAAATGCAACCTATCAATTCTACAAGTGCTCCGCACAACCATGTGCAGAACATTCAATTAGAGCGCCTTGAAATTCCCAAATTCAGTGGGAATTATGATAACTGGATCACATTTAGAGACACTTTTATTGCTCTAGTTGATTCAAACCAAAAACTTAGCAGCATAGAAAAATTCATGCACCTCAAAGGCGCATTAACGGGAAGGGCTGCGACGGTTGTTGAACAATTTCAGTTGTCCGAAGACAACTACCAAGCAGCGTTACAGTTGCTGAAAAAACGTTTTGAAAATACCTCACTGATTTTGAAAGCTCATCTTGACCAGATTTATGAATTAAAAGTGATACCAAATAGTGTCAATCAATTGATACATTTTGCAGATGCCTTGACAGCAAACTTAAGCGCCATCAAGGCCTTAGGGATACAAACACATAATTGGGATACTCTCCTAATTTATCATTTTATAAAACATTTTGACCACACCATGGTGGCAGAATGGGAACGGATGGGTTCTGGTTCATTAACCGAATTTATTGCGTTCATCAATGACAAAGCACAGCATTTGGAAATAGCTGCTCAACATGTCACACCTATGTACAAAACAAGTACCAAGAAGGTACTTGTAGCTAGTAAACATGCATGTATCTTATGCAGGGAGAACCACAGATTAAACAAATGTCACAGGTTCCAAAAATTATTAATTAACGAACGAAATAAATTTGTTCGTGAGCATAACATGTGCAAAAATTGCTTGACCAAAGGTCATCAAAACAACAACTGTTACTCAAAGTTCACCTGTATGCACTGCAATAAGAAACATCACTCCATGTTGCATATGGAATCACCACAAGTAGCACTTACTGCTACCAAAATGGCAGATGAATCATTGTTAACAACTGCCATCGTTAACATTATTGGAAAGAATGGACTCAAGGTTCCAGTTAGAGCCATTCTGGATAACGGATCACAGGCTAATTTTATCACTAAGAGCCTTGCATTAAAACTAGGATTACCAATATCAAAAATCAATTCACCGATTAAAGGGATCCATCAAACCACTGTTGCAATTACTGAAGCAACTAAAACACTTTTTGCCTCACGAACCACCAATTATAAATTGAATGTTTCATGTCTAGTTGTTAAATCAATAACCTCAGACACCCCTCAAAACTGTTTCAGGGTTGCAGTTCCTTTTCCGAGGAAGCGTCTAGCAGATCCGAACTTCTCCACTGCTGCTCCAGTCTCAATGCTGTTGGGAGCGGACGTCTTCTGGAGGATCCTGAGTACGGACAAACCATCAGTAAAACAAGGAAACATCAATTATTTTCATTCCAAACTGGGATATTTAGCTGCAGGGCAAGCACCTTTGCAGGCTCCTTTAATCTCCATGCTTACCACTGTCGCAACATCTCTCCAGAGGACGTCGGACTCAGCCAGCAGAGGGACTATTGCACTATCCAAGGCAGTGGAGAAGTTTTGGAAGGTAGAATCAATTTGTAACGAACCCACACACTTATCCTTAGAGGAACAGGCATTTGAAGAACTGTTCTCTTCAACTACCACTCGGGTTGAAGATGGGAGGTTTCAAGTTCAATTGGGTTTTAAAACTGATCCAAATGTTTTGGGTGAATCATACAATAAAGCTTTAAAATGTTTAATAAGCATTGAAAGGAAACTGAGTCATAATTCACACCATGCTGAACTCTACGACCAGTTCATAGAAGAGTATATTCAGTTGGGGCATATGTCCATCGCACATACACCAAGTGGATATAATCCGTTTTATTTTCCTCATCACGCAGTGATGAAGGAAAATTCTACCACTACTAAATTACGTGTAGTATTTAACGGGAGCTCAAAAACAACGTCTGGGCTCTCCCTCAATGACATTCTCATGGTAGGACCCACAGTCCAACATGATATTTTTAGTATCCTCCTAAGATTTCGTACCCATAAATGGGTAATGACTGCCGATGTTGAAAAGATGTACCGGCAAATAAAAGTAGCGCCCGATGAAAGCAAACTGCAAAGAATTCTTTGGAGAAATAAAAAAACGAGATTAATTGAGGAATACCAATTAAATACGGTAACTTATGGCACTGCATCAGCACCATATTTAGCAACACGATGTATTATACAATTATCTCAGTTAAATGCTGAACAGCATCCATTAGCTTCAAATATAATAAAAACAGACATGTATGTTGATGACCTAATAACAGGCCACGACGATTTACAAACATTAGAATCTCTTCAAGTTCTGTTACTTCAAATATTTCAAGACGCTGGCATGTCACTGCGCAAATGGATTACAAACTTTCCTGAATCTAAGCAGGAATACAATCAAGTAACATTTGGTAATCCAGACTGTTCAAAAACATTGGGTTTACAATGGCAACCTACTAACGACGTATTCAATTTCAATCAAAAAATCGATTGTTGTAACGCCATCACCAAACGCTCCATTCTATCAACGGTATCAAAGATTTTTGATCCGCTGGGTTTGTTAGCACCAATTGTTATAACAACAAAAATATTTATGCAACGATTATGGCAAGAGTCTCTAGGTTGGGATGATGAATTGTCAACCAACACCAAGGATGAATGGATTAAATTTTCCAACCAATTCAACCTAACGGAGTCTATTAAGAGGGAACGACATGTATTGTCAACATGCGTTAACCCCACGATAACTATTCATGGGTTTGCAGACGCATCTGAAAAGGCTTATGGAGCTTGCCTCTATCTAGTAACTTATAATCCCTCTAGCGATAAATATTCTTCTCATTTACTTTGTGCAAAATCAAAGGTTGCTCCTTTGAAGCAAATATGCTTACCTCGCTTAGAATTGTGTGCGTCATTATTGTTATCAAACTTATATAAGCGTGTCATCGACACCATCAATATAAAGTTAAGCCAAGCTTACCTTTGGACTGACTCAAGCATAGCACTGGCATGGATTACAGGCCAACCATACCGTTGGACGCAGTTCGTGGCCAATCGAGTTGCTGAAATACAAGGTATCTCAGTATCTGCCAAATGGGGCCATGTTAAGTCAAAGGACAACCCTGCGGACTTAATTTCAAGAGGATTAGATCCTACAGAATTAAGAACTGAAACATTGTGGTGGAATGGTCCGGAATGGTTAACGCAACCAATCTCCAATTGGCCAAACTCATCGCCATTACAAATGGCTAACATTCCAGAAACAAGAACAGTTAAAAAAATCTTTCTTGCTACTGAATCTCCCAATGATAGTTTCATTTTCCACAGGTTTTCTACATTTTCAAGATTGTCTAGAGTCACTGCCTATATGTTACGGTTTAAAACAAGGATACGTGGACCTCTAACTACAATAGAAATAAAAACTGCAATCACCTCCCTGGTGAGAGTATCACAATCAGATAGCTTCGCATCCGACATAGCAAAACTGCAGAAACACCACCAAGTGCCAAACGGCAGTAAACTAATATCATTAGATCCGTTTATTGATTCCAACAACCTATTAAGAGTTGGAGGAAGATTGAATCATGCTATGATTTCAGAGGATAACAAACATCCTCTCATACTGGACTCCAAACATCCACTAACTCATCTCATTGTGAAGTATTACCATCGTAAAATGCTTCACACGGGAACTCAATCTTTACTTGCATTCATTCGCTGGGAATATTGGATAATTTCCGCGCGCAGTCTAGTAAAAAAAATAATTAAGGAATGTACTGTATGTTTCAGGTATAGTCCAAAAACTGCGACCCAATTAATGGGCCAACTGCCTTCCACCAGAGTCAATCCATCACGACCATTTAGCGTCGTTGGAATTGACTACGCTGGGCCGCTCCAGTCCAGAGACAGGAATCCCAGAAGCAAAACAATCTATAAGAGCTATATAGCCGTATTCATTTGTTTTTCAACAAAAGCGATTCATTTAGAACTGGTGTCAGATTTGAGCACCAATTCTTTTCTGAACTGCTTTAAAAGATTCATTGCTCGTAGGGGTAAACCATTACACATTTACTCTGACAATGGCACCAATTTTGTTGGTGCCAAATCCGAAATAAAATCATTTCAGGAACAACTGAAGCTGCAAAACAGTTCAGTGCATGATTGGGCATCAGCAGAAGGAATAACGTGGCACTTTATACCTCCCAGAAGTCCTCATCAAGGAGGATTATGGGAAAGTGGAGTAAAAAGCACTAAAACATTGCTCTTAAAATCAATTGGAAATCACATTCTCAACTTTGAAGAGATGTATACCATTTTAACTCAAATAGAAGCATGTTTAAATTCCAGACCCATATCACAATTATCCAATGACCCAACGGATTATCTCCCATTGACACCTGGTCATTTTTTAATAGGGGCACCACTACTCTCTCTTCCTGAACCCAATCTGCATACAATTCACACCAATGCTCTCAATCGTTATCAATTACTAACACAAATGTTACAGAGCTTTTGGAACCGATGGTCCAGCGATTACTTGAATTCTCTTCAGACTCGCAGCAAATGGACCCAGTCAAACACGTCATCTGTTAAAAAAGATGATTTAGTCATTCTCAAGGAAGACTCAACACCTCCTCTGAAATGGAACTTAGGCAGGGTAGTCCAATTGCACAATGGAACCGACGGTCTCACTCGAGTGGTATCTATCAGAACTGAATCTGGAATTGTCAAAAGATCAATCCAGAAAATATGTCCTCTACCTATGCCACAGCCACTCTAATATCTCTGTATTAACTGAGCTCACCTTCTCCTATGTTCTCTTTTTCTCCGCATGTTCTTTCAGTTGAAGTGTATCACTCAAGCTAAATATAATATGTGTCTAATTAATAGGTTATATACATCAATTAGTTAAGACTTTACAACATTTTCTAATAAATTCTTGTAACTTGCATAATAGTGTGTAACATAATATGATGATATACATCACCAACATTTCTAATAAATGTCACAACATTAATGTAATTTACATGTTAGGTATTACTATGTTTACTTAAGAATTAATGTTATGAATAATATTATTATTCAGAAGTTATAACCTTCAAGTTCATTCAATGTTAATACAATTTGTAATAACATACTGTTTTCAATCAGCATTGTACTTACACAAGTCAATGTATAAATAAATCAATGTCTCATATCAATGTAAATTTGAGAAATCAAACTACTTGTTTAACAGTTCAACTATTTATTGACTTAGTTCAGTAACATCATTTGTACAAGTACCACTCTATTGATTTAATATGTAACAACTTCTCTATTTTTTCTTATACATTTTAAGGGAAGTATTATATAAACTTAAATTCATATGTCACATTTGTGACAATCAACCACCATTACAGTCCACTTTCTACTTGACTATCAATTGTAATATTTTCAATAAATAAAGTCATTCGATCGATTGATTCATTTATGATAACGAATCAATCTCTTTGGGAGTCCCCCAGTATGTCAAATATTTTGACATGGAAAAAATAAAGGCATTGCCATCTATATGCATTTCAGATAACCTTTTTTGTTAGCATTTAAGTGGTAGGTAACAACCAACAATTTATTTTTTTAATTTTTTTTTTAAAAAAAAAAAAAAAAAAAAATTTTTTTAATTTTTAAAAAATAGATTTGTGAAGAGGAATGCAATTCACCAACCTATTCTGCCTGGCCAGAAACAGGTATTAATATCATCATTTAATAATTCATTATTGTTTATTATTAATGAATTATTAAATAATAATTACCCAATAACATCTGTTGAACCAGGGTCAAAGTTAAAGTCAAGTGACCCAAGTGGGGATCGAACCAACGTTGTTCCATTCGAAACACGCTAGAAAGATCAGCCCTCTTGGCCCCCGCGGCTATAACCCCGACATTTATATTCCTAAGAGTTGGTATTACTGTAATTTTGTCTTTATTAAGTTTCATGCACTGTTTTTCTTACTTCCTACTTGTCTGTCAAAGTGAAACAACACAAAATTGTCTTCCAAATTTATATCGTAAAAATCTAAATAAATCTCCGCTCAAAATAACAATCTGGAATTTTAATAAAACCAACACCTTCGAGAACCAGCCATACAAATCTCCTGACCGATCAACAACTTCGCCAAGGTCCACCTCACGGATCAAATCTTCTCCAAGGAGAAAGTTCGAACCTTTCAATTTAATAGGGTTCCATTTGGATTAAAGTGTAGTCCTTTCTTGGCCATGCGATCGGTGCGTCAGTTAGCATCGGACATGGCTGAACATTTTCCGGAAGCCGCCAAAGTAGCTGGAGCTAGGTTTTATATGGATGACCTGGTTCAGTCTGTGGCAGATGAGGCTTCGGCTGTTTCTCTGGCAAAAGATCTCGTAGCTTTGTTCAAGTATGGTGGCATGGATCTGGTAAAATGGTCAAGCAATTCATCTTATCTATTAGATAGTCTTCCTAACTCACATAGAGGTTCCATAAAATTTGATGATGATAAAGGCGTAACTTTAAAAGTATTAGGGTTGTCTTGGGATCCAGTTAAGGATAATTTCTTCTTTACTTCGAATGACTCTCAGCAAAAATGCACGAAGCGATCTATTTTGTCAGTTGTAGCTCGTTTGTTCGATGTTTTGGGCTTAGTCGCACCAGTTATACTGGCTGCAAAGCTTCTCATCAAAGAGCTATGGCGTGCCAACATCGGTTGGGATGACTCTCCGCCTGATGCTATAATTCGACGTTTTTCGAGTATAACACAAGAACTTCCGTTGCTCGCTACTTTAAAAATTCCTAGACACATCGGTGTGACTAGCTCAACCAAAGTATTATTAGTAGGTTTTTGTGATGCTAGTCTGAATGGTTACGGTTGTGTTATATATGTACATACAACTGACATGGATGGAAATATTTCTGTCAGGTTGTTGTGCTCAAAATCTAAGGTATCTCCCACCAAGATTACGACATTAGCACGTTTAGAGTTGTGCGCTGCTGTTTTATTGTCAAAGATGTTAAAACTTGTGATCGAGATGTATCGTGATCGGATTCATATAACTGATGTATATGCTTTTTCTGATTCAACGATTGCGTTGGCTTGGATTTGCTCTTCTCCACATCGTTGGTCAATTTTTGAAGGAAATAGAGTCGCTCAGTGTCAGGAGAATTTACCCCCTCAGAACTTTTATCACATCTCAGGGGACGAGAACCCAAGCGACTGTGTTTCACGTGGTATGTTACCATCTCAATTAATTTCTCATAGTTTATGGTGGAATGGTCCACTGTGGTTTCAACGCCCTTCGGATGAATGGCCGATTCAAAGATTCTCCTCGTCCGATGCGTTAGAAATTCCTGAACAGGCAACTGTACTGACAGCCATTGTAGTACATGCCGACTCTATGATTTTATATGACTTAGCACAACGAACTTCTTCGTGGAATAAATTAATTCGAATTACAGTTTACATCCTTCGCTTTATAAATAAATTTAAATCACTGTTGCCTCTTATTGAATGCATGTCCCATGCTGAGGTTAAGTTAATACAGACAATACAAACTGTTCATTTTTCGGACGATATTAAGTTGATAAAAGATAACAAGTTACCATCGAAAAAACTGCGTAATTTATCGGTTTTTCTGGATCAGGAAGGTACGTTACGAGTTGGAGGTCGGCTTTCACGGTCTGATTTACCCTTTGAAGCTAGACATCCAGCTTTACTTCCGAAACATGACTCAGTGGTGAACTTAATAATTAAACATTTTCACGAACCCAACTGTCATACCGGTCCAGGACTTTTGATGTCTATTAAACGACAAAGGTTTTGGATATTGGATGCCAGAACCGTTATACGAGCACAAACTCGTAAATGCAATATTTGCTTCCGAGTGAACCCGTCGCACCCTACGCCAAAGATGGCGGACTTGCCTGCCTGTCGCATAACAGAAGCTAAAGCATTTGTGCATACGGGGGTAGATTATGCTGGGCCTTTAAAAATACTTCTTACGCGACGACGCAGACAACATGCTCAAAAGGCATATATCTGCCTGTTTGTTTGTCTCGTGACCAAGCTCGCAACTGATCTGTCAAGTGCCTGTTTTATAGCTGCATTTAAGCGTTTTATCTCTCGTCGTGGGCCAGTTTCCTTTATGTATTCGGACAACGGCACAAATTTTGTTGGGGCTCGTGCCCAATTAGATGAGATATATAATCTTTTACAAAATTCACAGCATAATGTCCGAATGAAGCGAGAACTTGAGGCGTATAAAATAGAGTGGAAAATGATTCCCCCTCGAGCTCCTCACTTCGGAGCTTTATGGGAATCAAATATTAAGAGTTTGAAAACTCATCTGTATCGAGTGATAGGGAATCAATTGCTCACATATGAGGAGATGCAAACGGTGTTGACTCAAATCGAGAGTATCATGAATTCTAGACCACTAAGTGTCATCAGTTCTGATCCTCACCCTGACGTTATAACTCCTGCGCATTTCTTGATGTCCACTCCCTTAAAACATCTGCCTGCTTCTGAGCTACCTGACACACCAGTTAATCTCACTCAGCGTAAAAATCTCCTGGATCAAATCGTGTCATCTTACTGGAAGCGATGGAGGGTAGAATACCTGCACACTTTGCAGGTCAGACAAAAATGGCAAACCGATGTTAATGCAATTCAGGTAGGGACTGTTGTACTGCGATTGGGCAAGAGGACGCTCCTCCTTTGTCCTGGCCTCTGGGAATCATCACCAAGGTTTTCCCTGGGGATGATGGCGTGATTCGAGTAGCCACAGTAAAGACTGAGCAAGGTTTTTACAAACGTCCGGTCGTCAAACTCTACCCATTGCCGACACAATAGATTACTATTTAATTTCGTCTACTGAGTTAGTAGATCTCTACCATTGTACATATTTACCATGTTTAGAATTAATCTTATGCTTTACTACTAAGCTTATCTGTTAGAACATGTTAAATCTAGCTTATTATATTGGCTTAAGTATTTTTGTGTCTAACCTGCTTACTTGTAGGCATACTTATTATATTAATTATATTAAGTTTCTCTAGTTTAAGATTTTCAAACATTGATTGTAATTATACCTATATATCATTTCTCGAATATTGTTTGTAAAAATCGACATGGTTTCTTTGAATATCTGGTTTGTGTTGCAAAGTTTTTAACTTTAAGTCTTTGCAAAGGGGGGTGTATGGTGACGCACAATTGAGCGTCATCTGTTTTATTTTTAATTAATTAGTCTAAGAAGCGAATTTTCATGTTGGTCTGTACAAACTGAAAAAAGTGCGGATAAAAATCGCAAGATGTCGGTATCAACTTTTTTGACATCTGAGCAACGTGAAATTAGCAATGGATTGTGGACTTCCTTTTCCGTCGTGTTCGCAAGTAGACACGTTTTTATATGTCTCTCGACCGATTTGAAATTTACCGTTAAAATCTGTGAGTGAGTGGAATTGTTTTACATATAACTTGCAAGTGTGGCAGTTTGTGAACAGAGCTCAGCACCACAGGAACCTGAGAAAACGAGCTTCATCTTGGACCAGGAGCACGATTGAGGTGAGTGCGGTCCTTTGATTTTCGCTTTTTTGGTACGGGATAGTCGTCCAAAATTGAAAGCCACCTATTGAAGGTTGGCTTTTGTTTGAGAGAGAAAATACCATAGGCATTAGATCTGTGTATTTTATATCTCGCATTGGAGAATACGTTACAGTTTCTCTATTTGTTCTTTTTTGTATTTTATACACCCCCTGAGGGGCAAAATTTACACCTTGCCCCCCCAGTAGGCACGCATTAAATAAGAGTTGATTTATATTTTCTAATTTAAATATTGATTTAAAAAATAGTGCACTCGTTTTTTAATAATTTGACATCTACAAAAACATGGGTGCCAATTTATACGTGATCCGCTGGTTTACCATCACTGCTTAATGGTGTCTTGGACAAAAGCTCAAAAATTGTTGCCATGGCTGAATTTACATTAATTATATGAATCACAGACAAGAAGGGAAATAGAGAGAGAAAGAGAGGGAACACGGAAAATGGCGAGCAGAATTTCCATAATTTAATATTGGAAATTTTAGGGAATTTCTTTAAGAAACTCCTGTTCTAACTTTTACCGCGACAGTTACTTATAAAATGAATTCACCTCTGAGGCTATTAAAAAAAATACCTTTGAAGACAATGGCCTCTCATTCATTTATTGCACGAGGCTTCTAATTCATTCCTTGACTTATAGGTTGGTATGAGGCTGACCACCCATATTGTAAAAAATGGTTCACTTTGCCAATGTCACCCCTGTGTCAGGGAAGGTCGGCAAAAGTTGTAGGGCTTATGTTCATTTGAGGTTTGGATTTTATTTGTAAGTAGGTACACATTCAGCATTTGTAAGCGCGAACTACACGTGTTTGTTTGTGGGCATGCATTTGAGAGCTTGAAATGAATATATCCTTGCAACTTAGATTATTGATTATAGGTCTTGGCACCTGAATTGGCATAGACAACATTGTCATAGTTATCACCCCTTGATCAATAGGTTGGTTTGAAGCTGACCCTCATGCTATAAAGACTTGGTTTCACTTTTGTCAATGCCACCCTAGTTTCAGGGAAAAGCGTTGCCGGAGTTTCAAATCTTATGTTCATATGAGGTTTGTTTTACTTTGCATGTAGGTACACATTCAACATTTGTTTGACTTACATGTGTTTGCTTGTGGGCGCGCATTAAATATGAGCCTTAAATGCCAATGTATCTTTGCAAGTGAGATAATAGATTATAGATAGACTAGAGACAAGCAAATTTTTGACATCATTTGCACAAGCGCCCCTGGAGTGACTAAATCATAAAATGGCGCTATAAATAAATCATCATTTCATCATCATCTAAATCTAAGCTGCAAAGATATACATCATTTAAGATTCATATTAAACGCATTCCCACAAGCAGACATGTAAAAGTTCGCGCTAACACATGCCGCATGTGGACCTACAATATAAAAACCCAATCTAAAAAATAAACATAAGTCCTGCAACTCTTGCCGATCTTCGCTGAAACATGGGTGACATTGGCACAGTGAACAATTTTTTACAGTATGGGTTTTCAGCCTCATACCAACCTATAAGTCAAGGATTACAAACAATTAATAACATTAAAGTATACAAAACAAATAAACAATAAATAAATTAAAACCTACAAAACATATTCTACGAAAAAGTGAAAATTAAAATTTTTAAAGCCTCAGCCTTAAACGCCAGCATTACAGATCAACCGCCATTTTTTTTTCGGTCCTTGCATACTTCTTTCATTTCATTCAGAGTCATAACATCATCAAGAAAAATACAAACAGACAAAGGATTTTTATGAAAGATTACTTTTTTGTACTTTTTGGAAGTATAATCACGAACTGATTTATTTCCCATGTAATCCAGCGTAATTTATCCAAATTATCTCGTCTCCTATTGACATATTGATTGCTCCAACTTTTCGACGCCTTTTTTCGTGATTTTTTTCTTCCAAGGGTGCAAGAGGCACGTCTGGCGCCGTTTCCTGCGACATTCTTTCAGTTTTGGTTAATTTCCGGCTGAAATTATCCCTGCCTGAAAAACCTGTTCCGTACCCCACAAAAATACGTCTCTGTTAATTCTTCCCAAAAAATATTCGTTCTGGCCCATTTCTCTAAATTTGCCGTTGGACACTTGTATTTTTCAGGTTATATTTAATATTTAGTTTTTTGTTCAATATTTTGGTGGTTTAATATTTTAATGGTTGGATCAGATTGGTAAAATTGTGAAAGAATGGAATATACAAAGCGAATTTAAGAAAGTAAATGTATGAAAAGAGGATGGATATGAACATACTGAAAGAGGTATGCAAAGATATATTTATCTTAATTTATCTTTGCGGCTAGATAACCTTTTTTAGCTGTTGGTTGAGCCCACGTTTTGACAATCTAATGATGCCTGAGCTGAAAGTCTCATCACCACGGTCATTCTTACCTACCGAAGTTTGGTAATATTTGTATGAAGACTAATCAGCTGTTCACTTTCGACCATCTTGGATGTCAATCCAGGATGGCCGAAAGGTCTTCATAGAAATGCATCATTAGTTTGTCAAAGCGTTGGCTCAACGCACGACTAAAATGTTTTAGAATACCACCGATAGATTCTAAATTAACAGTTTAACGCAAAGTCAATTCTAACAACCCTGGTGCTAATAACTCTATGGCATTGAATGCCAGCGCTTTATCGACCGTGCTATTGAAGATCGTCGAAGATTTTCGCATCTGGTGAGTGAAACCTATTTATTTTTACAGGTATGGGGTCCGGCCTTACGCCAACCACTTCAATTGAAGTGAAGGTTTCCTAGCTCCCGAGGGGGCTGGTTCTCATTTATTGTGAAGGCTGAGTAAGCCTTGCCGATATTTGATTTTGAGGTTTGAAATAAACCTCGAAACGGAAAATAATTTCTTACACCCTCGGTGGGATTCGAACCCGAGCTTACGGTACGGAATGCAAGCATTCTACCAAGTGAGCTATCGAACGGACTGGGCAATTGATTTGTTTTGAACTTCGCTTGATTTGTTTTTACAAATAATGTAGGCCTGATAACAACAGTTTTTGACAATAAAATAATCGGAATTTTTGTTAGTTTTTTTTTTTAAATAATGTGTTGTTACAGTTTTTGTCACAATTTTTTTTTTACAATTTTCACAATTAAAAATTTGCTAAAATTTCGTTATTAATTACACTAAGGTTGTGAAAAAAATCAAACTTTTACCCTTCTCCAGTCTTAAAATCCACCGTGATAGCTGTTTGGTTGCGAGTGCAGAACAAGTTGTCAGAAAAACGGTTCACAGTTATGAAGAAAAAACCTTGGTAGAGTTTTAATCGAAGCTCACGGAGCGTGGAAACTTCGCAACTCCAATTTTATTTATTTTGTCAATTACGAAGGCACAATTCCCTTCGCAAAGAACTGTACCTTAAACGTCTTTACCCCTGGGTCTCCCAATATGATAAAAAAAAAAGCGAAAAAGGTGTAGACAACGATGACATTCAAATTTTTTTTTCAAAGAATCCTGAACGGGAGACTCCCTAGATTTCAGAGGTGTTGGTGATGTGGTTGTTCATGATGTGGTTGGTGTCCTGATCCTTTGTAACAGGACTGTTAGCTGCGTAGTGTTGTGTTGTGTTGGCTTTGCTTTAAGACACTGAAAGGTAGTGGCGATTGCTATTGGTTTTGAAGATCGACGTAGGCCCATTGCTGTCATAATATCAACAGAAGAATATGCAATCTTTCAATCTATATTAGCAGTTGCGAAGGTAAATCTAAACTTAGGTTGACATTTAATGTACGCTCATAAGCAAACACGTGTAATTAACGCTTACGAAAACTTTATTAATTTCCTGATATATCTATTGGTTTTTGAAGTGTGCTTCAAAAGTGTACCGAGGTCGTAAGCTTGGATTTTACATTTCAGGCACATGTAAAAAAACATCTCTAATTCGTTAAAGTTATGATGTTCAAATGTACTGAACTATAATAAATATTTACTCCAAAAGGATATGAGAATTAAAAAATGTTGTTTTTTAAAACATAAAGGTATTAAAAAAAAAAAAAAACGCAACTAAGCTACACATATAGTGTAACTTCTTCCCTGCGTTTCCCGAAGGGGTCGACTGTGACCAATTTATTTTACAGGTAAAGGGGTCGGCCTTACACCAACCACTTTCAGTTGAAGTGGGGGTTTCCCAGCTCCCGGGGGGGCTGGTTCTTATTTCTTGTGAAGGATGAGTAAACATTGAAATCGAACCCTTGCTCTCGGCATGGAATGCAAGCATTCTACCAATTGAGCTATTGACCTTTTTACGAGCTTTTTACGAGCGATCGTCGTCGCTACAAAGCGCCAATTCTCAAACAAGACCCAGTTGCTGTAAGGCTGGATGGACCTTTGGTGATTTATTCTTTATATTAATGGTTAAAAAACGGTATTTTAATTTTTATTACACAGGTATTTACGCATCTAATAAATCAAATCGCTTCTTTTTACTAAATTTTCTAACTTTTCTGTATATTTTCTTATCTTCTAGAATCTATAAGATGCAAATAGTTTTTTGTCATTTAAGGCTCCCATTTCATGCATACCCACAAGCAGGCATATGTTAGTTCACACAAACAGCATGTTTACATACAAAACATACCAAACATCACATGAAAATAAATAAACCTTGAAACTCTCGTCGCCTTTCCCTGAAGTCGGAGTGACATTGAGAAAAGTAATCCGAGTTTTTACAGCCTCATACCTAGAGAAGAGCGTGCATGAAAAAAGTGATGAACTAGATGAGATGAAAGAAGTATGCAAGGACAGTCCGGTCGATAGATCAGTTGGTAGAGTGCTTGCATTGTACCCCGTGAGCTCGGGTTCGAATCCCACCGAGGAGGGTGTCAGAAATGATTTCCTATTTCGGTGTTTATTTCAAACCCAATAATAAAAATACCGGCAAGGTTTACTCAGCCTTCACAAGAAATGAGTACCAGCCCCCTCGGGAGCTGGGAAACCTTCACTTCAACTGACGTGGTTGGCGTAAGGCCGGCCCCCTTACCTGTAAAAATAAATAGGTTCAACTCGCCACATGCGCGACCCCTTCGGGGATAACGCGGCAAGAAGTTACACTATATGTGTAGCTTAGTTGCGTTTTTTTTTTTTTTTTAAGGACAGAGTCAAGTGGAGAACTTGTGTGGAGGTACCGGCCACCCCTAGAGGAATGGCAGCAGGATACAAGACAAGACAATACCAACTTATTAGTCAAAAAAGGTCCATTCTCTAAAAATAAATAAAAACTAAATAGGTATTTAATAATAAAACAGTACACGTTTTCACGTGGTAGGTAAGTAGGTACATTTTATTTTTCCCTCTAGCAACCTCATCACCTTCGAGTATTGTTTTTGTGTATGTGCGGAAACTTGGTCGAGGGGCTGCAATTGCTTAAGCCAAGAGGGAGAGAGGAAGAAAAAGAAGAAGGATAAAAGAATGGAAGGACTTGGCCGGGCCGGGGAAATACTTGAAGAATAAAAACCCAGCTCGCCCGAGAGGGAACCTACCATGTTACGCCAATGGAATTTAGAAACAAACGCAGGTGTGACCAATCCAATTGTTTTTTTTTGTATTTGTGAAATGGCGGTTGATCTGTAATGTTGGCGGCTAGGGTTTGTTAAATTGGAATTTGTTTTCTGTTTAGTTTTGATGATGTTATTATTTACTGATTTATAAAATGTTATTTTTCGTGTATGTCGTGTACGGACATACACCCTGCAATTCTTGCCGTCCTTGCGTGTAGCACGGGTGGCATTGGCAAAGTGAACCATTTTTTTACAGTATGGGTGGTCAGCCTCATACCAACCCTTAAGTCAAGGAATACGAGCAATAAATAACATTAAAGTATAAAAAACAAAACCATAAAAAGAAATCCATACAAAAAAAAAAAAAAAAAGTTTTTATCTAAATCTAAATTGCAAAGATATGTATCATTTGAGATTCAAAAATAAATCCCACAAGCAGACACGCATAATGTCACGCTCACACATGCCGCATGTGGACCTACAATATAAAAACCCAATCTCAAATGAACATACGCCCTGCAACTCTTGCCGACCTTCCCTGAAACAGGTGTGATTTTGACAAAGTGAACCATTTTTTACAGTATGAGTATAATATATTTTTTTTAAATATTTGTGAAATAAAAACATCTCGTAAAACATTATGATCATTTAAAAAAAAACATTACAAATAATAATTTAAAAACTCTTTTGAAAATCGTGGTCAAATAATGTTTATTTCGGTTCCGCATCGCTTTTTTGCGAACTGAAATAAAAGGACCTGCAAGGCTTTTGTCTGCCGGTGTAAAAGTTGATCGACTGAAACAATCCGTGAAAGTACTTCAGGAAAAGTTGCCTGAAAGAAAACCCTTCGGTTTAGAGTTGGCGGAGGTATGTGGGCAGCGACGGAGCGTACACAAGAAATCTGGATCTCTGGGTTACTGCACTGGTCAATTCAATTGTCCGTCTAAACAGTTAGCCCAACTTAATAATTTCCTTCGCTCAAAAAACACCTTAAACGCAACTAAGCTACACATATAGCGTAACTTCTTGCCTGCGTTATCCACGAAGGGGTCGCATGTGGCGCTTCGGGACCTATTTATTTTGACAGGTAAGGGGGCCGGCCTCACACCAACCACTTTCAGTTGAAGTGGGGGTTTCCCAGCTCCCGGGGGGGCTGATTCTCATTTCTTCTGAAGGCTGAGTAAACCTTTGAGATCGAACCCTTGCTCTCGGCCTGGAATGCAAGCATTCTACCCATTAAGCTACCGACCTTTTTACGAGCTTGATCGTCGTCGCTACAAAGCGCCAATTCTCAAGCAAGACCCAGTTGCTGTAAGGCTGGATGGACTTTTGGTGACCGGTCATTGGTAAAGGTTTTATGAATTTTTCAACCCGGCGAAGAGCAAATTTGAAAATATAAATGGTATATTTTTTGTGCTCCACCGGGAATCGAACCCACAACATTCCCATTCAGAGTCCGCAGTGTTACCACTGAGCTACGGACCGGTTATTTTGACCTTAAAATTTTGTAAAACTTTTAAAAAGCTGCCTCGCTATTTTAAGGACCTTATTAGTCGATAGCCAGCAATTACAAACACTTAAAAACAGATTTTACAAAGAAACTATTGTCGCTTATAATCGTTGATTGTACGTACACGAGGTGGCCTTTGGTTATTCATCAAAGCATGACGTCAGATATAATTTCAACGAATTTTAATTGGTTGATTTTTTTCCAAAGCGCCGTTTACACTAAAATGTAGTCACAATATGACCTTTGAAACAGGTGCGTCTATAGCTTCCTCCTGAAGCTCGCCCTGTCTTGCTCTTTCCTCACCCAACCGGCAACTCGTTCCAAACCATTGGAACGAGGACCGAAACCGAAAAGGCACGATCACCAAAGTTGGTTGAGGTTGCCCTGAGGGGCAAGCTCAACCTTGCGGAGCCTACATTAGCTGACCTTAGAGTCCTGGAGCTAGTGGCTTGCTGCATCTGACATAGTTCTCTGAGGTATTCTGGTGCCGGTCCATCTAGAATGTCTTTTATCATGACACACAGTCTATACCGCACTCTTTCTGATAACTTGAGCCAGTGCAGCTTCCGCATAATTGGCGTGATATGGGAGTACTTCGATGTTCCAAAAATCAATCGTGCAGCCGAGTTCATCACAGATTGGAAATCACAGAACGAAACGTTAAGAAACCCGTGATTTACTTCAACTATAATCCGTAATAGTTGCACAGATATGTTAACATTAAATGCATGCCCACAAACAGGCACGTGTAATTTCGTGCTTACAAAAGCTGCATGTGTACTTAAAAACTCAAATCTAATCCTCAAGTAAACACAAACCCTGATAGTTTAGCCGACTTTCCCTGAAACAAGGGGGGCACTGGCAAAGTGAACCATTTTTACAGTATAGGGGACAACTTCATACCTACTTATAAGTCAAGTAATGCGTTCGTAAACACTGTTCGTAAAATTTGTTTTTAATTATATCCAAAATGTTTTAATTTTACAACTAAATTTCAGGCATTTTCCAGTATCTTTGAAACTCTATAGTAGCTAATGTTAAGTAAATGTTAATAGAATTCTATAAAATTTAGTCTACATTTAAGTTAATATAAAGTTTCGTGATTGTCCTTATTGTTTCATTTTCTGAATGCTAAATTTAAACCCAAGTTCCAGCTCATAGTTTTATATAGGTAGATCTTTTTACGTGACAATTAGCAAGCTAAAATTCTTTGCTTCTCTCCCAAGTCAGAAATAATTTTCAATTCAAAATTCTTACATTATATTATTTATGGTTTGTGTATTAGGTAACACTGTGAAAATTCATTGTTAATTCTTTCTAAATACCACTTCAAAGAACAAAGTAATATTTTTTTAATTTTTACTAACGTTTTCGGTCTATACATGGACCATCTCACAACACAACACCAAGCGGTAACAGCCCTGCTACAAAGGATTTTGACATCAACCGTCATATGGTCAACTCCTCTACGGCATTACAATAATAGGGAAGTATCACATATTTTTTTCATTGTATAAAAATCATTGTAATAAATCTGCGTTTTTAAAAAAACATTATCTTGATTAGTTTTTCAAATAAAGCTCTTTAAAATTAGCGTATTCTCGATTTCCGGAAAAAGGTCATTTTGTTTATTTAGGCAAATATGACGGCGATGCATTTTTGGAGTGTAGGTATCGGCGGGCCCAGTGGCGAATCTTGACGTCATTTTGACGTCAAGATTCGCGAAGTCGAACGCGCTGCGTTTTGGCGAGACTAAAATTCTCCGCATTTTATTTTTGAAAATTATCAATGATATTTTTATTTTTACTACACAAAAAATATATGGTTGTGATCCTTGAAATATACTCTACAGAACCATATTATCTTCAGCCGTTGCAACTACCCTATAGTGTAATTTCACATTTTTATTTTATTTCATAAAATTATAGACTAACTTTTTAAAAATGCGTCTGCGTTTTTAAAAAAATAATATCTAGCTTAGTTATCAAATTATAGCTCTTTAAAATGCGGGCATTTTCGATTTCCGATACAACAGCCCATTTTTTTATTTAGGCGGAAGTGACGTCGATGGATCTTCGGATCTATGGAGTGTACCGTTAGGCCTTCTAAGACCGACGGATCCATCTACGTCAATTTGACGTCACAGCGTCACTAGCCGGCCGCGCTGCGTTTTGGCGAGATTCAAATTCTCGACATTTTATTTTTGTAAATTATCAATAATATCTTTATTTTTACTACTTAAAAAATATATGGGTGTGATCCTTGAAATGTACTCTACACAACCATAGTATTTTAAATCATTTTCCCCACCACTGCAATTACCCTATTGTCATAGACCCCTAGAGTCTCTGAAATCTAGGGAGTCTGCAGGAATCATAAAAAAGGTACATTTTTATTTGTAAAATTAGGTCTCATCTGCACAGAAAAGTTTTCCGACTGTAATAACTTGTTGGAGAGTCCGTTTGTACTTTAATTTCAGTATTAAGTATTGGACGGGCGCCAACATTTTCATGCCTTTTTAATTGGCCATGAGAATCCCTAGAATTTATTAACTGTCCTACATATTCAGTGCTTTCAACTTAAATTATGAGCATAATGGAAACAATTACATATATATAATTTATTAAGTTTAAGGATTTAAATCAAACACTGTTTTATATTTTTACTTTTAAAATTATTTATTCTTTAATTTTACTAACGTTTTCGATCTTAGATCATCTTCAGGTATGAAATAAATAAAAAATTAAAAAAAAATTATACTTGACGATGATCTAAGATTAAAATAAGTAAAACAGTGTTTGATTTAAATCCTTGAACTCAATAAATTAAAAAGATTTTAATCTTTTTAAAATAAATTTTATTGTGAAAATAAACAGTGTTTTGTTTTGAATTCATTCAAAAAAAATTATAAATTAAATAAATTATTGAATTTGAATTTTCACTGCGTCAATACACAAACAATACAAAATATATGAAAAAATTATAGTCTAATAGTTAACGTTTTGTAAGGTGGTGGGTTCGAATATTTCCAAGATTTAAAAAAAAAAAATTGTATTCAGATGTTTCAGAATGTTGTAGGTTCGAATCCCGGCAAAAGTTCCATTTATATTTTCAAGCAGTTATTCGCTGGATTGAAAAATTCATGAACCTCTACCAAACACAAATAAATAAATAAATAAAATAAACACCCGTCATTTGGATTCAAACCCTTGCTTTTGGCATGGAATTAAAGCATTCTTCCAACTGAGCCATCGACCGGATTTTTTAGGAGCTTGGTCTTCGCTACAAAGCACTGATTCTCAAACAAGACCCATTTTTTGTAACGCTGGATGAAAGTTTGGTGATCGGTCTGTTTTTGTAAAGAGAAATGAATTTTAAGTCCAGTAAAACAAGTCGGTAGTCTTAACCACTAAACTAAAGACCGATGCGTCTTTTTCACGTTTATGAAAATGCATTTAAATTTTTACCTTAAAAAAATCTCCTTTTTCCAATTTTCTACGTGAGAAAACAAGAATGCATAGAGTGTGAAAATCCTGTTGATCAGAAGTTTTTAAGGAGCACTGCATTATAATTAGTTCACTTACTATGAGAAATTACACCCAATAGAATGTTTTATCCATGATTTCTCAAATCAGTGCATCAGTCCTTATTCAGTTTGTTATGTAAATATGCAATATAAATATTAAAATAAGTATAGGTATTAGTTATAGCTAATAGGAATTCTTTGTTGTATTGGTGGGTAGGATTGATGATTGTGCGTAAATAGAGAAGTCACTAGATTACATATGTGCTTCGAGAACAGTCTAGCAAAAATGTGTTCTCGACAGTTCCACTTTCTTAGTATAAAAAGGGTGCAAATTGCTTGCACTGGGCAGTTGGTCTTCAAGCTCTAACAAATACAGTCTTATCTGTGAGCTCCAATACAATAAACGAATTCGACCAGTGAACTCAAACCAAGTGTAATGAAATAAATGAAAGTGTCTTTGTAAAAATAAATATAAACGTGTAAAATAAATAAGTAAAAAAAAGAGTAGTGTTTTATTTTAAAAGAATCCGAACCAAAATCGAAAAAAAAGTTTTACTTTATATATCGATACCTTAACGGTAAAACTGAATAAGTAACACATTATTCTAAAATGAGTTTTCCAGATAAATGTGTCGTTTTTCCTGTTTTCTTCGAGAGTAATCCTAAAAAAGCGTGAAAATTCTATAGTTAAGAAGTTTTTCATGAACACTGCCTACTATGAGAAATCACACCCAAAAAATGTTTTAATAAAAAAAAAGTTAAATTAGGCTGATTTATTTGGTGAGCGCTGTTTTTGTGTGTATCACACCTCAAGATCACTCTGCAAGCTTAGTCGTCGCTGAAGAAAGCGCCAATTCTCAAGCAATACCCAGTTGCTGTAAGGCTGGATGGACCTTTTGATGATCGGTCTTTGGTAAAGGTTTATGAATTTTTCAACCCAGCAAAGAGCAAATTTTAAAATATAAATGGTATATTTTTTGTGCTCCGCTAGGAATCGAATCCACTATCTTTCATTTACGAGCCCGAAGTGTTACCACTGGACTACGGACCGGTCAAAATGACCATGATTACTCAAATTAGTGAATCAGCACTCATTAGTTGTACCTTTATGGTGGCGATATAAGTCGAGCAGCTGCATTCATCACGGACTTGAGTATATGCAATTATTTTTGCACGTACCAACTGGTTATCAATTATAAATTTTAATATTTTCCCGTGCAAGTTTTCACAGTTCATTTTAGTTTCACACAAGAAAAGTTTCGGTAATTTTTGTTATGAATTTTTAATGAGCGCCCGCCGGCATAGTGCTATAATTAAAACCGGGAACATTCTGATTGACATTTGTTTCGCTTGTCCCGAATAATTAGCAATTAGAATGGTCGGCTGCAATTACAACTGCAAAATTGGTACCTGCATACTTTAAATTAGTTATTCTCTCAATAAAAATACATTATATTCTATCTATAATCAAGTTTCTTAGTGTAATAATAAGTATCTCTAGACGTGAGTAGACAGACGCTTTGGTATATATTTTATATTTGTTTGAGATTGGTAGAATCGAATGTTCTGGTAAAATCTAGCAAGGGGGTGGGTAGCGATTTTCCATGTTTCTAGAATGGTCTTTATTTTTAGTATAAATTGAGGACTAAAATTCCATGTAGCTGAAGAACTATCTCAACCGTCGAACTAAACTAATTGTGCAAATGTAACTCTGAACCGGAAGAGAAATAAATTGTGTCAAATAAATAAATTGCTGTTTAATTAAAAAGAAAAACTAAACCAAAGTACTTACAAAATAAACCAAACTTAACATGAGCATTTGTCCGCCTTTCGCTGAAACCGGGGAGGCATTGGCAAAAGTTCAGCTCCGTACCAACATATTGGTCAAGAAACTTAGAAAAGGTTTGACTGTTGAAATATGACGTCATCTCTGCGTTGGTACGGATGCGAATGCGAATCTGTTACTCTCAGGTAAAGGATGCGTCGAAGCATTATGTTCTTAAAGACTTTGAAAGATTTTTTTTTACTCTGAGTTAGACTCCAGCTTTCACATCCGTACAACACAACTGGCCGAACAAAATCAAATTTTGTGGAACGGAAGCGCCTATTATTATTTAATTGAGATTATATTATCATATTTGCTATGTTTCCTAAAGGTGCTATCAGACGATTCGAAACGGATTTTACGGAATGAACCAAAAATGAATCGTTCGCTCTTTTGTCCTTTCCACAATGGTTCATTCGCTTTTATCCATTCAGAATTTAATGACTTGCCGACAGTCCATTCGCTCGGAGCCCATACAGAAACTGAACAAAACAAAAGTGAACCGTGCGTCAATTTTTGTAATTAAAAAAAATGTGTATGCAAGTGTTTTATTCTCGTTTTATTGTACCCATTTATAATTCGTGCAGCTTTTTTTACTCTCAATATTAAATACGACTTAAATACTACATCATCCCAGAAAAATTAATCTAAGATACGATGGCACCCCTACTTAGTGATAAACTTTTCATATTTTGCTCCTTAATAATAAGACAAAATTTGTACAGCGCCTTTTATGACAGTGTGTCACTTCAAAAGCGCTTGTACATATGATTGGACGAAGAGATGAGTCTTGAGACTTATTTTAAATGGTCTCTCCAAATGCAGTTCTCTCAGTGAGGCGGGAATAGCATTCCAAGTCATTGGAGCGGCCGCCTTGAATGCCCTGTCTCCAAAAACAGTGCGGGGCCTCCTTGCAGGGATGTCCAGGCAGCTGCTTCTTGATGCAGCTGACCTCAGTGTTTGTCCGCGCAAGGTAGTAGTTGCTGGAGACACCAGCTCCATCAAGTACCCCGGAGCACTCCCACGCAGTGCTTTAAAGGTGAGCAAACCGACTTTAAATGTGCTCCTCTCAGAGATTTTCAGCCAATGCAGAGCTTAAAGGTGAGGAATGATGTGGCAGGACTTTACAGCCCCATATATGAGTCTAGCTGCGGCGTTCTGCAGAAGTATAGGTTGGTATAAGGATGATCACCCTTACTGTAAACAAACGGTTCACTTTGCTAATGTCACCGCTGTTTCAGGGTAGGTCGTCAAGAGTTGCAGGGTTTATGTTAATTTGTAAGCGCGAACTTAACGTGTATGTTTGTGGACATGGATTATTATGAATTTTCAATGTTAATATATTGTTATGTAAATAACAAATACATATAAATGTTAGGTAGGTAGGTGTATTAGTTATAGCCGATGAGAGTTGGAGTAATTATTATCGGTACCTAGGAAAGAGACATTCAATTATGTCCCTACTGGAAGCTTTATGTTCAGGAATGTTCCAGCAAAATTTTCTTCTAGTAACTACCATCTTTGTAGCACAAAGGACTGCAAGCGGCTTGCAGGAGTCAGTCTATTTACGACGCTCTGATTTTGAACAAGAAAGATATTGTAAGTGAAAGTGAACCAACGGTAAAATAAATATATATTGCTAAACCATAAATGTGAATTGTAAAAAAAAAATATAAATTGTTAAATAAATCTAAGTGTAAAATAAATATCCTGTAAAGAAGACCAGCTTTTTTTAATTTGAAGACTTTTTGAACCCTAAAAACACAACAATATCTTTAAAACTTAGATTATTGATTATTACTCACTCCCAAAAGAATAAATAAATATAAGTAACAATTTAACGTTAGCTTAAGTCCATCGTCAGGTACTTGCATTATGACGGTGTTGGGTTCGAATTCCAATAATTCTCCCCTCTCTCCCTGCCGCTGTAGGTAGTGGAGATTATTGAACATTTCAGGGCGGGCTTATGGGGCATTCAGCTCGCCAACTGTGAGTAACTGCCGCCCCGTGAATGGGCCCGTGTAAACCCTGCAGAATGTTACAGATTTCACGCAGACCAACTGAACCATGCAATAACAAAATTGTGATTTAAAAAGGGTTTTCATTTTAAAGTTGTAGGTACTAAAATTAATCTATATCTATAAAGAAGGATGTGTGTATGTATGTATGTATGTATGTATGTATGTATGTATGTATGTATGTATGTATGTATGTATGTATGTATGTATGTATGTCCCCTATAGACTCATAAACCGCTCATCCGATTTTGACGAAATTTTCAGGAAACATGTAACATATTCTTAGAACGAATCCTGTGAAGTTTGATGGTGATCAAATAAACAGTGGTTCTCAATTCTCGATATTTCAGCAACGAGGTCGGTAAATTTTGAAACCACCCAATAGAAGAAGACCATTATATTCAACTACAATACATAATCTTAGTTGCAAATATACATTTACATTAAAGATTCATATAAAATGCATGCTCACAAGTAGACACATGTAAGTTCACGCTTACAAATGCTGCATGTGTACCCACTCATAATTTAAAATCCAAATCTAAAATGAACAACCCAGTAACTTTTACTTTACGCCTAAAAATGGGAAAAAAAAAAAAAAGTTGGGAAATTTCCCCAAAAGTGGGGAATTTTTTTTTTCCCCAAAAGTCGGGAAAAACCTAACCTAACCTAACCTAACCTAAAAATGGGAAAAAAAAAAAAGTTGGGAAATTTCCCCCTGCGCATTGTTCCCACTTATCCCCCTGCGCATGGTTCCCACTTTCAAATCTGGGAAAAAAAAAAAAAAGTTGGGAAAATTTTTTTTCCCCAAAAGTCGGGAAAAACCTAACCTAACCTAAAAATGGGGAAAAAAAAAAAAAGTTGGGAAAATTTCCCCAAAAGTGGGGAAAATTTTTTTTCCCCAAAAGTCGGGAAAAACCTAACCTAACCTAAAAATGGGAAAAAAAAAAAAAAGTTGGGAAATTTCCCCAAAAGTGGGGAAATTATTTTTTCCCCAAAAGTCGGGAAAAACCTAACCTAACCTAACCTAAAAATGGGAAAAAAAAAAAAAAGTTGGGAAATTTCCCCAAAAGTGGGGAAATTTTTTTTTCCCCAAAAGTCGGGAAAAACCTAACCTAACCTAACCTAAAAATGGGAACAAAAAAAAAAAGTTGGGAAATTTCCCCCTGCGCATTGTTCCCACTTATCCCCCTGCGCATGGTTCCCACTTTCAAATCTGGGAAAAAAAAAAAAAGTTGGGAAATTTTTTTTTCCCCAAAAGTCGGGAAAAACCTAACCTAACCTAAAAATGGGGAAAAAAAAAAAGTTGGGAAAATTTCCCCAAAAGTGGGGAAATTTTTTTTTCCCCAAAAGTCGGGAAAAACCTAACCTAACCTAAAAATGGGGAAAAAAAAAAAGTTGGGAAAATTTTACTTAACTTTACCCACTTTACTTAACTTGAAATGGATGTTATTCAGCTCCTGAGTGGCTTGACACTCATTTCTTATGAAGGCTGAGTAAGCCTTGCCGGTATTTTATTTTGGGTTTAAAATAAACACTGAAACGGGAAATAATTTCTGACAACTTCGGTGGGATTCTAACTCGAGATCTCGGCATGGAATGCAATCTATAAAGAAGGATGTGTGTATGTATGTATGTATGTATGTATGTATGTATGTATGTATGTATGTATGTATGTATGTATGTATGTATGTATGTATGTATGTATGTATGTATGTATGTATGTATGTATGTATGTATGTATGTATGTATGTATGTATGTATGTATGTATGTATGTATGTATGTATGTATGTATGTATGTATGTATGTATGTATGTATGTATGTATGTATGTATGTATGTTCCCTATACTCATAAACCGCTCATCCGATTTTGACGAAATTTTCAGGAAACATGTAACATATTTTTAGAATGAATCGTGTGAAGTTTGATGGTGATCAAATAAACAATGGTTCTCAATTCTCAATATTTCAGCAACGAGGTCGGTAAATTTTGAAACCACCCAATAGAAGAAGACCATTATATTCAACTACAATACATAATCTTAGTTGCAAATATACATTTACATTAAAGATTCATATAAAATGCATGCTCACATGTAGACACATGTAAGTTCACGCTTACAAATGCTGCATGTGTACCTACTCATAATTTAAAATCCAAATCTAAAATGAACAACGCAGTAACTTTTACTTTACGCCAACTTGAAATGGATGTTATTCAGCTCCTGAGTGGCTTGACACTCATTTCTTATGAAGGCTGAGTAAGCCTTGCCGGTATTTTATTTTGGGTTAGAAATAAACACTGAAACGAGAAATAATTTCTGACAACTTCAGTGGGATTCTAACTCGAGATCTCGGCATGGAATGCAGTTACTCTACCAACTAAGCTATAGACCGGACTTTTTACAAATATGGTGGATCGATATCGGTTTGGTTAGGGGTAAGCAACCTGCGGCTCACCAGCCACATGCGGCTCTTTGGGTGTGAAGTTACGGCTCTTTAGCTTCATACGCAAATATAAAAAAAACACAGAATTATACTTCTGATCGAAAAAAACTAAATCGTTCTGAATCGATTAACGATCTCTCCGCTACTTGTACTCGCTTTTCACCCCCCACCCTCCCCCCAACTACAATATAAAAACCCAATCTTCAATGAACATAAGCCCTGCAACTCTTGCCGACCTTCCCTGAAACAGGGGTGACATTGGCAAAGTGAACCATTTTTTACAGTATGGGTGGTCAGCCTCATACCAACCTATAAGTCAAGGAAAAACTTTGAAATTTGTAAATTGTAATTTTTGGCTCTTCCGACTCAAAAGGTTGCCGACCCCTGGCCTAGACAAAAGTTCCAAATTAAAAAATGTTATTCAAGTATTCCAAGTTGAATTTTAGAAATGTAAGAAAGCTTTTATATCCCGCACTTATAAAAAATACGATAAACAAAGTTCGTAGGTCACAACTAGAAGACCATATTGAAATATATTATTATTATGAAAACCTTTTATTGAAACATACTTTTAATTAAAATATACATAATATAGTTGTTTTTTCAAAAAACGCATTTCTGTAAAATTATATACTCACCACAAATTTAAAGATCGTTTTTTTCTCGGCGGTTTAACGTCTTTCTTCTATGTGACAATGGTCCAAAGCAACCAAGATAAACAAAATGTTTGCCTTTTACCTAACCCGGCCGTGCGACTTACAATTTTGTTGTCAATAGAAAATGTTCCGTGTGCACTACCTAAAACTTTCACTTATTGAAATAATGGATAGAGCACATTTTAAATGTGGGGAAAAAATGTGAATTCACTTGGCCGGGATAAAGACAGGACAGGGAGTCAAAAATTCAACATAAATTTAACACTTTCATGGAGATAGTTGAAAAAACACTTAAGTGCATCATATTGTATGAAGCATTTTCCCCAACTGCATACGTTTCACAGTGCGGTTACATTGAAAAATATTCCTGATTGTTTGGAATACATTATTATTTCTTCACTTTGCTCAAAGAGTATAGTGAATTTTATAGATTAGTTCTTTAATTGTATGATTATAAAATTTAATGTATTGTTTATATTCTTTTCTTTATATTCTTTTCTCGTTCCTTGACTTATAGGTTGTTATGTGGCTGACCACCCATAATATAAAAATTGGTTCACTTTGCCAATGTCACCCCTGTTTCAGGGAAGGACGGCAAGAGTTGCAAGGCTTATGTTCATTTGAGATTGGGTTTTTATATTGTAGGTCCACATGCGGCATGTGTTAGCGCGAAATTATACATATCTGCTTGTGGGAATGCATTTAGTATGAATCTTAAATGATATATATCTTTGCAGCTTAGATTAGATTAGATTAGATTAGTATAGGTCAATATGCATCTGACCAACTATAAATAGAAAATGGTTCACTCTGCCAATGTCACCCCTGTTTCAGGGAAGGTCAGCAAAGAGTTGCAGGGTGTATGTTCATTTGAGATTTGGGTTTTTATGTTGTAGGTTCACACGCAGAATGTGCAAGTGTGAACTTATACGTGTCTGCTTGTGGGCATGCACTTAATGTGAATTCCAAATGTAACAATTATATCCATGCAACTTAGAATAGATTAGATGAGTGACGTTACATAGCCGATTTTTTTATCATAAATATAAATGGAGCACCGCAATCGATTTTCCCTATGCTTGGCTCTGCTGCTTAACAGTTGTACCTAGACCTTTTTTTTTAGAAAACGTGAAGATTAACCTAGAGATAAATTGTGTGAAGCTTGATTCCGATTAGCACACTTTTTTTTTTGATCCTGTTGTTTCCTCTTTTATCTGTAGAAAAAAATTGATACCACATGCCCAAATGGCGTAGTGAAACACGCCGGGTACTGCTAGTCATGAATAAAATATTAAGGATAAAATATTGTGAAAGTTTTCAGGGTTTGCGTATTGACATTGTAAAGATTAATTTTAAATCATTAAAACAGAATTAAAAGCAATGTTTTTCTTCACGAGCTGGTTTATTATCTCGAGTAGGGAATCCAATCTCGATCTCGCGAGATCCTGATCTTCCGAGATCTCGCCTCATTTTTCAAGATCAATCTCAAAGCATAAAATGACAAGATCTCGACTGAGATTGACGAGATCGAGCGGCAGTAGTAGGCGATGCACGACTGACGAAGAAAAAGACGGACCGCATACGCAAACTATCCCGACTATTCCCAAGCATTTACGATGGTGGTCGAGCGGGATAGAAAAGAATAAGTGATATTGTTTTGAATATTTTTTAGTGTTGATCTGTTAACACAGTGAAAGTCCATTTTTATAAATATTTAAAAATATAAATGGTAAAGCATTGTTGTAATTCACTTTATTTTATTTGTTTATGCTCGAATATTTTCGCCTAATGAGGTATCTTCAAGAGCAGAATGGTTACAAATATATTTTTATAAAATAATTTTCAAAACAATTTTCAAAACAATTTTTTTCAAAAAAAAAGCAAAATTCAAAGACAATTTTTTTTTTTTTAAACACAAATGTAAGATTCAAAAATGCATTATTGTTAGGTATAATGAAATTAAAAAATTTAATACAATAAAAATAAAATATGTTACTTAAATAAAAATAATAATAAGAATAACAAATAAAAAACAAATTATTGCAATATTGGTGAAACATAGGGAATCTGCACATTCACTAAGTCTTTATTTTTATTTTTGTAGATTTCCAACGCTTCCAGAGCCATCAGTCTCCTCACTTCACACTCAGAGTGCATTACCTCTACATTGGTAATATCGAAAGTATGGTCTTTATCAATGCAATGGTCTGCCATCTCAGAGTATGCAGATAAGCCTCTGAGTGCTCTGGAATGTTCTTTAAATCTTGTGCGCACTGATCTCCCTGTCTCACCAATATATATATATATAGTTTTGATATAGTTTTGACTAGAGTAAGTGAGCGGAAGGTATTCGAGTACGTGCAGGCACTTGTTTGTTTACAATAGGGAAATTTCACAAAAAAAAATTCTTGTGGATTTAAATTCCTTTATATTTGCTTATCATAAAACTTCTTGAATTTTATTTTTAAATGCTTTTTTTACAAAGTTATTCATGTTCAAAAAATGAAGTTTGAATTTACGCGCCAAATTGCTCCTTGGATTGAATTTTCGGCTGTGACGTCATTTTCTTTGACTTTTTATAGCCATCGCAATACCAACAGCGTTGTCGATATAAGAAAATGACGTCACGGGGGCTACAAATTTCGTTGACGGATCGCACATCCGTTTTAAAACCGGTCAAAATTTTCAAAAGATCTTTCAAATTTAAAATTATATAAATTTATTTTGGACTTGAAATTAGGCCCTTGTTTATATGCTTATCGTAATCTAACAAAATTATACACTTTTTACCAAATTCCTCACTATTGCAAATACCCTATTGTTTCAGTTGTGCAGTTACTGTCATGGTGTGCTAAAATGACGTGTTTGGATGGATAATTCAATGAAAATTTGTATTATCTTGTTACGCAAGTGTTAATTTAATACTTTTAAAATGTCGAAAAACAATCAAAATTAACCTTACATGGAGTTAACTAGTTCGTTGCCGGTATGGAAATATTTCAAGAAAGCGGTGAATAATTTGACAGCTCAATGCAAGTTATGCAAAGTTATTTTGAAAATTACAGCCAGTTCTACAAAAAGATAACATTTACATCTGAAGTCAATCCACAAAATTGAAAATCCAAAAAGTTTTTTTTAATAATTCATTTTGTATCTTACTCGTATCATAATCACAACTAAACAGTATCAATCATGTTTCAGTAACCTAATTGAAACAATACTTTTCGAAAGCCATTCAAGATCTCGAAAATGCCGAGATCTCGCCGAGATCGAATTTCTGATCCCTTGAGATCTTGACTTAACGATCTCGTCTTGAGATTGCATTCCCTAATCTCGAGTGACTTCCACCTCATTATCCTCAAGAAATGCCAACAACACGCGGTGTATCTGAGCGGTCACCCATCCAGGTAGCATCCGCGCCCAATGTTGCTTAACTTCGGTGATCTGATGAGAACCGGTGTTTTCAACATGGTATCGTCGTTGAAGTTTTAATGTAAGTATTTCATGACTTTATTGCCGTGCTTGGTTCGTTGAGCTATAAGAGGAGCAAGTAAGTTATTAACCCTTTCGGTCCGGGCCGCCTTTGCGTTTTGTTTATACCCGGGGCACTTCTCACCGCCATGAAAGTGAAATGGGGGGCGCTCTCATATTAAATAAGGCTTAATGGGGTCCGCGCGCACACAAACACCTCGCACATATTAATTACAGGTGGGAGACTGTGCGGCATTGAAAGGGTTAATGACGATTTGAATGCCATTGATGAGAAAATTGATTTTTACTTATAAGCTATAATATTTCCTTACCTACGTTACTTCGCTTTATGAAAAAACTTTTAACTATATTACGACTTTTTATTTGGTGTGCGATGTTTTTGTGTGTATTCCTTGACTTATAGGTTGCTATGAGGCTGACCACTCATACTGTAAAAAAATGGTTCAGTTTGCCAATGTCACCCCTGTTGCAGGGAAGGTCGGCAAGAGTTGCAGAGCTTATGTTCATTTTATATTAAATAAAAAATATAAAATATTTATTGTAGGTTCACATGCGGCATGTTTAAGCGTGAACTTATACATGCCTGCTTGTGTAAATGCATTCAATATAAGTCTTAAATGTTTTTAAAACCTTTTTCATTTAATTTTACATTTAAGATATATAACATTTAAGATAACTCGGACCGGTCCGTAGTCCGTTGTGGCAACACTTCGGACTCGTAAATGGAAGGTTGTGGATTCGGATCCCGGGGGAGCACACAAAAATACCATTAATATTTCGAATGTGCTCTTCGCTGGGTTGAAGAATTCATAAGCCTTTACCAATGACCGGTCACCAAGGGTCCATCCAGCCTTACAGCAACTGGGTCTTGCTTGAGTATTGGCGCTTTGTAGCGACGACCAAGCTCGTACACCTCTGCGGCACTACAACAAGTGTCATAGACCCCTAGAGTCTTCAGAATCTAGGGAGTCTCCCGCACAGGATTTTCTTAAAAAAAAAAAAAAGATTTATATTGAATGCATTTACACAAGCAGACACGGATAAGTTCGCGCTTAAACATTCCGCATGTGAACCTACAATATATATTTTATATTTTTTATTTAATATAAAATGAACATATATTAATAGTATTTTTTGTGCTCCGCCGCAAGTCGAACTCACGACTTTCCATTTACGAAAAGGGCTCTTGAGGTGTGATTCACACAAGAAAAGCATTCACCAAATAAATCATCCCAATATTATTACTATTTATTATATTTTATGTACGTAGGTACAAAGTTCAATACACTCTTTTGTTTTCCGCGTTTTTCTTTTTTAGCTTCTATTGTATGTTCACTCCATACAAATCGAAAAACCCATAAACAAGAAAAAAAATCAAGGATATAATGAATAATAGAGACCTGAAGAGATATCCTAAACCTTTTTCATTTATATTATATTTAAGAGAGTTTATAAAATTATGAGATGTTTCTTGACTAATAGGTTGAAAAGAGATTAACCCCCCATACTGTATGTGGTTTTCCTAAAGCCAGCCTGTAAAACTGTAAACAGAAATAGTTTCCACACGTCACATGCGATCCCTTCAAAGACAACGCGGTAAGAAGGTGCTCTATTTGTGCAGCTTAGTTATGTTTCGCGCTGCATACGGAAAGCAGGAGTTCAATTCCAAGGGAGGGTGTCAGACATGGTCTCTTTCGATTTTCAGAGTTTTCTTTTATTCTTTGACTGTGGTTGACCTTCATACCATCCATGCTGCAAAAAAAAGGGTTCACTATGTAAATGCCACCCCTGTTTCAGGGAATGTCGGCATGAGTTGCAGGGCTTATGTTCAATTGAGGTTTGGATTTTATTTGTAAGTACACAATCAGCATTTGTAAGCGCGAACTACACGTGTTTGTTTGTGGTCATACATCTGAGAGCTTTGAATGAATATATCCTTGCAACTTAGATTATAGATATATTATAGAAGACATCCATGAGCCGCTTCAAATTATGAAGTACTTGGCCATTTATAAAAAAAAAATCTTGAACGGTGCTATCTCTAAATATTTTGTGTTTTATTATTTTGGTACTACTCTTCAAATGTTTCTTTAATAAAGCTTTTGTATTTTTTGTATCACAGTATTTAAGACTTAAAAAAAATGTTGACAACGAATCAAGGCAATGTTGTGTACCACTGCTTAAGGAGGTAGTTAGCTATTTACCGTTTTCAAAAAGCGACATCTACTTTTGTTTACAGGAAGCCAAAAGAAAGAGGGAGAGAAAGAGAGAGAGAGCAAGGGAGTGTTCCACTTTCAAAAGCGGAAGGACGTTCGCTATTTAAAATACTCCTCGCCCATTGGCCGAATTAAAAGGCTTTTTATTTTGTCGCTGTGAAGAGGAATTGTTATTATTTGTGAAGCCGGGGGAAGCTGGAGGATGGAAAAGGAAGGAGAGGATGGGAAAGGAAGTTGGAGATCGTGGGGAGGTGGAGAGGTGTGGAAAGAGCGGAAAGTGTTTATTGTGTTCATCCCTGATTTGTGATGCAGCGTTTCTCAAAGTTTATTTTTTGTTCTTATTATATTTTTTTAATGGATTTGTAACAAGGAGTGCAATTCACCAGCCTTTTCTGCCTGACCAGAAACAGGTATTAATATCATCTTTTACTAATTCATTATTGTAATAATAGGTGAGATTGCGAAAGAATGGAATCTGCAGAGTGAGAATAAGAGAAGAGTATGTATGAAAAAGGTGATGAATATTGAGGAAATGAAAGTGGTTTGTAAGGATAGAAAAATGTGGAGGCGCATCTGCGGAGGTACCGGCCACCCCTAGTGGAACGGTGGCAGGATACAGTTACAGTTACAGTATATTTTAATGAATTATTGATTAATAACTATCCAATGACATATGTTGAACCAGGTTCAAAGTAATGGTCAATGGACCCAGGCGGGGATCAAACCAGCGTTTTTCTATTCCAAATACGCTAGATAAATCAGTCACTTGACTCCCTCGGCCATAACACTGGCTTATTACTCTTTGATTTAATCAAATTACCTTCGAAGTACACCTAATTTCTCAAGACTTTGATGTGGTTCGGTCAATTAAAAACAGCAGACTGAATTGACTGGGCCACATCCCGCATAATGACCATTGGAGCCTAGAAAATGGTTGTGATGACGGACCCAAAGAGGCGCAGGACAGTGGGAAGACTCAGATTAAGGTGGTCGGATGGAGTGGTGGCATATTTCCGTGCATAAATACATTAAATTATACATGAATTATTGCTTGATTATTTAATTACCGGTGGGCCGGACATGTAACTTGTGCAGAGGACTTCAAGATCATCAGAAATGTCTTGGATGGTGCCCCCTCAGATGTTAGATCACTCGGAGGAGTGGGAAGACAACGTCGAAGTTCTGAGAGTGAGGGGACCATGGAAAGAAGCAGCACAAGACTGAGAGTCTTGGAGGATTGTGGTTAAGGAGGCCCTGAACATTTAAGGCTTCTGAGCCGAAAAAAATAAATAGTAAGTTATGTAAATACCTATTCCTAGAAGTGGAAGTCTCGATGCACGTCGATAGATTTCACTGTATCGTTTTGAAGATAAGATTAAATAAAACATAGCGGCGTATCAGCAGCTGATCCATTTTATATGGAACAAAGATCAACAGCTGAAGCACAGACATGTTTTATTCAGTCCCATCTCAAATAGGTACAGTAAGATCTATAGATGACCGTCGAGATTTCTACCTCTGGCAAAATTCGTTGGTGAGTATCTGTTGTGCTGTTGCTGTATCCTGCCGCCGTTCCACTAGGGGTGGCCTTACCTCCGCAGATGCGTCTCCACTTTTTTCTGTCCTTGCAAACCTCTTTCATCTCTTCAACAATTATCACTTTCTTCATACATACTCTTCTCTTATTCTCACTCTACAGGTTCCATTCTTTCGCAATCTCACAGTATCAATCTATAATAATCTACAATCTAGGTTGTAAAGATACTGTTATGTAGATATGAAATATAAATATTTAAAATAAGTAGGTATTAGTTATAGTTATAGGAATTCTGTATTGTAGTGTGTGGGTAGGAATCATTGAATAAAAATACTTGAAGCATCGAGAAATAATGATTACTACGCCTTTCTGGAACTGTCTAGCGAATATAGATCTAGATTGTACTGTTTTGAAGAGTATAAAAAGGGTGCGAGTTGCTTGCAGAGCCAGTATCCTACGAGCTTTACAAATACATTGAACTAAGTTAACCAGTGAACAGAAACCAAGTGTAATGGAATAGTCGAGACTATATTTGTGAAAATAAATTATTAAAAGTGTAAAATAAACAACTGTATAAGAAGACCAGTATTTTTAATTGAAAGACTTTTGAACCCTAAATTCGTAACAATACGTTAACAGACAAAACTCATATCACATGCATGCCCAAAAACAGACACATAAATTCCTCTGCGCTAATTTATTTGTGTAAAAAAAGTTTAACATTCGCTGGCATCCTTAAGGCGCGCACACTTACACTAATTATGTCGCCGTCCCCCTCCCCCCTACGGGAATAAATCACGGGAGGGAGCGAGACACAAAGCGTGCCGACGCGACGTCAAAATACATTAACTAAATAAAAATGAAACAAAAACAAATTATCGCAGAGAAATTAACACCCTTATTACTTTTCCAGGATTTATTTTGCCTTCCACTTTTATTTGCTTCATTTCCAATACGTATTGTATTGTATTCCTCCTTTTTTGGGTTCTGTAATATTTTCCGCTTTTACCACTTTTATTATATATTTTCAAGATTTATTTACCTATAAAAAATATTTATATTGTGTTTTACTTTGAAACAATTTCCCAGAAATTCTTTGAAAAATTCCCACTTTTATTTATTGTTGAGGATTGACTTACATATTGTTACGGGATTCTTTTAATTACATAACGATTTAAATTTATTACACGTGATTTATTTTTCACAAAATCGTTTACAATGTACTGCACACTCTTCACGCTCTGCTTACAGGTGCTCGTGTTACAATGATCTAAGCGACTCTGTCGCTCTACAGAATCTTTGCTTGTATTTATATGGGTGGCAGAGACGATTCTTGCATGTTCTCGAACATGGTATATACTTTCATTAGGATTGTTCGACACTTTACCTGATTGTTCGACACACAACAACCAGCGTGCCAAGGCTCACGTCCAACGAATTCATAGTTCTTAACAATATATTGTTGTGTATTCTACTTTATTATTATTTTTTTAATTTTCGGTTAGGTTTTCTAATAGTGTTTAACGATTTTTCTGTGCGTCTATAATCTATGCGATAAATTGGCTCTCAAGGCTTATATTTAATCCACGCCCGCAAGCAAACACATGTAAGTTCGCGCATACGTATGCTACATGTGTACTTACAAAGTAAAATTAAAACCTTACATAACGTAAACCTTGCAACTTACCCTGAAACCGCGGTGGCACAATTTTTGACAGCATGTAAAGTTAGCCTCATGCCAACTTATTTGTCAAGACATAAAAAATAAGAAAAAAATATTATTCAAAAGCCTTGCATACCTTTTTTTCAATACATTACAAAAACAGCTATATATATAAAAATCAAGTCAAAACCAATCCAATATTGTACCCCTGCGTGCATTGTCACCCCGCGCATTGTGTTCTCTCCACCTGTTGGTTAGAGAAACTTCTCTCGTCTCCGCTAAGGGTGTCTAGAGGCGCTGTACAAAGCGACGCGCATAGCGGAATCTCTCCAAAGCAGAAAGACGAACGAATTGAGAAAATTGGACAAAAGACGCGGTGGCACAATGGGTAAAGAAAAACGCCATTTTTACTTTTGTTCAAAATGTATTTTTGTTTATCCTGAATGTGAATGCTTTACCTATTTTCATCGCTCAAAATTCCTTTTCCCAATGTCACTCCTGTTTCAGGGAAGGTTGGCAAGAGTTGCGGGGCTTATGTTCATTTGAGGTTGGGTTTTTATATCGTAGGTGCACATGCTACATGTGTTAGCGCGAAATTATACATATCTGCTTGTGGGAATGAGTTTAATATGAATCTTAAAAGATGTATATCTTTGCAGCTTAGATTTAGATTTAGAAGATTAAATATATAGGAATTTTAGGCTAGGCTTACACGGCCGGCTGATGATGCTGGAGAGTTGCTTTCTGGGATCTGTGCCGCGATCTATGGGAGCTGGAGATTTCGGTATTTCCGGCTTCCGGTAAGAAATAGATGCAGTATCTAAGCCGTTTTGTTTGAAGAGTCGCTCATCTTCATACAAACGAAGTCTTGTTATCATCAGTTTTCATGCAACCGTCATCCCAGGCAACCGTGGTCGGGTCGATAGCTCAGTTGGTAGAGTGTTTGTATTCCACGCCAAGAGCCCTGGTTCGAATCCCACTGAGGCTGTCGGAAATGATTTCCCGTTTCGGTGCTTATTTCAAACCCCAAAATAAAGGTTTACTCAGCCTTCACAATAAATTAGTACCAACCCAAATAAGAAACCCCCCACTTCAATTGGAGTGGTTGACGTAAGGCCGGCCCCTTTTACCTGTAAAAGTAAACAGGTAAACAGGTACACATATGTACATGCAAAAATAAATAAATACAAGTAATTAATGGAGTAAAAAAACACTGTCAAGTAATGGGGGCTATTGTGTCATTAGTACTTGTATTTTTTGTGCCATGAGGTGCAGCCGAATGGATAGTATGTTAATGACAGCAATCAAGAAATTTTATGAAAATTAGATTTGGAGATGTTTCTATTGCATGAGTGGTCAGCCTCAGTAGTAGGGTTTGTGTTCATTAGAATTTGTAGTACACATTCCACGCTTAATAATAAAGAGCAATAACTCAAAAACTGCAAAAATCGAGATTTTGTAATAAAATGCAAGAACAATGCGAGAAGAATATGTAGAATGCGACAGCCGTTCAATTTGGACGAATATGACAGAGATAAAACATCGGCCGCCTTTTTCATCCCATACAAGTTGTACTGGTTGTCTAAACTTCAAACGTGATTTCCCAACATTCTTATTTTTTTAGTTATTGCTCTTTATTATTAAGCGTGCGACATGCTGAATTCGTAATATTCATACTGTAAAAAATGATTCACTCTGCCAATGTCACCCCTATTTCAGGGAAGGTCGGCAAGAGTTGCAGGGTGTATGTTCATTTAAGATGGGGCTTTTATATTGTAGGTCCACATGCGGCATCTGTTAGCACGAAATTATACATATCTACTTGTGATAATGCGTTTAATATGAATCTTAAATGATAAATATCTTTGCAGCTTAGATGTAGATTAAGATTTAATATGAATTCTGAATGTTATTATATCCTTGGAACCCAGATTATAGATTCAAGATATAGATTTATATCAACCACTCAAGTATTGAAGTCAAACAACTTTAAAGCAAAAACAAAATGGAAATCAGAATGGTAAAATGGCGTCATAGTCGATATAAAAGCAGACATCTCTCTTAAATTGGCGGTGTTTAGGGAAAAAAATCGCGCTGAATTTTTTCCGACACAAAAAAAAATGCAAAATAACAAATTGTCAAAAAAAATGAAGAAAGCATTGACATTGGAACGGCAAAGTGATCTAAGCGAATGAAATATGAAAAGCGAAATAAACCTCTCGGATGATGTAATGTAAGGGATGTTTTTGTGTGTAGCAGTATGCGGACTTGATTCAGATTTATTTCCGATTGTTGTTTATTTGTGAACATTATTTGGAAAAAACATTTTCTTTGCTGTGTAAAAAAATGTACAAAAAAGAAAAAATGTATAAAAATAATTATTTTATTTATTTATTTATTGACATACAAAAAAAAAAAAAAAACATTCAGTACACATTTGTACTGCTTATCCATGTACAAGTGTCTATTAAATGAAAAAGATTATGACTCTGGATGAAATGAAAGAAGTACGCAATGACTGGAAAAAATGGCGGTTGATGTGCAACATGGACAGCTAAGGTTTTGAAATTCAATGTTTATTGTAAATGTACATTTTTTTGTTTTTACATAATTCAATGTTCCTTGACTGATTGTTTGTTATGAGTGTGACCATTCATCCTTTAAAAAATCCTGAACACTTTGTCAATGTCACCCCTGCTTCAGTGAAGGTCAACGAGAGTTGCAGGGCTTATGTTCCTTCGAGATTTAGGTTTTTTGTTGAAGTCCAAATGGGCGGGCATGTGAAAGCGCAAACTTTTTTCGTATCTGTTTGTGAATATACATTCAATATGAATCTCAAATGAGAATATATGTTTGCAACCATGTTTGTAAATTATAAACATAATATCATGGAGCTATACTCAATAGGTAATTCTTATATATCGATGGAAAATGTACATAATTATTTTGTTCCATGACTGACAGTGAAAGAGGCATACAAGGATATGAAGTAATCTAAGCAACTTTATAAAGACTATGGACACCCATAGTGGAATGGTGACAGAGTAACAGTTACAGTGAAAAGGATTTTTTCATACTTGGGGAAGTCGAGCCTTATAAAAAAAGCGTGCGAGTTTTTAATATCATCTGAACACGCAAGAAAAGGCAATGAGAAGGGGAAAAGGTTTCCTATGAGTTTTTTTACAACGACTATCATTATGGGTTATTTCACATATTTTTTAAAAGTGGATTGATATTCAAAATTATCATTTGACCGGTCCGTAGCTCAGTGGTAACACTACGGAATCTGAATGGGAAGGTTGTGTGTTCGAATCCCCGCGGAGCACAAAAAATATCCCATTTATATTTTCAAATTTGCTCTTCGCTGGGTTGAAAAATTCATAAACCTTTACCAATGACCGGTCACCAAAGGTAGATCCAGCCTTACAGCAACTGGGTCTTGCTTGAGTATTGGCGCGTTGTAGCGACGACCAAGCTCGTACACCTCTGCGGCACTACAACAAGTGTCATAGACCCCTAGATTCTCTAGAATATAGGGAGACTCCCGCACAGGATTTCTTAAAAAAAATCATAATGTAACGACTGTATAAGTTCATGTCTAAGTGTTTTTATGATTGTGTGTCTAGGCGTATTTACTCGCTTTATATATGTATGCGTGTATAGACATAATTATTTGATTTGTTGCACATTGTACTTTTTAAATTTTCTGGAAGCATCCATTCTAGAAACGTCTCGTATGGTTAGGAACACGCGAGAATAGTCCTTGGTCACATATAAATATATGTAGGCTGCGGTTCTGTAAGGCTTCAGTAATCCTTTAACACCCAAGCCGTGAAACCGCCAATTCACTTCATTAATTGTTAGTGTTTTAACACAATAAAAACACGGACCAAACAGGAAGCAAGAAAACATTTTTCACATGATTATTAAATTTTCAGTGATGTTTGACAGCTGTGTAGTTGACAGGTCCTGTTGATGGTTAGTCTGTCAGTATGTTACAATGCCGTATGCTAGTTTCGCCTTCACAAATATTATAGCTCAATGTAAAAAATACTGAAAAAATCGTTACCAATACACTAGCATACTAAAGCGTACACTTATTTACTTAGCTGATTTGAACTACCTCGTCTCACGCACCCTATGTATTCAAGAAAATTAATGGGTTCACACGAGAGAAGTGACATTAAACGTAAAAAATACACATAAGATATTATCTGAAAGTAATATTAATTAATTCCTTTTTAATTAATTTAATTTTATATCTTAATCAGCAGCTTAGAATTCTGCCGTTTCGTTAGAACTTTTAATGAATTAAAAACTAATATATTTTTGTCTAGAATCTTTAATCTAAGGTACAAATATATCAAATATACAATTTTATTTCATGTTGATTAGGATGATTAACATTAATGATTCATACTTAATGCATGCCCACAAGCAGACACAAATTAGTTCACTTACACATGCTGCATGTATATAAACAAAATAAAAACATGAATCTAAAATGAGCATGAACCCTGCAAATCTTTTTGCTCTTTCCTAAAACAAGGGTGACATTGACAAATTGATCTGATTTTTACAGTATGGGTTGGTTAGCCTCATTTCAACCTATAATTTAAAGATTTTTTTTCAAGAATTAATTTTAAAAACGTAAAAAATATTTTATTCAAAACCTATAACTTTCTAGTATCCCTTGACAATGCAAAATTATTCTTCCGAATTTTAAGTACAAAACTCCTTTTTTTGATTAAAAGAAAGCGCTTACCAAAAAAATATATGGAAACTAAGCCAGCGCGCCTAGTGAACGTTCTTGTTTTCTCACATATTTTCTTAAAAGGCTATGGTTGAGAAAGAACTAGGGGTAGTACTACAAATCTCATGGGACGGCTTGAAAATTTTCACTTTGCAAAAATTTTCATACAGAAGCGAAATGAATATTCAGTGCATTAAAACTTATATTGTACTGAAAAATTCTACTCAAATTTATTTTAAATAACTTTTTTCCTTGAATGGTATCATTTTTTCCCTACCATACGTTGGTACGTATATAAAGCAGGGGCGGGCATTCTATACAGACACATGTATCTTAAATGTGCAATCTACACTCTAAGTTGCAAAGATATATTGATATTGAAGGATTGTAGGTACTGAATGCATGTCCGAAAGCATACACGTGTAAGTTCGAGATTACGCATGCTGCGTGTGCACTAACAAAGAAATAGAAACCTCACATGATCATAAAGTCATAGACCTTACAACTCCTGCCGCCCTTTCCTGAAACTTTGGTATTGGTAAAATTGAAGGCAAAATGAGGTAAATAAATTGTACAGTGGACTGCACATGACTTGATAGCATAAAATAAGGCTTTGGTAGGTCATCTTCCATTTTCATAACAAAATATTAAGTTTGTATTAGTAATGAAGGTATATTTCAGTATGATCATCGATCCTTTTTGTATCAAAACTAAGGCTTTGTGTGAGGACATACTTCACATTAATATTTAAAAAAAAAACAATGTATCTAATATGAACCTTTTTACTACCAAAAACATAACAATTAATTTTTGTACGTAAAATTTCCGCTTTAAGCTTTTCGAAATAAAAGATTCATCATTGTAGGTATTTATAATTGCCCGCTTGCCTATAAAAATAAATAGGTTCCACACGCCACATGTGACCCTTCCGGAGAAAGCGCGGCAAGAAGTTAAACTATTTGTGCAGCTTAATTGCGATGCAAATAACAATATATTTAGTTAACCTTAATGTCACAATACCTATTTTTTTTACTGCTAATGGTTTAATTTGTATAAAAGGGGATATAATCTGGTATTTAGTGCGACATTAGAAGGAGCCGGGTCTTGCCTGCGCTGGCGCTTCTAAATTTAAACCTAACCGTACCGGCTTGGGTTAACTCGGAGCTAACTCACGAGTTATCGCAGGGATCTACGCTTAAAGACCAACTGGAGCGATATGCAACGTGAAATTAGGGAACAAAAAATATTTAAAAACAAGTATTATTATATTTTGTAGGGTTTGTGTATTATTATACTCGTACATATTGTAAGAAATGCAAAGTTTTCCGTTTTTTTATAATCTAAGTTGCAAACAAATCGCCACCTTAAAAATAAAACTGAATATGTGCTAATTCACTGATTTTTTATACTTTTTTTTGCTTACAACGCAAACTTGAACTCGGATAAGCATGGCTTGTCGATTCTTTAGAAGACTCGCACAAACTTTATAATGTCCACTGTTTGGGGATCAGCCCTGAACTAAAGCCGTTTCCTTTAGCTTACGAGTACATCATCTTTCTTTTTTAAAAGGCTTGTGAAAAAACCAATGCATCCTACATAAGAAATACAAAACAGCTTAGAATACCAAATATTTTTAAAATGTCAATTGTGTCACTGATTGAGAAATTTTGGATTACACACTTCATTGGGTAAAACTTTTCAAAGTAAATAAACTAATTATAAAAAAAAGTGGTCATGAAAAACTTCTAAACTACAGGATTTGTAAAAGTTTGTATTACTTTTTCTTGTAGAAAATACGAAAAGAGGTGCATTTATCTGAGAAACCCATGTTAGCTTAATTAGTCTTATTCAGTTTTACTTTTAAGGCATCTATATATATAAACATTTAAAATGCATGCACGCAAGCATGTACGTGTAAGTTCGCGCTTACAAATACTCCACGTATTTACAAATTAAGATCCAAACCTCAAATAAGCATACACCTTAGAAATTTACCGACCTCCCCTGCACCAGGGCATTGGTAAAGTGAACCATTTTTTTCAGTATGGGTGGTAAGACTCATACCAACTCTTTTCAACTTCATGGTCAAAATACACAGTACTGACCATGGAGTTATAATATAGGGGAGCGGTAACTAAAGTACTGAATTGGTTCATACTTTTTCCCTGTTGCGCTCCTCATGTGTCAAACGTTGCAGTGGTACCCCGAATGTACGGCGGCAACAATTACAAATATAGCGCATTAAATATCACAATGGTTATAATGAAATAAGTGATAAAATTAAAATATGATAATACACTTTGAAAATATAAAATACTGGCATCAATTTTGGCGATTACAATATTTATAACGCGTGTTATCTGTCAACTTTAGCTATTTCCGTTCAAATCGGCAGCCATTTTTTGCAATGGTACCAACATTCAAGATTTTTTTTTGGGGCTGTGTTGAGTTTTGTGTACAAGCGAAAATGCAACTGTGAAGTTCTTTGTTCTCTTTCTAACTAATGGCCATTTTCGTAAGTAAGTTGAGACAAATATATATGTCTATTTTCGTTAAAATAACTTCTTGTCCACAGATGTTATTAGTCAATGGTACTGACATTCAAAAACTTTTTTTTTTATAAATATGATACAAAAATTATAACAATACCATAATATGTCCCTTCTAATGTTACTTGACTAATATATTGGTATGAAGTTGACCAACTTTCTGTAAAGAATGGTTCGCATTTGGCAATGTCACCCCTATTTCAGGGAAGGTCGGCAAAAGTTGCAGGGCCTATGTTCCTTTGAGGTTTGGTTTTTAATTTGTAAGTACACATGCAGCATTTGTAAGTGCGAACTTATACGTGTCTGTTTGTGACATGCATTTAATATGAGTTTTAAATGTATCTTTGCAGCGCTCTCACACGGTTTTCAAAATTAGACGAATATCCATATATATTTTTACTTTTTTTACATAACTTTATACTGTTGCTAGTATCATATCGCTCCATCGTACAAACGCTCCAAGTTCCTGCGGATGGCAAAAAATATAATTATAAAGTTACAAAGATGCATTAATATTTAAGGTTGCAATAAGATGCATGTACTGAAGCAGACACGTGTAAGTTCACGCTTATGCACTGTTGCAAAAGCAGTAGAATTTATAATATAAGCGGCAAAGATAAATCCACTTTTAATATTCATTCTCAATGCACGTGTTTACAAGCTGACACGTGTAAGTTCACTCTTACCCACTGTTTTTAAACCATTCGAATGTATTATCTACGTTGCAAGGATATATCAACGTTTCACATTATTTTCCAATGCATTTACTCAGGCAAACACGTGTATGTTCGCACTTGCGCATGCTGTATGAGTATGTACTTGTAAATAAGTGTCAAACATCAAATTTATAAAATCTTTGCAACTCTTGCCGAGTTTCCCTAAAACAGGAGTAATATTTTGGCAAAGTGAACGATTTTTACAGCATGGGTGGTCAGCCTCATACCAACCTATAAGCTTAAGAACAAAAAAATACAGTATTACGAATTATAAAATACATAATAAACTAATAACAAATCAAAACAGTGTATCGATAAATATTACAAGCTAAAAATGTCAGTTTCTTAGCCGCCAACATAGCAGATCAATCGCGATTTTTTTCTGTCCTTACATTAACGGCCTCCCAGATGACCTGCGCGAAATGGATCTGGAGAGTACTTTTAGAAAGGGGTTGAAGACCCACCTGTTCGCGCGCTCATATGAGCAAGCGCCTTTGGGATGACTAAGAGTCATGAAAAGGCGCTATAAAAATATTGTATTATTATTATTATTATTGTTATCCATTCGATAGCTCAGTTGGTAAAGTATTTGCATTACATGCCGTGAGCTCGGGTTCGAATCCCACCGAGGGTTTCAGAAATGGTTTACCGTTTCCGTGTTTATTTCAAACCCGAAATAAAATACCGGCAAGTTTTACTCAGCCTTCACAAGAAATGAGTACCAGCGCGTAAAGCCATCCCTTTTACCTGTAAAAATAATTATGTTCCACTCTCAACATGCGAAACTTAAAAAAAAACGCGAATAACGCGGCAAGAAGTTGCACTTTGTGTGTAGCTTAGTTGCGTTTACACACATTTTTTTATTTCATTTAGATGTAATGTAATAAAAAGATGAAGCAAATGCTGAGAACGAAGTCAAAAAAATTAAGCTGTGTTTTGAATACTTAGAAGTAAGAAATCAAAGGAAGTGGGCGTTGGTGGAATTGATGGAAGGTTGACAGTTTGTTAATGGCCGCCTCTACGCCCAACAGTGGAGTACACCATTCACAGAAACTAATAGTATGGAATTAAAATGCCAATGGAGGCAATCTGTTAGACGAGGAGGGGTGGAAAAATATTAATTGAATGTATATACAACCCTTTCGTGAGGTAGAAATCCTTACACAGAGTATAAAAATTTGAGTACTTAATTCCCCACGATCATCGTGTAAATAGAAAAAAGAAAAGAAAATTAAATCACCCACTTTTGAATCTATGGTAGTTTTTTCTGTTTAATGTGAAAGAGGGGAATTCACAAGTTTCTTTCGTTACTCGGGGTACAGTTATATACATACTTGTTGTGAAGGGTTAAATTGAGGGTCTTAGAAGTGTTATTAAATGATGTAAGAAATTTAATAGTTTGTTAGGTATTTACAACGTGTTTTTAACTTTTCCGCTTTGTGTAATTTAAGCTTCAAATATTGATAGATATTCAACATTCATGTTGAATGCACGCCTACAACAAAAACTTTTAAGTTTCAAAAATGTTACTTGACTTGTATAGGTTGGTATGCGGCTGACCACTCATGCTGTAAAAAATGGTTCGCTTTGCTAATGTCACCCCTGTGTCAGGGAAGGTCGGAAAAATTAAGAGGGCTTATGTTAATTTGAGGTTTGGTTTTAATTTGTAAGTACACATGCAGCAGTTGTAAGCGCGAACATAAACGTGTCTGTTTGTAGGCATGCATTTGATATGAGTTTTGAATGTTAATATATCTTTGCAACTTAGATTAAAGATACCTTACTCATTTCACTTTCACTCGCAGTCTATGCCTTACTTCGATACATCAATGTCGGTAAACGCAACTAAGCTACACAAGAAGTTAGACTAACTTCTTGACTACGTTATCCCCGCAAGGGTTGCATGAGACAATTCAGGACCTATTTATTTTTACGGGTAAGGGGGCTGGCCTCACACCAAACACTTTCAGTTGAAGTGGGGGTTTCCCAGCTCCCGGGGGGGCTGGTTCTCATTTCTTGTGAAGGCTAAGTAAAACTTGAGATCGAACCCTTGCTCTCGGCATGGAATGCAAGCATTCCACCAATTGAGCTATCGACCTTTTTACGAGCTTGATCGTCGTCGCTACAAAGCGCCAATCCTCAAACAAGACCCAGCTGCTGTAAGGCTGGTAAACCTTTTGTGACCGGTCATTGGTAAGGGTTTATGGATTTGTTCAACCCAGGGCAGAGCAAATTTAAAAATATAAATGGTGTGTTTTTTTTGCTCCGCCGGGATTCGAACCCACAACCTTCCATTCAGAGTCCGAAGTGTTACCACTGAACTATGGTCGGTAATAGTATTTAAGCTAACAGTGATAATTTGAATGCCATGATAAATTTAATTCGCCCTTAATAACAGGGATCAGGGCTGCGATTGCTTTCTGGGGGCAAAAACCGCGACGTCCTGCGGCCGGGGCGAATAAGGGGCCAGCCTACAATTTATAGTTCAATTCCGACACTGTGATTTCTTACGCCAACGGTGCAGATTCAAAATCAACTAAAATACACAATCCATCTATAATCTAAGCTGCAAAGATACGTTAACATTTAAGGCTCCGGTCGAGAGCTCAGCTCGTAGAGTGCCTCATTACATGCCATGGTTCGAATCCCACTGAGGTTGTCAGAAATGGTTTCCCGTTTTGGTGTTTATTTCAAACCCCAAAATAAAATACCGGCAAGGTTTAATCAGCCTTCACAAGAAATGAGTACCACCCCTCTCGGGAGCTGGGAAACTCCCACTTCAACTGAAGGGGTTGGCGTAAGGCCGCCCCCTTACCTGTAAAAATAAATAATTGCAACTACGGGGATAACGCGGCAAGAAGTTACTTATTTATTTATTTTACGGCATAAGTCTTTTACAAAATAAGTACATATTTAAATAAAAAAACAGTTAATTTCTTTTACAAATAAACAAAAAATACATTAATAGAAAATAAAAGTAAAAACTCTATATAAACTTAAAAATAATAAAACTATAAAACTACTATAAAATCTTAAACTGTAAGCTATGTACAAACAATAAAAACTTTAAAATAGCAACTATAACTAAACAAAATTAAAGATTTTTTACAAATAATAGAACAATCATTTAATCATCAAATACATCGAAATAAAAACTAGCAACTGGAGGAAACATTTTTTTTCAACAAAGTCCTATATGAAGCGAGATCCAAATTAAATATGTCAATATCCGATAAATATTCATTGCCCAGTCGATGTAAGCGGGGAATTATTGTCGATCTTATATAACTTTTATTATGGTTGTCTATATAGAACAACTCGCGATTTCTAGTACATCGCGTAGGTATGCGGAATTTTATGAGCTGCAGCAAATCAGGGTTGTCAAAACAATTATTAATGATTTTAAACAAAAAAATCAAATCACCAATAATTCTTCTGTCCTCAAGAGATTCAATGTGTAATGTTATCTTCAAATTTTCGTAATCTAAATCATGTCGAGGTATACCCAATTTGTAATTTATGAACCTTAAAAATTTGAATTTGGATCCGCTCCATATTGTTGATGTGGACATTGTAACTGGGAGACCATATTTGGGAATTGAACTCCAGCTGACTACGGACTAAGGACTTATAAAGTATCGCAATTGCGTTTACATTTGTGAAATCGCCAACAGTGCAAAGGACAAAGCCCAATGTTTGTAATGCTTTTCCGGTCAATTTTGTTATATGGCTCACAAAAGATAACTTCTCATCAAAGATAATCCCCAGATCTCTTATTTCCGTTACTCTGTCCAGTTTGTCATCTTCGATACAGTAGTTGAAGTGATACTATATATGTAGCTTAGTTGCGTTGCGTTTGCGTTTTGCTCATATTAAATGCATGCAAACAGACAGGCACATGTTGGTTCGCGCCTACACATTCTGCATGTGTGCATACAAATAAATAAAAACTCACATGAACATAAAGCTTGCAATTCCTGCCGCGTATAGTATAAAATGAATCCACTATTGGATTTTAAGTGTATCTACTCTTGAGAATTACGTAAGCAAATCGAAAGTACTTGGGGTGAAATAAATGGTATATTTGTGGAAATACAACCCTGTTATTTTTATTTCTTTTCTTTCTAATTGTTACACAACATATTGTACATTCTCCTAGAACTACAACCCCCCCCCCCTCCCTCCACTTTGAATGGAGTGGTTGGCGTAAGGCTGGTCCCCTTAACTGTAAAAATAAAAAGGTTCCACTCGCCACATGTGTAACCCTTCGGCGATAGCGCGACAAGAAATAATACTATATGTGCAAGCCATTTAAATTCTCAATTTTCATCTCCATGCGCGAATTTAAAATGTCCTACCAATGATAATTCTATACACCAATTATGTATGCTCTTAACTGAATTGAATGAACTAAAAGTGAGAGAAAAGCTTTTAAAAATAACTTGGATGTGGCTGATTTTCTCGCAAATTGTCTTATAGACCGCTGTGATTTCGCCTCCCGGTTTTCAAGCATTTCGGTCCGGGAATGGCCTAACCTTGCAATTAAAAAGGTTCTAATTGACATTTGATAGTTATTGAACTCGCTCTGATTGGAAACCGAATGGGTTTGAATGATAGAAGCCGGTCGGTGCGTAATCGAATATCAGAATTTAAATTTTGATATAATAATTTGGTAGAATTGAAATCAAATTAAGAAAATGTATTGAAAATTACAATAAAGTTTTGATTATATATATATTGTTTAATTAAATACGTCAATTTCCGGTTTGCTTAGAGGACGGAGAAGTATTTTTTTTATCTTTAATCTACAATACCAACGGGGAAATACACTAAAAGCAAAAAAAACGATCCGTAGTGTAGTGGCTAACGCTTCAAACTCGTTATTGAAAGCTAGTGATTTCGAAACCGGGCGGTCTAAATCTAAATCTAAAGTTAAAAAAAAAAATCTAAGTTGCAAAGATGTGTATCATTAGAGATTGATATTTAATGCATTCCCACAAGCAGACACGCATAATTTCGTGCTCACACATGCCGCATGTTGACCTACAATATAAAAATCAAATCTCAAATGAACATAAGCCCTGCAACTCTTGCCGACCTTCCCTTAAACAGGGGGGATATTGGCAAAGTGAACCATTTCTTACAGTATGTGTGGTTAGCCTCATATCAACCTATAAGTCAAGGAAGGACATAATATGTGCATAACAAAATATCATTTTTCAAAAATGCTCTTCGCTGGGCTGGAAAAATCATTGCCTTTACGAAAGACCGGTCACAAAAGGTTCATCCTGCCTGCAGCAACTTGTCTTGCTTGAGAATTGGCGCTTTGTAGTGACGAGCTCATTAAAAGTCCGATGGCTCAGTCGGTCAAATGTTTGCATTCCATGCCGAGAGAAAGGGTTCAATCCCCACCGAGGGTGACAGAAATGATTTCCTACTCCGGTGTTAATTTCAAAACCAAAATAAATTCCGGCAATGTTTACTCAGCCTTCACAAAAAATGACAACTAACCCCTATTTTAACTGAAGTGGTTGATGTGAATCCAGCCTCATTAACCGTACAAATAAATAGGACCCAAATAGCCACATGTAACGCCTTCGGAGATAATGCAGACATGAATTGTGCTACATGGGTAGCTTAGTTGCGTTATTGCTGGGTTGAAAAATGAATCTACTTTTAGCAAAAATCTATAATCATAAGTTCATCCAGCCTTACAGCAACTAGGTCTTGCTTGAGAATTGGCGCTTTCTACAGCGACGATTTAATTCGCATAGGGTTTTTGAGGTGTGATTCACTCAAAAGCAGCGCTCACCCAAATGAATCATCTTAATAATATTTTGAAGAAAAAGAGGACGATAAATTTTGATACAAAACGAGAAAGAGTAAGTTTATAAAATTGGGTGTAAATTCTTATGAAACCCATTTCATTAAATATCGGATCGCATGCGCCAGTCTTACACTTTACAGTATATAGTCATTCATTTTGTTCTCACCCTTAGAACTGCGAAACAACCCCAAGTAAAAAAAAACATCACAACCATTGCGTTCTACATACCAAAAAATCCACAGAAACTGCTCAGTTTCTCCTGAGAGCGTTTTAGTTTTAGTATATTTTTTAAGTTAAGCTTTGGTGTGAGTTTAAGCGTTATATTTTGTACTAGGGTTACAGGGGATCGCGTGAAAGAGAAATATTCAATTTACCAGCAGAGAGTTCGATGGCTCTCATGCCAAGGTAGCGTTTGCATATTATTAAAATCAGTGCTTCTCAAAGATAACGCCACTCATATATGAATCAAAAATGATCGTGAAGTATTTTGTTTTAAATGGGCTCCTTGACTTGTAGATAAGTATTTGGGCTAATCAGCCGTACTCTAAAGAATTGTTCCCGTTGCCAACGTTGTCCCTGTTATTTTAAAAGTCCGCTCTAGCTTATACATTCAAAATCCAATAAATTAATTATCAAACTATTACTGTATCTTGCCGCTGTTTCACTCGGAGTGGCCGGTATCTCTGCAGATACGCCTCCACTTTTTTTTGTCCTTGCATAAAAAAACTTTCAGCTCTTCTATATTCATCACTTTACTCATGCATACTCTTCTTTTATTCTCACTTCACAGGTTCCATTCTTTCGCAATCTCACCTATTTGATCCATTAATGTCTTCTTCGGTTATTCCCTTCCACACTTTTTTCTGTACACTTTCTTCGTTAGTTTGTTCGTTCTCCATTCTTTCAAGATGTCCGAACCATCTCATTGTACTTTTTTTAACTTTTATTCTTGCATTCAAATTTTATAAAAATTCAATACCCGCACTACGCTAGAGGGCTCTTGAGGTGTGATACACACAAAAACAGCGCTCACCAAATAAATCATCCTAATACTATTATTACATCAAAAAGCTCTTATCACGCTCATTTCTTCCACACAAATATTTAATAGAAAAACCGAAACTTTTGAGGGACTGTGCTACGTTATGTACAGTGCACGCCCTTGTTGCCCCGCATTTAATAATTTGCACCTTTTTCCACTGAAAGGCGGCAAAACTTGCCCGAATGATCATTAAATTTTTCCACCGAAGAACTCTCCAACATTTTCCTAAAGATTTCCACAATTTTTCAAAAAAAGAATCCCCTTCGCAACTAACGCGTTGATATACTCTTGGGATAAAGTTGAAATTTGAAATTTCCTTTGATACAGGTTTTCCACGCTTTTCTCTACATACATGGTTGATTTAAATGGGAAGTATCAGAATTTTCAATTTGAAACGAAATGTGCAGTGTGTTCCTGTGTGACAAAGTAAAAACTTTAAGTTCAAGTTTTAAGGGTTTGTGTATTTACATTGTGAAAATTAATTTGAAATTAATAATGTAAAAATGATTTTTTTACGAGTTGGTTTATTTTCTTCAGCACTTTTGTCTCTATCACACTATTTTCAAGAGAACCTTAATAATGGTGTGATAACATCATTCAACCATAAAAGGCGACATTCTGCATGTGTGCATAGAAATAAACAAAACCTCCCATGAACATAAAACTTGCAACTCCTGCCACCTTTCCCTGAAAATGGAGTTGCATTGGCAAAAGTGAACTAATTCTTACAGCATGGGGGTCAGCCTCATGCCAAACATAATAAGTCAAGGCATAATCCACCAATTGGGGAAAGGAAAAAAAACGAGTATATATATATAAACAAGGATAATTTATTTAGAAGATACACATAATTAAAGAGCGCCGTTTTTGTGTGTGTCACACCTCAAGGGCCCTCTCAAATCACGGATAAGATTTTTTTTTTAATTAAAATTTAACGCAAAAACAGAGAAAAGCAAAAAAAAACTCAAAAAAGAACAGATCTGGGATGTTGTTTTTGATTTATTTTTGTAAATATTAATAATTCATAGCGCAGCATGCACTTTTAACATCGTAATGCATCCAGTACTACAGAACCCCTACGCTTCTCAGGTTTCACGTACATCCCATACATCGTAGAGCATTTACAGTGCGGCGAGTATGAAAACATTACGCTCAAACTCTACTGTAGCGTTTTAACAATAAATTAGATAGAGGTATGTTGTGGTATGTTTTGAAAGATTGTGGAATGGGGCTCTTTTTAATGTGGTGCATAAGAACTTTGATTCTGATGGTGACTGTAGCGAATGGATTAAAGTTTTGTGTGAATGTTGGAGTAGTACCGATGGACAGGAGGGAGGCAGTCATTGTTGCAATTTACAAAGGTTAACGGGATAAAAAAACGCTTTTGCTTCTCCAAATTCACGTAAGTATATACCATACATTGTTAAACATTTACAGTGCCTCAAATATAAAAATAAAAAAACACTACGCTCAAAATTATCCATAGCGTTAACCAAAAATTAATGTAGAATGGTATGGATGGACCAAATTCCTGAAATAGTGAATGAATGTGAAGTCCAGAGTCAAAATAAAACGAGAACTTGTCAAAAAGATGATGAATGAAATGAAGAAAGTATGAATATACAGAAAAAACAGCGGCATCTTCTATAATAATAATAATAATAATATTAGGATGATTTATTTGGTGAGCGCTGTTTTTGTGTATATTACACCTCAAGAGCCCTCTGCGAGCTTGGTCGTCGCTGTAAAAAGCGCCAATTCTCAAGCAAGACCCAACTGTTGTTGTAAGGTTGGATGGACCTTTCAGTGGCCGGTCTTTGGTTTAGGTTTATGAATTTTTTCAACCCAGCGAAGAGCACATTTGTAAATATAAATGGTATATTTTTGTGCTCCGCTGGGATTCGAATCCACAACTTTCCATTTACGAGTCCGAAGTGTAGCCACTGGACTACGGACCGGTCCAAGAAATGCCAACAACACGCGGTAGATTGTTGGCGGACAATACTCGTACTTTTTCAGTGTTCACTTTTATTGTAGATTTTTCTTCTATACTTTTAGTTACTTACTTAATCTAATCTAATCTAAGCTGCAAAGATATATATCATTTAAGATTTATATTAAATGCATTCCCACAAGCAGATATGTATAATTTCGCGCTAACACATGCCGCATGTGGACCTACAATATAAAAACCCAATCTCAAATGAACATAAGCCTTGCAACTCTTGCCGTCCTTCCCTGAAACAGGGGTGACATTGGCAAAGTGAACCAATTTTTTTTACAGTATGGGTGGTCAGCCGCATAACAACCTATAAGTCAAGGAACATACATGACAAATTACATTTTTAAAATCAATAAAATAACAATATATACATTGACATAAAAAACTAAATCACAAAACCAATTTTACTTTAACAAACCCCAGCCGCCAACATCACAGATCAACCGCCATTTCTTTCTATCCTTACATACTTCTTTAAGTTCCTTAAATTTTAGTTAAGGTAAGACTGACCATCCATATGATAAAAACTGTTCCACTTTAGTCAACAGCTCCCTATTATTAATATCAGTTCTTATTAACTTATATTTTCTATCTTAATTTATTTTTATATGCAAACTATTTTCCCCCAGAAGCGCTATTTGCTTTCCATGTTTATATTTTACTTTACGCTACGGTAGCGTTTAAACGTAAGGTTTTTATACTCGGGACACAGGCACGTCGCAAAAACATATTCAAAGGTGGTATGACCGAACGTGCATGGACGGGAGCCTTAATGTGGTGATCATTTTAATGAAAGCAATAAGTTCTCTCATTCCCACAGGAAACATAATAAATTTCAATAATATACGCTTACTAAGAATAATGAATTTATTTTTCCTATTCGTACAATTAGATAAGAATTAAAAACAGAAATGACTTGAATGGCACCCCCTTCAATGTCAGACCCCTCTGACGTCCCAGGATACGGTGGGCAAACAATATCGAGCCAGACCTTGAAGTCCTAGGAGTAAAGGGGCCATAAAACGAAGCGGCACAAGACAGAGAGTTGTGGTGCGGGAGGCTTGAGCCTTCCAGGGTTGTGAGCTGACGAAAGGATAAGAATGCCTGAAGAGGAAGCTGGTGAAACTCTGAATGATAGGGTTTGTTTAACTTGTGAATAAATGCGGTACCTAAAATAACAACTACGCGTGGCATATAGTGCAGCTTTGGCAAGTGGAAACTTTTTATTTTCACAGATAAGGGGCCGACCTGTGTAATGCAATCCACTTCACTTAAAAATAGTGTTTCCCTACTTCTTAAATGTTAGGTTTTTATTTCATATCAAGGCTGAGTCAACCTTACCGGTGTTTTATTTTTGGTTTGAAATAAACACCGAAAAGGTAAATCATTTCCATAGCATCAGAACCCTAACTTTCTGACATGGAACGCAAGCGCTCTACCAACTCAGCTTTTGAACAATCAGAAATAATAGCAATTACCATAAGTTTACAGTATCAAAGTAAAATAACAATTATTTTATCTTACATTTATTTATATTCTAACAAACATTTTTTTAATTAATTTAGTATATTATAAAGTAGGTGCATATCGAATTTCCCAAATAGTTATAATATTGTTTCAAATTATTGGTTCAATGATATTAATTGCTTTATGGAAGGTTGAAAAAGTTTTGAGGATTTTCCCGAACCGTTCTGATAGCAAATGTAGAATAAAGTTGCCGGAAGTTATAGGTGGAATTATATGAAATTGGTAGATACTGAAATTACGTCATAAAAATATGTGAGCTATAATAAACCTTTAGTTAGATATTTTACACATTAATTTGATTAGTCCTACCTAATTCTATTCTGCCTAATTCTATTTTACCTAATTCTACTACCTAATTCATTATTCTAAAACTATTCTGCTAAATTCCTTATGACCTTAAGGTGATGAGATAGCGATATGTGTCCAAAAATAAGGTGTGTTATGATTTTGTATCTTTCGAGTTCTATCGCAAGCGCTAGCAAGCTCCGACTTGGATTGATATCCAAAGTGTAAGGAATTAAGCAGAATAGCGGTTCAAGTATAAAAAAAATCTTGGTTGATTAAACAAGTCGTTTAGTGCCATAGATGGTCACATAATTAGAGACCAAGAAGGTCAAATGGATGCAATGGATGGACAGTGCTAACACAGATACAGCCAAGGCAGACAAACGTAGCTGGAGAGCAAAGGTAATGGACAGGCGAGAGTAGAGGAGAATCCTGGATTCAGCCAAGACCTACCCAGGACTGTTAATTATCTATAATCTAAGTTGCATAGAGTTATGAAAATTTTAAATTCATATTAAATGCATGCCCACAAACAGACACGTGTAAGTTTGCGCTTACTTTGCACTTAAATAAAAACCAAACATCAAATGAACATAAGCCCTGCAATTTTTGCCGACCTCCTCTAAAACAGGGGTGACATTGACAAAGTGAAACGTTTTTACAGCATGGGTGGCAGCCTCATACGAACATGATAAAGATGATAAAGACTATGGATCATCATGAAACTTCCGATGCTTTGCCAATGTCACCCCGTTTTCAGGAAAGATCGGCAAGAGTTGCAAGGTTTATGTTCATGTGAGATTTTTTTTATTTTGTAAATGCATAAAACGCAGTGAACTTTTTAGCGCGACCTAATACGTGTCTGCCTGTAGGCATGCAATGATAACAAGCCTTAAATATCAATACATGTTTACAACTTAAATTATAGATTAAATATAAATTGTTTCTAAAAGCTGTTTTGAATTTGACGTTTGAGGATAACAAATACCTCACGTAACAAAAACGTAACACTTGTTATCAAGGGAAACCTAACAAAACATAACAAAGCATAACAAAACATGACCTGTAGGCATGATACCTCCTGATTACCAAAGTTTCTCGCCAACAACAGAACAAGCGAGAAATTTTCAACGTGCTTAACAGAACTCCAGGTTAGAGTATCGTGAAATTTGTGATCTGTGTTAAAGTGAAATTTGTTGTTACGTTTGTCAAATACGAGGAGCTGAAAGAAGTTTCTGGAAGTCATGTGAACAGACTGTAAGCTGTTTGGAAAGTGAGAGATGAATAGTAGAATGGTTGATTAAATTAAGGCAATATCTGTCCGGTCGATAGCTCAGTTGGTAGAGTGCTTGCATTCCATGCCTTGAGCTCGGGTTCGAATCCCACCGAGGGTATAAGAAATGATTTCCCGTTTCGGTGTTTATTTCAAACCCCAAAAAAAAATACCGGCAAGGTTTACTCAGCCTTCACAAGAAATGAGTACCAGCCCTCTCGGGAGCTGGGAAACCCCCACTTCAACTGAAGTGGTTGGCGTAATGCCGGCCCCCTTACCTGTAAAAATAAATAGATTCAACTCGCCACATGCGACCCCTTTAGGGATAACGTGGAAATAAGTTACACTATATGTGTAGCTTAGTTGCGTTGGGTTGCGTTACTATCTCGTCCCCTTAGTGCTTGTTTGTCTTATGTCCGTCAGAGGTAATTTCACATGAGTAATGTTTGGATGTGTACTGAACCAATGTACCTTATTTAAACTGATTTTTTTTTTTTAAATATTATGAAACAACTCTCCAATTATCGTGTTGTACATTTTTTCCTTAGATCAGATTGAATGTGATTCTTATCAATTAAATTGAGGGTCATCTTTTAATCAAATGATAGATAAGCCAAACAAGCACTGGAGGGGCTTTCTTAAGACTATAATATTAGTTGAAAATACATGTTTCGTTTAAAATTAATGCATTAATGCAAGTGGTGAGTGAAACCCTTTTTATTTTTACATTTGAGGGGGCCAGCCTTACGCCAACCACGTCAGTTGAAGTCGGGGTTTGCCAGCTGGTACTCATTTCTTGTGAAGGCTGAGTAAACATTACTGGTAATTTTCCTGACACCCTCGGTGGGATTCAAACCCGAGCTCTCGGCATGGAATGCAAGCACTCTACCTACTGAGCTGTCGACCAAACATCCACACAATTTGAAAAGTTGATGGAATGTTTTTTTGTGCTTCGCCTGGATTCAAAGCCACGAAGTTTTCTATTTTAAGAGTCCGAAGCGCTAACCACTAGACTACGGACTGTACTTTTAGTACGAGTTGCAAAACTTGAGTAAAGTTAAGTTTACGGAAAGTATTAAAGAGTGATTTTCCCCAAAATCTGCCGTTTTTGTTACTTACACTTTATGGTCTTAGCAAAAGAGTTACAGCGATGAAGAAAATCAAGTTCAAACAAACAAAACGGCAGATTTTGGGGAAAACCACTCTTTAATACTTTCCGTAAACTTTACTTTACTCAAGTTTTGCAACTCGTACTCAGGGTCCTGGTCAAAAAAGTTTGTTCACAGCCTCCTCTTTCATATAAAATAATAATAATAATATTAGGATGATTTATTTGGTGAGCGCTGTTTTTGTGTGTATCACACCTCAAGAGCCCTCTGCGAGCTTGGTCGTCGCTGTAGAAAGCGCCAATTCTCAAGCAAGACCCAGTTGTTGTAAGGTTGGATGGACCTTTCAGTGACCGGTCTTTGGTAAAGGTTTATGAATTTTTCAACTCAGCGAAGAGCACATTCGAAATATAAATGGTATATTTTTGTGCTCCGCCGGGATCCGAATCCACAACCTTCCATTTACGAGTCCGAAGTGCTGGCACTGGACTACGGACCGGTCCAAGTATATATATATGTAGGTAAGGGTAAATGGATTAAAACATCTCGAAATTTCGCACAAAGGATTATGATGCTGATGATGACGATGAATGCGACATTGAGAGCTAGAGAGGGGTGTCCTAGTTTTGGGCGGAGTTGACTTTTATGTATACGTCATTTCACCATGGCAAATGATTCGACTAAGCGCCCATCACGGCATGAATACAATTTGTATGGAGGCCCTACCAACTCTCTACGCACTTTGATTTATAATAAAAGTTTGGAAACTAAACAGCAAAGGGATGGCAAACATTAATCATTTACCGGTATTCAAATTTTGTGTGTAATCTGAATGAATACCGGCAGTTGTTTTTTATCACAAAATATGTGATTATAATATCTCACCCTTTAGAGGATCCATACAACCATACAGTATATCGATATCTATAATCTAAGTTTCAAAGACACATTAATATTCAGTCAGGCACATATTTTAGGCATACTCACATGAAAACATAAGCCTCACAGCTCTTGCCGCCTTTCCCTGAAACGGGGTGTTATTTTCAAAAGTGAACCAAGTGTTTACAACTTAGGGGGTCAGCCTCATATCAACATTTTGGTCAAAGAAGGTGAAAATAACCTGCAAATTTAAGGGTTATCTAAAAACACGTATGGGATTAATATTATTTAGTGCAGCCGAGGTCAACGTCACGCGATCGTAAAGAAAAGTGGATGAGTTCGATTCCCGACGGAGGGTTAAAAAACAAATTGCATTAATTTCTTTTCAAAAATATGCTTTGCAACTAACATCCCTGGACATCAGGACATCAATCGTCACTTCACCAACACTACTCTGCGGCACTACAACAAGTGTTATAGACTCCTACGGTGCTATCCTTAGACATTTCAGTCGTCCGTTGAGCCCACAATTTGACAAACTAATGATGCATTTGTATGAAGACCTGTCAATCCAAGATGGCTGCAAGTGAACAGCTAGTCTTCATACAAATTTTACCACAATTCGGTAAGTAAAAATGATCGTGGTGATGAGACTTCCAGCCCAGGCATCATTAGTTTGTCAATGCGAGGGCTTAATGGACGATCAAAATGTCTAAGTATTAATAACACTGTTAGAGTTTCTTAAATTTAGGTAGTCTCCCGCACAAATTACTTTAAAAAACTTGTAGAAGCTGAACCGTATCCTTCGCACTTCATTCCTATAAAAAATCGGTATTATCCGGTATTGAATGTGAAACAATTATGAATCACTAGCCGTTAATACCCTGGCAGAGCGTAGCAGTTTATCCTTTTGTCCGCTGAGCTGGATATCTTGGACTGGCATCCGCCGGACCGCTCTACGCCGTAGAGCCATTACACGGTGGCGTAGTACCCAGCGTAGGAGGGCAGGTCCAAAGATAACACGAAAGCTATACGTATAGTGTAACTTCTTGTAGGGATTGCGTGTGGCGATTCGGGACCTATTTACGTTGTGGGTTCGAATCCAGGCAGAGCACAAAAAATATACCGTTTAAATTTTGAAAAATTCATACACCTTTACCAAAGACCGATCATCAAAAGGTCCATCCAGCATTACAGCAACTGGGTATTGATTGATTAGTTGCGATTTGCAGTGACAACCAAGATCATAAAATGTCCAGTCGATAGCTCAGTTGGTAGAATGCTTGCATTGCATGCCGAGAGCTCGGGCTTTAAACCCGCCGAAGGTGTCAGAAATGATTTTCCGTTTCGGTGTCCAAAAAAAAACCCAAAATAAAACACCAGAAAAGGTAACTCAGCCATGACAAGAAATAAGTTCCAGCCCCCTCAGGATCTGGTAAGCTTACACTTTAACTGAAATGGTTGGCGTTGGGCCAGTCCCTTACCTGTAAAACTAATTATATTTCAACGGCCACATGTGACCTTTTCGGAGAAAACGCGGGAAGAAGGTGCGTTATGAGGAAATTGGTGAGACTCTGAATGTGATAGGGTCCGCAATTATTGCATTTGAGCTATCTGCCTCTACTGGTGTCAACAGGATCAAAGAACCAATAACAGCAAACACATCCAATTTTGCGGACAAGAGCTTTAGGGTAGCCGGGCCAGTTGCCTGGAATAAACTGCCTGTCGACCTTCGCTCTGACCAGCCCACCATCACCTTCAGAAGAGGACTTAAGAAAATGATGTTTTCGAAGAGCCACGGCGCCCTTGAGATGGTATGTGATCATTAAACGGCGCCACCGGAAATAAATCATCCATCATCATCATCAACGAATGCGATAACTGAAACTGCAAATAAACTTAACATATAGTGCAACCAGCATTTTTTTATAGATGCCGTAATAGTCTACAGGCACTTCAAAGTTTCATTACATTTTTAAGTCTGTCCTCGAGGCGGCACACTTACAGCACATTTGACGTGTTGTTTATGGATCGCCGGCTGAAAGAAACTTGTGAAGGAAATATTACCTACACGTCACGTGCTGGTGCGGCCGTTATGCCACATTATAATGCTGTTGTGTTCTTGGGAAATACTTCTAGAAACTTCTAGACGATTCGCTTTCAAACATTTAGGTACTTAAAAAATTTAAGGGTTTGTGTATTGACATTCAATAATGTTTGAAGCCCATTTTGACCAATCCGTAGTCTAGTGGCTAACGCTCCAGACTCTTGATGGGAGGTGCGCTCTTGGAGTGACAATCTTCAGGAAGCGGCGCTATATTAAATCATCATCATCACGGTAAATATGTCAAATTTTCGTCAAATTTGCTTTGAGGGCAGAGAAGTCTTTTTTTTAATATAACATTTAATCAAAACCACAGTTATATACTTGTATAGGAAGAAAACCGGTGCCCAGGCTAGTGGCTAACGCTTCAGACTCGTGATTGAAAGGTAGTGGGGTCAACTTTTGGTGTTCATTTCTTTAAAATGCTCTTTGCCGAGTTGAAAATTTATCTGCGTTTATCAATGACCGGTCACCATTTAGGTTAATTGAGTCTTATAGCAACTGGGTGTTGCTAGAGAATTGACGCTCTTCACTGCGTCGGCCAAGCTCGCAAGTTGCGTAATATTTCGTAAATAAATCATCGTAATGTTGTAAAGCCATCAGTAATTCACGGAAGATTGGCAAGAGTTCTAGGCTTTAAAGAATACAAACCCATACTTTGAATCTCGCATCCATTGAACAAAAAATACTATAATATACAATCTAAGTTGCAATAACAAACTAACATATAAAATTCATATTTGAAATGCATTGTAGTGTACGTTCCTTGACTTATAGGTTGGTATGCGACTGACCACCCATGCTGTAGAAAATGGTTCACTTTGCCAATGTCACCCCTGTTTCAGGGAAGATCGGCAGGAGTTGCAGGGTGTATGTCCATTTAAGATTCGGGTTTTTATATTGTTTGTCCACATGCGGCATGTTTAAGCGCGAACTTATACGTGTCTGCTTGTGAAAATGCATGTAATGCGAATTTTTAATGTTACATATATTTACAACTAAGATTAGATACGATGAAGTGCATGCCCACCTATATGATGCCCACAAACAGACACGTGTAAGCTTACAAATGCTGCATGTGTCCTGACAATTATAAATGAACGTAGGTCAACTCTTGCCCACTTTCCCTGAAACAGGGGTGACAATGACAATGTTAACCATTATTTACAGCATGTTTGATTAGCCTCTTACTAACCTGTAAGCCAACAAAGACCAAGAAGAAAAAAAAGAATCAGATTTGGACGATTAAAAGCCACAATGTACATGTATCTCTTCCAACAGTTAAACATTATATTCTCATCCCTTTCTGAGAACCGGAAGCGGCCGACGGGCAGTCGATCCCAAACTGGCGGATCTCCGGGACCGGAAACGCCTCCATCCCCCCCCCCACACCGCTACTCGCACAGGAAACAGAATAGTTGCATCCGGCCGAGGCCAACTTCACAGCGGTTAAGTTTTAGCAGTCGTGGTGTAAACATTGTATGACGAGACGCCATGTAAACAGTGTCAGCTTTCTTGCTAAGTCAGAATGAGGTCGGCACATGAATTGACATGGACAAAATTATGACGTCACACGGCCGGGTTGCTGAATGAAAAAACATGTGGCTGACCACCGTAGTATGTGGCTGACGACCGCCCATGCTGTAGAAAATGGATCACTTTGCCAAGGTCGGCAAGAGTTGCAGGGTGTATGTTCATTGGAGATGTGGGTTTTTATGTTGTAGGTTCACATGCGGCATGTACAATCGCGAACTTATGCGTGTTTGCTTGTGAAAATGAATATAATGTGAATCCCAAATGTTACATACTCGTATCTTTGCAACCTAGATTAGATTAGAACTCCTGAAACCGCCTTTCCCTGAAACAGAGGTAGCATTGGCAAAAGTCAAACATTTTTTTACAGCCTTTATTAGTCAAGGAACACAAGAAATTTGGAAAGCAAGTTATCAAACTTAAATTTAATTTCAAATTAAGCTTGAACGCCCTAGCCGTCAACATTGCAAATCAACCATCATTTCTTTCGGTTCTTGCATACTTCTTTCATTTCATTTAGAGTCATAATCTTTTTCATGCATAGTCTCCTTTTGTTATGGCTCTGAATATCCCATTCGTTCGCTATTTCGGGAATTTGACCAATCCATACTTTTCTCAGTGTTCCTTTTCCATGGCTCCCATTCATACTTGCAACTTACACTCTCTTTGTCAGTCTTTCGCCATTCATTCCTTGGCTTATAGGTGGATACGAGGCTGACCACCCATAATGTAAAAAATAGTTCACTTCACCAATGTCACCCAAGTTTCAGGGACGGTTGACAAAAGTTGCAGGGTGTATGTTCATTTGAGGTTTTGATTTTAATTTGTAAGTACACATGCAGCATTTGTTAACGCGAACTTACACATGCCTGTTTATGGGTATGCATTTACTGTTTTCGCACGATCAATGTATTTTCTTTCTATGGCTGGTCACGTATTGCACACTCTGCGTGACCAGGCTGGATTAAGATTCATTATTATGAATAAAAAATTTAAACTTGGACCGGTCCGTAGTCCGTAGTGGCAACACTTCAGACTCGTGAATGGAAGGTTGTGGATTCGGATCGCGCAGAGCACAATAATATACCATTTATATTTCGAATGTGCTCTTCGCTGGGTTGAAAAATTCATAAACCTTTACCAATGACCGGTCACCAAAAGGTCCATCCAGCCTTACAGCAACTGGGTCTTGCTTGAGTATTGGCGCTTTGTAGCGACGACCAAGTTCGTACACCTCTGCGGCACTACAAAAAGTGTCATAGACCCCTAGAGTCTTTAGAATCTAGGGAGTCTCCCGCACAGGATTTCTTAAAAAAAAAAAATGTGAATTTCAACTTCGATTAGATTATTATAGATTTTTACAATTGTAATTGTAAATTCCAAATCATTTAATTTTGACCCCTTTTTTGTGTGATCGCATCACATAAAATCTAATCACCGATGATTTTACATAATGATGATATTCTCGACCCCCTAATGACTAATTAAATCACAAAAATACCCGACCACCCCTTTACGGTGAAGAACCATTCACCATTCACACAAAAGCCGGACGCTTTATATTACGGTTAGTGAAGGGTGAATTATTATTCACTTAAACCTTGATAAAAGAATGTCTTCATTTACGAGTGGTTTGACTTCCGAATTAACAGATTATCGAGATCCAAATAAACAAAAACATGGTTTGAAACTGATCCCCTATACTGTAAAAAATAGTTCACTTGGCCAATGTCCCCCCTGATTCAGGGAAAGTTTGCAAAAGATTCAGGGTTTATGTTCACATCATCATCATCATCATCATCATTGGCACGACAACCCGGGGTGGGTCTTGGCCTCCCTCAGCAACCGCTGCCAGCGCTGTCTATCCAACGTCTTCCTCCTCCAGTCCCACATTCCCACTGCACGGCAATCCGCCACCACTCCATCCAGCCATCTTGAACGTGGTCTTCCCACTGTCCGGCGTCCCTCCGGGTTCGTCATCACAATCGTCTTCACCAGGCTCCGATGGTCCATTCGCTGAATGTGCCCCAGCCAATGCAGTCTGTTGACCTTTATTGAGCGGACCACATCATGTTCACATAATGTTTGGATTTTAATTTGTTAGTAAAAGTGCAGCTTATTGTAAGTGAAAAACTACACGTGTATGCGTGTGGAAATCTTTATATTAATATAAAGAGTATAAATCCGCTCTTTTGTCAATTGATTAATGTCGGTGTTAAGACTGAGCGTCTCAAGGCATTGGCATCGATTTTTTTTATATGAAAACAGCCCACTGGACGGTAGCTATGACTATGAATTTACATACCTGCTTCTAGGCACGAAAATAGGTTGGAGAATAGCATTCTTCAAATTTATCATTTCAAAATAAAATCAATTAAATATCACTTCTGCGAGTAGATATGTATAAAACACTACGTAAACACTCAGTTAAACCGAAAACAACACCAAAAATGTGAAAACTAAATTGCTCATTAAAGGCGCTTTCGTATACGGTTTTAATATTACTCGATGATAGGAGAGCTTGTATGAAAAAGGTTATGACTCTGGATGAAATAAAAGAAGTATGCAAGGACAGGAAGAAGTGGCGGCTAATCTGCAATGCTGATTTGTAATGTTGGTTTATTAATTTGCTACATTTTTTGCATAAGAAATTTTTGACTTTTTTTGTATAGATTTCTTTTTAAGGTTTTGTTTTTTTTTTTTTTATCTTAAATGTTATTTATTGCTCGTATTCCTTGACTTATAGGTGGGTATGAGGCTGACCACCCATACTGTAAAAAATGGTTCACTTTGCCAATGTCCCCCCTGTTTCAGGGAATGTCGGCAAGAGTTGCAGGGCTTATGTTCATTTGAGGTTTGGATTTTATTTGTATGTACACAATCAGCATTTGTAAGCGCGAACTACACGTGTTTGTTTGTGGGCATACATCTGAGAGCTTTGAATGAATATATTCTTGCAACTTAGATTATAGATTATTATAGAGATTAAAGATCGTTGAGAATTTATGCTTTATTTGAAAGTATGTACCTATACAGAAAGATATTAAAATGCAACAATTAAAAAGTGTTTATGAATATCGTTGAACATGTGGATAAAATTGTAAAAATATAGGGGTAAAATTCATGAGGAAAGAAAAGATGGTGTAAGTAAAAGTAAAAGGAAATAGATTCCACTCGCCACATGCGAAAACTTTCAGGGATAACGCTTCAAGAAGTTTCACTATTTGTGTAGTTTGTTACGATTTTTTTTTTATTTGCTTCGGTTTACGTTTATAATCCGTAAGTTGAGGTTTTTCGTGCACCTTGAAGGAATCAGTAATTACAAGTCCGCTTCCCGGAAAATGTTCATGTAATTATCGACATAAAATACCTCCGTTTCACCCCCTTTTTGAATTCTCTCCAGCCGAATTAAACTCTCTCACCTTGTTAGACGAGCACTCCCCCCCTCCCCCCCCGCCTTCTTTATTAAGGCCCTCACAATTTTATTAATCTTTGGCTTAACCTTTCTGATTTTATACATTTAATAATGCAAAGGCCGAATACTAAGTGCTTTGTACAATTTTGGGAATTTTTAATCCTCTATATTGATTTTTCTTTACTTTTTTTTTTCGTATTATATAATCTTTAATCTCAGTTGCAAAAATTAATATTTAAGATGCTGACCCCCCGTGCTGTAAGAATGGGTTAACTTTTGCCAATGCTACCTCGGTTTCAGGGAAAAGCGGCAGGAATTGCAAGGTTTATGTTCATGTGAGGTTTTGTTGATTTGTATGCACGCATGTAGAATGTGTAGGCGCGAACCTACATGTGCCTGTCTGTGAGCATGAATTTAATATGAGCCTTAAATGTTAACATAATTTTGCAGCTTAGATTATAGATTATAGTATGTGAAGATGATCGAGAGTGTAAGTTCGCGCTTACAAATCCTGCATGTTTACTTACAAAACAAAATACAAACTTCAAACACCTTCTTCTTCGACTTTCCCTGCAACAGGGGTGACATTGGTAAAGTGAACCATTTTTGACAGTATGGGAGTTCAGTCTCATATCAACCTATAAGTCAAGGAGTGTATCATGGATTTTTGTTTTGTATGTAGGTACGCATGCAACATGTAAGAGCGGGAAATTATTGACGATTATATGTACGTGTCTACTTGTGGGAATACATTTTATATGAATCTTCAATGTTAATTCATTTTCGCAACTTAAATTAAAGATCATAACATTTCGCATGTTTGATAACAGAAAATTCCTTTGCCAATGTTCCTCCCATTCAACAAAAGGTGACAAGAGTTGCTGAGCTCATTTTAGTTACGTGTCTTATTTTTAAATACACATGCAGCATGTGAAAACGACAACTAACTCATGGCTCGTGAATAATAAATGTTAATACATCTTTGAGGTGAGGAAAGAGCAGGACAGGGCAAGCTTCAGGAGGAAGCTGAAGACGCACCTGTTTGAAAGGTCATACCCGGAATACAGGGTCGTGGTGACTACATTTTAGTGAAAACGGCGCTTCGGAAAAAAATCAACCAAATATATATATTTTTTTTTTTAAGAAATCCTGTGCGGGAGACTCCCTAGATTCCAAAGACTCTAGGGGTCTATGACACTTGTTGTAGTGCCGCAGAGGTGTACGAGCTTGATCGTCGCTACAAAGCGCCAATACTCAAGCAAGACCCAGTTGCTGTAAGGCTGGATGGACCTTTTGGTGACCGGTCATTGGTAAAGGTTTATGAATTTTTCAACCCAGCGAAGAGCACATTCGAAATATAAATGGTATATTTTTGTGCTCCGCCGGGATCCGAATCCACAACCTTCCATTTACGAGTCCGAAGTGTTGCCACTACGGACTACGAACCGGTCCAAGATGCCAACGACACGCGGTATACCTGAGCGGTTACCCATCCAAGTACCGTCCACGCCCAATGTTGCTTAAATATATATATATATATATCTTTGCAACTTGTCCACCTCCGGTCTTCCCGTATGATCAGATGTAAGAGCCACCATTTCTCATTTCTCATCGACCTACTGTAACGAGATGGATTTGTTTGTTAGGTAAAATGGAACATGAGATTTGAATTTGAATGAAAAGGAAAACAAAGGAATGCAGAAAGAGGGAAGAAGCTTGCCTGGCGTGAGAGCTACAAGCATGGGTAATAAAGAATATTATTGTGCTGTGGTTGTGTATACATTGTGAAAGAAATAAAAGTAAACATATTAAAGTGGCTGTTAATTATTAATTGTGTCAATCAGCAGGACTATAGAAGAAAACCCTCACACTACAACAGATACATAATAGAAGATCTTTAGATTGTGGAGATAGAGAATATGTAGGTACACGTTGAAAAAGCTTCATTCCCTCGGACGTGTTGTTTTTGGGAGGGCAATATTTCAACAGGAGCATTTCCTGGAAGATCTCGCGTGTGACGAAAGAGGTTCCTGTTTTAGTCCCTGCTAAGGAAGAGTCCGTGGTCGTTTAAAAAGAGGCACAACAGAAAAAATGTTTAAAAAAATCTATACGCCCAATCGGAAATTTACTAAATACAAAACCTCAAACAAGAGCACGAAACTATCCATTCCTACAGTTCGTTTTGTAATGATCATTTCGAAACGAGTCAACTGTACTACAATGAAATAGTTATTTATGCCACTGCCAAGTAATGATAGTCTTTTTAACACGAGTGCTAGTTTGTGCCATGAGGCGCAGCCGAATGGCACAATAGAAAGCACGAGTGTTACAAAGACTAATTACGTGCAGTGGCATACAATACTTTTTCTACGACCATGAGAGAATTAACAAAATAGTGAATAATAGTCATTATAATGTACTCGTCCATTTGAAGTAATTAAAACCTTACCTTTGTCAAAACGTGTGATTTATCATTCCCTTCGATTATCTAATCTAACCTAAGTTGTAAAAATTAATTATGTTTAGGTTTCATATTGAATTCATGCCCACAAGCCGACACATATGTATAAGGTCGCGCTTTTACATCCTGCATATAAGCTTAAACATTCAAACCCAAAACTCAAATAAACATATGCCCTGCAGTTGTATTGGCAGGTGAACCAAATTTGTACAGCATAAGTGATCAACCTCTTACTCACCTATTAACCAAGTAACTTTTTGAGTTTGTTTATTTTTTGCGGTGAAATTTTTTGTATTGTTTTCCTTTCAAGCCTTTTATTTTCCATTGAAAAAAGGAAAGCTTTATTTGGAGCAATCCGATAAATAAATTCGATAAATTTTAGCACTATTAACAATTTTTATTTGACTCTACACATAAAATATACTTATTTATTTTCATCTGAACAGGGCTGAAAGTCTCATCACCACGGTAATTCCTACCTACCGAATATCACTAATATTGTATGAAGCCTAATCAGCTGATCGCTTGCGGCCATCTTGGATTGACAGGTCTTCATACCCCCATACAAGGTTGACATTTGAAATTAAAAAATGGTTCCAATTCTGACAATGCGCATGCGCACATATTCATTTTAACACGGTTACCGGTTGCATAATGTAACATTATGCAACGGGTGTAGAAATGTATGGCATTGTGATTGCGTTAGCCGTTTTGTAATTAGTAAATTACTAAATGGGAGTAGAAAAACGTATTTTTACCTAGATTATATATCAAATGCGCGTCAATTCTAAAGACTAAAAAAAAAATTTGTAATTAAAAGACAATTAGATATACGTTCCTGCAGATGTGAGAATTTTTGGTTATCTTAATATCCTAATGTAAGTTTGCGTTAAAACCACGTTAAAACAGTGCGCATGCTACATGTGTACTTATAAGATATACCAAACCTTCACATGAACATATTAGGCTGTTTAAAGTCTTGCCACCTTCCCAGAAACCGGGGTGGCAATAGTAAAAGTGAACAAAGTTGTTACAGCATGGAGGATAGACGTCATACCAAACTTACATTCAAGGAACAAAGAATAGCAAAATTAGCTAGTAATAAAACGCAACTAAGCCGCACATATAGTTAACTTCCTGCCGCGTTATTTCCGAAGGGATTGCATGTGCCGAGTGAGAAGTGAGGGTTTCTCAGCTCCCAAGGGGGCTGTTACAAATTTGAGATTCAAAACCAAGCTCTCGGCATAAAATGCAAGCACTCTACCAAATGACCAATCGACATAACTAAATCTAAATCTAAGTCGCAAAGATATGTATCATTCGAGATTCATATTAAATGCATTCCCACAAGCAGACACGCATAATTTCGCGCTCACACATGTCGCATGTGGGCCTACAATATAAAAACCCAATCTCAAATGAACATAAGCCCTGCAACTCTTGCCGACCTTCCCTGAAACAGGGGTGACATTGGCAAATCGTACCATTTTTTACAGTATGGGTGGTCAGCCTCATACCAACCTATAAGTCAAGGAATATGTGTCTTATGCAACAATCTCAGATATTAAGACAATAAATGGATAATTGCACGAAAATCATGGAAAATATACGAAAACTTTTACTTTGCGTAAACGCGGTAAGTATTAGAAGTGTTTTTGTTTTATTTGTATAAAAACTAAAAGTGCGTCTTACAATAGGACCAAGCACTAATTGTACCTCTTTGTATGAACCTATTTCTAGATGCTTCTGTTGGAAACTGGACTCGCTCTACCTGCTGAAATACAAAAATAACCTGTAAAACAGAAAGGGTATTTTTTCACTACATTAAATCCAGACCAAAAAATAACGCCGCGGTTATTTTTATTTCTGCAATTGTTTGTCGGAAAACACACATGAACGTTGTGAGGGAAATAAAATATGGATGCTATTGAAGAAAACCTTGTACGTAATGTTGGCCCTTAATATTGTACTTATGTTTTCAAAACATTTATTTACTTTGAATTCCAATGCGGAATGAAGTCCCAGTGCTTGTTTTGCTTCTGTGTTTTTTTTTTTAAATAGATTTGTGAAGAGGAATGCAATTCATTTACCTATTCTGCCTGGCCAGAAACAGGTATTAATATCATCAAATAATAATTCATTATTGTTTACTTTCATGAATTATTAATTAATAATCAATCAAGTTCCTTGACTTGTAGGTTGGTATGCGGCTGACCACCCATGCTGTAAAAATGGTTCACTTTGCCAATTTCATCCCTGTTACAGGGAAGGACGGCAAGAGTTGCAGGGTGTAAGTCCATTTGAGATTTGGTTTTTATGTTGTAGGCTCACATGAGACACGTGCAAGTGCGAACTTGTACGTGTCTTGGTTGTGGGAATGCATGTAATGTGAATCTCCAATGCAACATATCTTTGCAACTTAGATAAGATTAGATTAGATTAACCAATAACATGTGTTGAACCAGGGTCAGAGTTATGGTCAAATGACCCAGGCGGGGATCGAACCAACGTTATTCTTTTGCAAATACCAACGCTAGAGAGATCAGCCCACTTGGCCCCCTCGGCCATAACACCGACAACATTATTTGACTCAAATATGACTTTTCAATGACATTGTCTTAACCATCACATTCTAAACAATTCGAGCTAAGAGTTAAACGTTAAATACAATGATGTGAGAGTTGTTTTAAATATTTCTTAAATCAATTATCCGATAAGACACATTGGTCCAGTACACATACAAACATTGCTCATATGAAATTACCTCTGATGAGGATAAGACAAACAAAGCACTAAGGGGACGTGTGTGGTCAATGTCCAAGAAATTGACTAAAAACAAAAAATTGTGCAAATATAAAGGAATGATTTGTCATTTGGATTTGTCTTTGTCCTGATGATGCCTTGTAGGCGAAAACGTTAGACAAAAGTAAAAGAATAGAAAAGTGAATTAAAAATTGTGTTTTATTTGATTAATATACAATGGACTTTCACTGTGTAAACCACCAAACCCTTACAAATATAAAGGAATGATTCCGTGACCTTTTCCTTGTTTCCAAATGAGCAGGTTCTTGTGAATTACGTTGATGATAAAAACATGAATTTTATTCTCGTCATAAAAATCCTAATCAAATCTTTAAAAAAACACATAAATCTATAAAATTTGAGTGTTTTAAAATAGGCCTCTCGCTTGCAAAGATAAACAAGTCGAAATTTGAAAATAATGGCGCGCCTCTAACGCTGCACGGGACGCCTTGTCGTTTCAAATCAGCGGTTCAGAACCAGTGTGAGAGAAACGCAGGTGGTTTGTGAGAGCCTCGCAAGTGGTAGAATAAAAAGTAGTAATAAGCAATCTGCCTCATAATAGCCCCAGCTCAACCATAACCAAAATAAAATACAGGCATGGTTTACACAGCCTTCACAAGAAATGAGTACCTGCAAGGGGTTGAGAACTGGAAAACCTTTACTTCAGCTGAAGTGGTTGGTGTAAGACCGACACTCTATAATAATCTATAATCCATAATCTAAGTTACAAAGATATAATATATGTAAGATTCATGTTGAATACAGCTCCACAAGCAGACATGTATAAGTCCGCGCTTACAAATGCTAAATGTGTACTTACAAATTAAAACCAAACCTCAAATGAGCAAAAACCCTGCAACTTTTGCCGGCCTTCCCTGAAACAGGCATTGGCAAAGTGAACATTTTTTTACAGTATGGTTGGTCAGACTGATACAAACCTATAAGTCAAGGAATTAATAAATAAATGAAAAAGGTTAGATGTAAAAGACTTACGCGTCCGGATGTTGATGCTGGAGATTTGCTTCGGGATGTGCTGCCGTAGTCTGTTTCGCCCATATCTACGATGGACTTCTTCAGCATTAAGTTAAAATGATGAAATAAATACATTATTTGTGATAATAGAATAACCATATTTTTTACAGTGTATTATTTAACTAATTTTGATATTTGAAGGCGGGGCTTGTATTTCTACTCGTGTGTGAGTGTTATTGTGAGGATATCTTTATTGCTGTGTAACGGAAAATGTAAATACAATTTGGTCAATCATTAATTAATGTACTGTTGTTATTGTAATTACCAGAAAAAGTTTGTTGTTTTTTTCCATAATAAATTAAAATAAAGATAATAAATGATTGACAAAACACTGAAAGAGAATCTCGGTAAAACAAAAATGCTGTGAACCACTGTTTAAGTACATGGCCCTCCTTTTTGTTGTATCACACAGCCAAGTGGGAGAGAGTTGTAAATTTTATGATTTATAAGAATATTGAGTTGTTTATTGGTCGTCAAGCTCGCACGCCTTTTCTCCGAAACGGGACGTGCGGCGTTTTTTATCTGCCCACCCCAATTTCTTCATAAACAGACGACCGTAAAACACACAAATTCTGGGTGTTTTTCTAGTGAGCCGACGCAAAAAAAATCTCAACTAAGCCACACAATATATAAAGTGTAACTTCCTGCCGCGCTATCACCGAAGGATTTCGCATATGGCGAGTGGAACCTTTTTATTTTTATGGGTAAGGGGGTCGGCCTCACACCAACTACTTCAGTTGAGTTAGGAGTTTCCCAGCTCCCGAGGAGGCTGGTTCTCATTTTTTGTGAAGGCTGAGTAAAACTTTCCGGTATTTTATTTGAGGTTTGAAATAAACACCGAAACTGGAAATCATTTCAGACACTCTCCGTGTGAATCGAACTCTCGGCATGGAATAATGCAAGCGTTCTACCAACTGAGCTATCGACGGGTCTTTTTATGAGCTTGGTTGTCGCTACAAAGCGCCAATTCTGTAAGCTTGGATAGATCTCTAGTGACCGGTCTTTGGTAAAGGCCATGAATTTTTCAACCCAGCAAAAAGCTTATTTAAAACTATAAATTCTTAGATGTTTTTTGGTCTCCGCCGGATTTGAACCTACAACCTTCCATTTACGAGTCCGAAGTGCTACCACTGATTTATACCCTTGGCTTAAAGGTTGGCATGAGGTTCAACCACTCACACTGTGAAAAAATGGTTCACTTCGCCAAGTTCACCCCTGTTTTAGGAAAGGTCGGCAAAAGTCGCAGGACTTACGAGTATGTTCATTTGAGATTGCGTTTTTATGTTGTAAGTCCACATGCGGCATGTGTAAACGCGAACTTATTATTGGCATTGCATTCAATATGAATCTGAAATTTTATAAATCTTTGAAACTCAGATTAATGACTTATGATTATTTGTTAATACACAAACAATACAAAATATAACTTATGATTATATACGAAAAAAGTGACCGGATAAGGAGAGAATGCCCAATTTCATCCCATTGTCGTAGGCATTTTATGATTTTCTTTGTATTTTGTATGGTACGTGTACTGATGGAGATATAAAACTTTTGCTTTCCACCAGACGTGTCTGTCATTTTATACAATACCTTAAGTACACAACAATGTGCTTAAACTCAACCACAAAACTCTGCAAAAATATATGAAAACTTGAACAGCGCCATTGGTGAGCGTTTTAGTTTACATATATTTTCACCTAGGTTTTTACGTTTGTCGGTCGCATGACCACAGTTTTTATACCAGGCGCGTGCGGTCTATAAAGGCATTCAAAAAGTCGCACAAATAATAAACAATGTTAGTTAATATATCATGAGTATAATAATTGTATAAACTCGATTTCCATCGGTTTCCCTTTTAAAATGAGGCAAAAATAATAATAAAGTAGACTGCATGGTTTCAATGGGGAAAAAATATGTATTGTTTTTTTGGTTTTAAATGTGTTTTTTTTACTTTGTGCCTATATTTTTTTAACTACTTTATTGCCTCATTTTAAAAAGGAAAGCTGATGGGAATCGAGTTCTATGACACCCTTCGCCACTAGTGTTAGACTGACAATGTATATATACAGCAAGGGCGTGCATCCCGTACAGGCACATGCGCCTAATAGGTAGCAAATAATAAATAATAATATTAGGTTGATTTATTTGGTGAGCGCTTTTTTTGCGTGAATCACACCTTAACAGCCCTCTGCGAGCTTGGTCGTCGCTGTAAAAAGCGCCAATTCTCAAGCAAGACCCAGTTAGTTTGAAGCAGTGTGGACTTATGGTGACCGGCCTTTGGTAAACGTATCGCTCCCCCAGTTCTTGTTTACCGTGTACGCCAATCTTGTCAAAGATGACTTTTTCATGCGGTTGTCTTATGAATCAAATTCTATACAATCTGAGCTAAGAAAAACCGTAAAACTCGATAATGTAAGAGTTCTTTTAAATATTTATCATATAAATTTCTTGTTTTTATAAGACACATTGGTCCAGTACCCATGAAAACATTGCTCATGTAAATTTTTCTCAATGGCGTTTACGATAAACAAGAACTAAGGCAGCGGTATGTCAATTTTTCAATCCAGCGAAGAGCAAATTTGAAAAATGAAATATTTTGTACTACCTTCCGATCACGAGTCCGAAGTGTAGACTACGGACTAGACTACGGACCGGTCAATACATGGTACAAAAACATTTTAGCTTGCATATTCAGGTTCCACTCTTCACACGCGGCAAGAAGTTGCAATAAATATGTAGCGTAGTAGCATTTATCCCATTTTTACTCGATTGAACGATGCTTTTTCCATTTCATGGTATATACTGTTTTGTAAAATATTAGAATAAGTATAACTATGCAATAAGAATCCTTATAAGTATGTGTGGGTAGGAATAATTTAATAAAATACTTGAATCATCTAGAAATAATGATTACTACGTACCTACTTGAATCTGGAAATGTCTAGTGAATATAGTTCTAGATAGTACTGTTTTGAAGAGTATAAAAAGGGTGCAAGTCGCTTGCAGAGTCAGTTATTATTCAAGCTCTCACCACTACAGTCTCCTGCCAGCTTTACAAATACATTGAACCAACTTGACCAGCGAAGAGAAACCAAGTGTAATGGAATAATCGAGACTATCTTTGTGAAAATAAATGATTAAAAGTGTAAAATAAACGACTATGAAAGAAGACCAGTGTTTTTAATTGAAAGACTTTTGGAACCCTAAAATCGTAACAATACGATATTTTCTTAGAATATTGCAGTACATTATAATAGTTTGTATGCGAGTGGCTCATGAGCATTATCTGGAGAACATTTAGGAGAATAAAAATGACAATGTTTTGCGAAACAAAACCCTCACGGCGTCTTGCGCTTACAAAACAGGAAATGTTTACCTACATTCTTAGTGCACGGGGTGGCATTCAGAAAATACCAACATGGAAATATATTTTTCAAAAAAATGGATATTTAAAAATACTAAATAATTATATTTGCATGATTTATTTGGTGAGCGCTGTTTTTGTGTGAATCACATCTCAACAGCCCTTTGCGAGCTTAGACGTCGCTATAGAAATTGCCTATTCTCAAGCAAGACCCAGTAAGGCTAAATGGCCCTTTGGTGACCGGTCATTGATAAAGGTGGATGTTTTTTTCAACTCAGCTAAGAGTTTATTTGAAAATATAAATAGTGCTTTTTGTGCTTCGCCGAGATCCGAACCCACGACCTTTCATTTACGAGGCCGAAGCATTACCACTAGACTACGGACCGGTTTATGGACTTTATAGATGTCTGTAAAGTCCGTACTATTATAGACGTCTATAATCTAAGAAGCAAAGATGTATGAACATTTGAAAATTAATTAGTCTTAGACTTACACGGCCGGCTGATGATGCTGGAGAGATGTTTTCCGAGATCTGTTGCCGTGGTATGTGGAAGCTGGAGCTTCCGAACGTTTGACCCATGTCTACTATGGGCTTCTTCAGCGTAAAGTATGATGAAGAAGCCCATGATAGACATGGGTCAAACGTCCGGGAGCTCCAGCTCCCACAAACCACGGCAACAGATCCCGGAAAACATCTCTCCAGCATTTTTGATTCATATCAATTGTATTCCTACAAACAGACACATTTAAGTTCGCGTTCACAAATGCTGCATTTGTAATTACAAATCAAAATCCAAGCCACAAATAAACATGAGCCCTGCAACTCTTGCCGCGCTTCTCTGAAACGGGGGTGACATTGGCGTCTTTGTGACCCATTTTTTACAGGTTGGGGGGTTAGCCTCATATTAACCAATAAGTCAAAGAATATTACGAATAAAAGGAACAGTGGTTCACCAAAAGGAACATTCTGGGGGAAAATAGTTTGCATATAAAAATAAATTAAGATAGAAAATATAAGTTAATAAGAACTGATATTAATAATAGGGAGCTGTTGACTAAAGTGGAACAGTTTTTATCATATGGATGGTCAGTCTTACCTTAACTAAAATTTAAGGAACTTAAAGAAGTATGTAAGGATAGAAAGAAATGGCGGTTGATCTGTGATGTTGGCGGCTGGGGTTTGTTAAAGTAAAATTGGTTTTGTGATTTAGTTTTTATTATGTCAATGTATATATTGTTATTTTATTGATTTTAAAAATGTAATTTGTCATGTATGTTCCTTGAATTATAGGTTGTTATGCGACTGACCACCCATAATGTAAAAATTGGTTCACTTTGCCAATGTCACCTCTGTTTCAGGGAAGGACGGCAAGAGTTGCAAGGCTTATGTTCATTTGAGATTGGGTTTTTATATTGTAGGTCCACATGCGGCATGTGTTAGCGCGAAATTATACATATCTGCTTGTGGGAATGCATTTAATATAAAACTTAAATGATATATATCTTTGCAGCTTAGATTAGATTAGATTAGAAAGGAATACCAACTAACAATTTCCCTCCTATAAAAAATCATAGTGGCATTAGCAAACAAATAAACCGGCAAAAGTAGAACCATGAAAAACTAGAAAAAAATCTTCTTAATCTTTTCCTTCTCAATCCCTCCCTATTTGCAGTGAATATCTTCCAGTTTTCCGAGTGACCGGGCCCGGATTGGGGACTTGCACCGGCTGGCTCGCGGCCAGCACGACAAATCTCTGCCCTGAGTGCGGCCCTGCTCTATCTATTATTACCAATGACACACAAAATATAACAAATAACGACAAACTTGCATTCTAAAGCGATGCAATTTTTTTACTCTTTTGACTTTTATTTTTAAGAAATCCTGTACGGGAGACTCCCTTAGATTCTTGAGACTCTAGGGGTCTATGACACTTGTTACAGTGCCGCAGAAGTGTACGAGCTTGGTCGTCGCTACAAAGCGCCAATACTCAAGCAAGACCCAGTAGCTGTAAGGCTGGATGGACCTTTGGTGACCGATCATTGGTAAAGGCTTATGAATTTTTCAACCCAGCGAAGAGCAAATTTGAAAATATAAATGGTATATTTTTTGTGCTCCGCCGGGATTCGAACCCAGAACCTTCCCATTTCGCAGTGTTACCACTGAGCTACGGACCTGTCAAGCTTTGACTCTCTTTTTTATGCCTTTTAATTTGAAAGTAGGAATCTAGAAGCGCTCTTCTGCCGGATTCTTAACCCTTTGGATATTAATCCAAGTCGGAGCTTACTGGCGCTTGCGAAAGAACTTATAGGCCTTATTTTGTGACACGAATCGCTATCTCTTTGCATTAAGGTCGTAAGGAATTTAGCAGAATAGCACTTCAGGTCACAAATTCGTTACGATCTGCTTCAGAAGTGGTAATGGACATTGAGGTCAGCGAGGAATGGGGCTGTCAGCCTCACCGTCCAAGACGCACTTATTTTGGGGAACGCGCTTTCCCGATTGCGGGACCGATTTCGCGAAACTCAAATTCAATCGAAAATCAAAATCACATTGTGACGAAACTCGTCTGGGTTTCTACCAAAATGAAAAAAATACATATTAACGAAAAAAACTCCACATTAACGCAGATGTTACGTTTTAAACGCAGAAATGACGTTTATAAACCTACTAGATAAGTAAAATAAATGAAATAATTTTAAGGGTATGCAATTTTACTTCATTAAATGAAAAATTAACAGCCTTAACCGCCAGCATTGCAGGTCAACCACCATTTTATTGGTCTGTGCTTACTTCCCTCACTTGATCCAGAGTCATAACTTTTTTTCATAAAAGCTCTCCTTATTTATGACTCTTCTCTCTCATATCCCAGTCTATAATCTCAGGTGCAAAGATATAAGGAACTTTAAGGCTCATATTTAATGCATGTACACAAGGAGGCACATGTAAGTTCGCGCTTACACTCGCTGCATATGTATTTACAAAATAAATTTGGCCTCACATGAACATAAACCTTTCCACTCCTGCCGCCTTTCGAAGAGTGAACGAAGTTTTTACAGCATGGGGGGTCAGCCTAATACCAACCTATCAGTCAAAGAACTTTCATTCGTTAATTTAGGTACATCCATAGATACCTATTTCGTTCTTCCAATGATCATATATCTCAATTATCAGTAAATCTGTGCAACTTAGATTACAGACAAAAGAGAGAAATCATGCGATCCTCAAACTTCCGCGAATTTTTAATTACGAAAATACTACATTTATTTGTTATTGTTTTCCGTTAGCTGCGTCCTTCAGACTTTGCGAGAACTTGCGGCAGAACAACTTCTCCCAGTACCACCAACTGCAGGGAACTTCCAACAATTAATTACCGACGCTGGGGTTATTATAATTTGGGTGCATTCTGCGCGCGGGGTAGACCAAGGAGTACAACAGTTTGGGGAACACCGGAAATACCGTTTCAATACGAGACTGACAAATATTTTTTCACTTATTTTTCGAAAACAGCATTTTCTTAAGTCCTCTTCTGGAGGCGATGGTGGGCTGGTCAGAGCGAAGGTCGACAGGCAGCTATTTCAGGCAACTGGCCCAGCTACCTCAAAGCTCCTGTCCGAAAAGTTAGAGGTATTTGCTCTTATGGGTTCTTTGATCCTGTTGACAGCAGTAGAGTCAGCAGGACATAGTTCAGCGATACATGGGGGTGCCGTACCCTTTAAGGCCTTGTGGACTGTGAGACATAGCTTGAACTGAACCCTCTCACGGACCCTCAGCCAGTGCAGCTCACGCAGCAGCGGGGAGATGTATGGACATGGACAATATTGTGACGTCACCCTACCCGGTTGCTGGCAAAAAGGCAAACATTTTTTTTTATTATTTGCTAAGGGCGGCAGTGCACGACTGGCATTTTGTCGCTGAGAAAAAAGTTTAAAATTCAAAAACAAATCCATCCGCTCAATACATTAGTATTCTCCTTGCAAGCTTCCACCTCAAATGTTATTACACCTGTGAAACTTAAATTTAAGATTTCCAATCAAAATAAACATCAATGAGTTCTGCTTGAAGCGGTAAGACGCGTGGTTGTTTGTACATCCTGCTTGGTCATCCAGGGCTGCGAAAGTTTTGTCAAGACAAACACAAACAAGTGTTTTACTACTGATAAACTCTAGGAAGACGAAAATTTCATCGTCTTGTGTGCCACCCCTGCGCTGCAAGTACAAAACTGTACGTCTACACTCAACCAAAGCGTTTTTTTATTCCTTGGTTCACTTTGCCATTGTCACCCCTGTTTCAGGATAGGTCAACTTAACTTATACGTTGGTGTGCGGCTGACCACCCATGCTGTAGAAAATGGTTCACTTTGCCTTGTTTCAGGGAAGGTTGGCTAGAGTTGCAGGGTGTCTGTTCATTTGAGGTTTGGGTTTTTATGCCGTAGGTTCACACGCGGCATGTGCAAACGCGAACTTATACGTGTCTGTTTATGAGAATGCACATAATGTGAATCCTCTTACTTTCCCCAGTTATTTTGCTTGGATTGATGTCTTAAGCCTGCTCGATACATTTATCATATTTAAACGGGGCTATTCTTAGGCATTTTAGTCGTCGGTTGACGCTTTGACAAACTAATGATGCCTGAGCTGAAAGTCTCATCACAATGGTCATTCTTAGCTTCCGAATCTTGGGAATATTTGTATAAAGACAAATCAGCTGTTCACTTGCGGTCATCTTGGATTGACAGGTCTTCATACAAATGCATCATTAGTTTGTCAAAGTGTGGGCTCAACGGACGACTAAAATGTCTAAGAATAGCACCGCAACAGTCTTATTCATTAGATTGGTTCAACTTTAAGCCAGGGTTGAAGCCACTTTAGATAAGGTAAGTTTGATTTAAAACAGATTAAAGAATTCAAAACTTGTTAACGAATAAGAAAATCGTATGTCGATAGCTCAGTTGGTAGAGTGCTTGCATTTCATGCCGTGAGTTTGGGTTGGAATCCCACCTAGGGGGTCAAAAATGATTTTCCGTTTCGGTATTTATTTCGAAACCCAAAATAAAATACCGGCAAGGCTTACTCAGCCTGCACAATAAATTAGTACCAGCGCTCTTGGGAGCTGGGAAACCCCAATTCAACTGAAGTGGTTGGCGAAAGGCCGGCCCCCTTACCTGTAAAAATAAATAGGTTCAACTCGCCACATGCGACCCCTTATGGGCTAACGTGGCAAGAAGTTACAATATATGTGTAGCTTAGTTGCGTTTTTTTTTTTTTGGGAATATGTATTTGATGACTTCTTTAGACGCCGTTTTGTGATGAATAACCCAAGAGCGCTTGCGCAAATAATGCCAGAAATTTGCTTGTTTTCAGGTTGTGTTATGTTCCTAAATATATTATGTATACATCCGTAAGTTTACGTACATACAAGTAAGTAGATAAATGTTATACTTCCAATTTTCTTTATGTATTTGTTTACTTAAATATTCACAGAACTTTTCACAAACTTCTCCCCCCGCGATCTCATCCTTCTTCCGCACTCCTTCCCCCTCCCATCTTTCCCAAACTTTCAGCCCTTCCGTATCTTTAATTGATGGATCACACATCATGGAAATTCGCCAGAACATTCGAGAGCTTTTAAAGTCTTGCCATGTGTGGCTGTACGAAAAAGAAAGCAACGATGTTAACTTGCAGGTACGTTTTTATATAATCTGTAATCTAAGTTTCAAAGATGTACTAGCATTTAGACTTCATATTTAGTGCATAACCACAGCATACACGTGTAAGTCCGCGCTTAAAAATGCTGCATGCGTGCTTACAAAATTAAAATCCAAAATCTGTTGAGTGGCAAAGCCAGGCATAGGAAGCATCCATTGCGGTTATTACATTACTAAATCTAAAAATCTAAATTTAAGTTGCAAAAATATGTATTATTTGAGATTCATATTAAATGCATTCCCACAAGCAGGCACGCATAATTTCGCGCTCACACATGCTGCATGTGGATCTACAATATAAATAACCCAATCTGAAATGAACATAAGCCCTGCAACTCTTGCCGACCTTCCCTGAAACAGGGGTGACATTGGCAAAGTGAACAATTATTTACAAAATGGGTGGTCAGTCTCATACCAACCTATAAGTCAAGGAATTTATTTATTTTTTTATTTTTTTATTCACATTCATACACCAACAGGCACAACATAAAAATAGCACATTAGGCAAATTAACAAAAGAAGAAATCATGTTGCACCCCATTACCGGTGTAAGCGTAATACAATGTGATAAAAAAAGCACACAAAAATATCAAGATAATTTTCACTTACATACTAAGGATAAAAACATTTTTTTTTTAAAACGGAATACAACATTCAAAAATTCAAACAACAATAATAAAATAATATAAATAGAAGTAGTAGGGAAGAAAGGAAGGCGAAGGGGAAGGGATACTCACTGCTCAAGTATAGCTAAAATTGATCTTTTAAATAAATTAGAACTACCGTGAAACAGATCGACATCTTTAAATTTATTGTTATAATTTTTAGTCATTCTTAGCAGAGGATTTCGCAAACCTGCATTGGTAACTAACAATAATTTGGTAACTAATAGTAATTAACAACCTATAAGTCAAGGAATACTAATATATTAAATTTAATTCAAAATCGGTCAAGCCGTTTTGGAGCAGTGTCACCACACACCCTCTGACACGAGAACTTTATATATAAATAAATATATATCATATTTACCTGCATATATGCAGGCTGTGTGAGCACGAACTTGCGAACTAACATTTGTCTGCTAATGAGTGTGCATTAAATATATGCCTTAGCTATTTTTTTTTTAAATAAAGAGTGGCACTTATTTGATCACATTATATTATGGAGGTAATAATTATCCATGTTGTCTATTGGATTTCACTGTAAATTGTTTAAAGAAGCCATGCCGGGAGTATCTAGTACCCGCTCAAAAATTAAGCCGCACTCACAACAACTTCCCGAAGCGGCGTAGGTGAGTAATTAACTAATTTACAAGTTAGCTTCACATAACTCCAACCTCGCAAATCATCTAGGGATGGAATACGCATTGTGGCGTCTTCTTTAACTTTCCATTTCATGTGTGCGTGAACGAGCAAGAGCAGCATTCATAAAAATAAAAAAATTAACTGACAGAAACCTAAAACGAGAAAAGAGTTGCGTCTGCGTTTGGTGAGATGTGACATCTTTCCCGAGGTACTCTATGGCATGAAAGGGTGGACAATTACACAGGGCCTCGAGAATAGAATCACTGCTTTTGAAATGTGTCTGTTGCTAAATGCTCCTTGGAAAAACAAAGTTTTTCTTCAGGTGTTGTGTTTTTAATATCTTCAGCGATTTCTAAGTGCCAACACACTTCATTTTACCAATGTCACCCCTTTTTCAGGGAAGGTCGGCAAGAGTTGCAGGACTTATGTTAATTTGAGATTGGGTTTTTTATATCGCAGGTCCACATCGGCATGTGTAAGCGCGAGATTATACATGTCTGCTTGTGGGAATGCGTTTAATATAAATCTTAAATGATATATATTTAATTTTGTACTTTTTGGATGAATTCAAACAAAACACTGTTTATATTTTGTATTGTTTGTGTATTAACACTGAAAATTCATACTGTTATAGTTTAAAATTTTTTGAGGAATTCAAAAACACTGTTTATTTTCACATGAATATATTTAAAAAGATTACAATCTTTAGAGTAAGTTACTAACGTTTTCGACCTAGAAGGTCATCATCAATACCTGATGATGACCTTCTAGGTCGAAAACGTTAGTAACTTACTCTAAAGATTGTAATCTTTTTAAATATATTCATGTGAAAATAAACAGTGTTTTTGAATTCCTCAAAAAATTTTAAACTATAAAACACTGTTTATTTTCACTATAAAATTTATTTAAAAAGATTAAAATCTTTAAACAAATTACTAACGCGTTTTCGACCTTACCGACCTTTTACTACTACTACCTTTCGACCTTTGTGTTAATACACAAACAATACAAAATATAATGATATATATCTTTGCAGCTTAGATTTAGATTTAGACTACGATAGTTTGGGCAAATGAAGAGAGCTGTCGAAGACATTATACGGTTCAAGAATCGATGGAATGGATATCATGGTAGAGGAAGACCGAGAAAGGAATGGATGGACCAAATTCCTGAATAAGCCAAACAATGAAATATTCAGAGTGATAATAAAATGAGAGTTTGTATGAAAAAAAATATGGATCTAAATGACATGAGTGATAAAAAAATGTGAAGAGAGTGAATACACAGAAGAAGAGGACGGTGGGCATAAGAGCTTAAAGATTTGTATCTTTAGCGCTTTCGTGTCAACACAACATTTTCAGAAGAACGTCTCGTTGTTGTTGAAAATTCAATAATTAAAATATATGATGCGTTCCCATCCTTATTTTTCATACTGGGAATTTTTGACGGGTGTACAGCGAAAATATAAGACGGCGGAGTACCTACTCCCTAATTTTTGCCTGAGAGTACTTTAAACCACTAAACTTATTCTTTTTCAAAGTGGTATGGTTCATCCGTAACGCAACTAAGCTACAAATATAGTGTAACTCCTTGCCGCGTTATCCGCGAAAGGTTTGCATGTGGCGATTGGAACCTATTTATTTTTACAGGTAAGGGTAAACCAGACCGTTCTGTAGTCTAGTGGCTAACGCTACGCACTCGTAAACCAAATGAGTCTAGTTCGATTCCCTGCGAAGCACAAAAAAAATATATTGATTTTTTTCAATTTGCTCTACGCTGAGTTGAAAAATTAATGTGCCTTTACAAAGACCGGTCACCAAAGATCCATCCAGCCTTACAGCAACTGGGTTTTTCTTAAGAATTAGCGCTTTCTATAGAAACGACCAAGCTTGCAGAGGGCTCTGGAAGTGTGATTCACGCAAAAACAGCGCTCACCAAATAAATCAACCTAATATTATTATTCTTAAGGGAGCCAGCTTTACGCTAACCACTTGAGCTTTAGAGGGGGTTTCCAAGCTCCCGAGTGGAATGGTGCTCCTTCTTGTGAAAGCTTAGTAAACCTTGCCGATATTTTATTTTGGGTTTGAAATAAACACCGTTTTGAGAAATCATTTGTAATACCCTCGGTGGGATTTGAACCGAAGCTCTCAGCATAAAATGCGAGCATTCTACCAATTGGCTATCGATAAGGTTAAATGACTTGGCTTACGTGCTAACCTAAGTACCTACATAGTAAGACATATCCAGTAGCGAAACCTCTATAAATGCATATAGTTGTTGCCGTACTTCATAACAAAAAAATCAAAAGTAGATTTTAATTGATCTGTAAAGAATTTTAAGTTTTAGGAGACCGTTACACCAAAACCATGATTTCAACTCTCATCGCTTGAAAATTAAAATCTACTTTTAAATTATTATTTGCATTTCGAAGTTGGTATCTATATGGGTTTTGACCGGTTCCTGAAATATACTCGTATCTATTGATTCACTGTACAAAGTTGGCACTTGTATATGCGTTATTAAAACTATCGCATGTTCAAACCCCGTCATGTCTTACGACGATAACTTTGGCCTGATTCAACAGATGAAAGTAAATTAGTAGATGAAATGTGTGTATCGATCGTCTGTGGGGTAAATACGAAGCGAATAGCTTTTAATTTGTAAAAGTTGATACATGGCCTTGTAATAGAAGTAATTCGGCGAAACGACATCATATTCGAAGTCGATTTGTGCAATGAATAAATATATGAAATGAGAGTGTTTACGGCAATTGGTAGATCTTACTGCAGGTATTTGAAGATAGAACGGAATAAAAAATTGTGCCGCGTCAAGAGCTGATAAATTTTATATGGAACAACGATCAGCTGTTCACACAACAACTAGATTGATTCCGTCCTATATTCAAATCGTAAGCTCGAATCATCAAGGGGATAAGGCGTTCGCCCTCGAATTTGAAACTGATTCGAGCCCCGCCTGCGTCATGTCCTATCGACAATTACTTCGACCCTAGCTCAATAGATGTCAATGTGTAGTTTTTTTTTATGTATAAAGATTTAAAAAAAAAAATAATGAATTATGAATTGACAATGTTAAAACCTGTTTCTGGCCAGGCAAAATAGGTTGGTAAATGCGTTTCTCTTCACTTATCTATTTACTATTTTTTTTTTAAATAGATACGGTAAGATCTACTGACGGCTGACTTTGAGACGGTGTTGCCTAACCATGCCTGAAACGCTGCGCACGTCCCTGAACACATCCCAACACATAAAGCACGCAGTAAATAGGTGGGAAGTGTGTGCGGGAGATCGGCTGTGTGGGTAAATACGAGGCGAAAAGTTCTTAATTTGTCAAAGTTGATACGCGGCCTTGTAATTAAGTTCAGCGTAAGAACATCTCGGTGTGGATCTAATAAGGAAATCGAGTTCGGGCCCAGGATGTGTGGGTGAGAGATAAAAGGAACCGTGGAAGGGAAGTGCGCAGCCAGAGTACGTGGAGATAATCAGCACTTTGTTGTTTGCGTTCACGTATTTTTTATCTACCGGCAAGGTTTACCTACTACTCTACAATCTATACGCAGCTATATCGCTACCTTAGTTCTTGTTTATCGTATACGCCATTGAGAAAATTTTACATGAGCAATGTTTGCATGTGTACTGGACCAATGTGTCTTATGAAAACAGAAAATTGATTTCAAAAATATTTCAAACAACTCTCACATTACGAATTTTACACTTTTTCTTAGCTCAGATTCTGTAGAATTTGATTCATAAGACAACTGCATGAAAAAGTCATATTTGACAAGATTGGCGTAAACGATAAACAAGAACTGGGGGAGCGATATATATATTGTTACGAACCGGTCCGTAGTTCAGTGGTAACACTTCGGACTCTGAATGGAAGGTTGCGGGTTCGAATCCCGGCGGAGCACAAAAAATATACCATTTATATTTTCAAATTTGCTCTTTGTTGGGTTGAAAAATTCATACACCTTTACCAATGACCGATCGCCAAAGGTCTATCCAGCCTTATAGCAACTGGGTCTTGCTTGAGAATTGGCGCTTTGTAGCGACGAGGACCAAGATCGTAAAAAGGTCGATAGCTCAATTGGTAGAATGCTTGCATTCCATGCCGAGAGCAAGGATTCGATCTCAAGGCTTACTCAGCCTTTACAAGAAATGAGAATCAGCCTCCCGGGAGCTGAGAAACCTCAATTTCAACTGAAAGTGGTTGGTGTGAGGCCGGCCCCCTTACCCGTAAAAATAAATAGGTCCCGAATCGCCGCATGCGACCCCTTCGGGGATAACGCAGGCAAGAAGTTACACTATATATGTAGCTTAATTGCGTTTATGAACTATGAGTTTGTGTATACATGTACCTAGGCACGTAGTTTGCTGATGTGCATAACTGGAGTGTAGTCGAACAGCTATGTAGTATAATGATGAAATGGATGGTGTTAGTCTGCTCTGCGCTGTAAGTCTCATAAACACAGTAATTCTTACTAATATTCATCGAAATATTAACGATATTCGGTAAGTAAGAATTACCGTGGTGATGAGACTTCCAGCCCTGGTATGATCCATTATGGCAGTGTTGGTACGTGGGCCTAAGCACGCTATTTGTGTGTTTGTGTGTGGAACAATTCACTATAGAAGAATCTGGAATACACGAAAAATGTCCATATGAACTGTATAAATATGAGCCGCAATTAGGTGGAGAGTCAGAATCGCTTGAAACGTTGGGACGCGAAGTCGATATAGGCAGAGCAAGAAAAGTAATCAGTACATTGTAAACCGATATTGTGTAAAATAAATCTTGTTAAATAAATAAATCGCAGTTTGATTAAAAGAACCCAAGTAAAACAATAACAATATACTTAACTGTTTGTAAAAAATCCTCCGCGAAATATTTGTTTTAAATAGAACAGACTAGAACAGGATTAATTGGGGAAGGAATTTATACAGATACCGGTAACTCCATAAGCAGACAGCTTGGAAAAGGAATTTTAAAAACGCCTTTGGGGTGGCTAGTGCCACTAAACGGCGCTTTATAAAATTGGCCAATTATAATTATTTATTATAACATGATTCCTGTAAATATTCGTTTAATATATCCCTCTTTTAACGCCCTACCTCTGTTTATAAGTCAACTTAACGTTTTCCATAGTGTGTGTTCATACGACGTGACGTCACATCCCTCTATGTATTAAAATATTAGTTCCAGTGTTTCGCACCGCGGCCAACAGATGGCGCTACCTAATGTAGCTGAAGTTGGCCGATAAAGTCAAGCAAGTAACGCATTCACACCAGCACAGTAAACGGTGACAAAATACTTGTACACGATTTAGAGTAAATGTTATTCAAATGGGAACTAACGCCACTATAATAATCTATAATCTAAGTTTCACATACAGAATCACATTACACCTTCACTATACAACGGTAGATTGGCTTCTCTGGTCACAGAGTGCTTTGGTTTTTATTTAAAGTAAGCCTGAGGATAATTCTCGAAATACATAGGCACCCCAACTTCAACAGAGATGACAGCTACAAACTTTCCAGTATATGGAGGCCAGTACTAACTTCTAAGATCCACCCTTTCATTAATCGGACGATTTCACAAGAAGACATAATATCGACCTTATGTACAACTGGGGCTATTGCGACATCCATGAATGCATCACCGAAGGTTAATAAAAGTACCTACAACCTTCGGCCACGATCAAACAATAATAATTCAACAGTTCGTGGTTCTTCTGTGTAGAAGAGACACGCTCCTGAGGACGTCAGATATGACTCCGACGAAACGTAGAGAAAATCGTTCTTCTCTTTTGCACGGTCAGTAAAATCCGTTTTTTTCATTCTATAAAATTCTCGAATCATTGAGAATTAGAACATGTGAGCTTTTACTAGAACATCAAATACTCGATCAATCTCAAATACCAGACACAAATAATATAAGTACTTCACATCTAGAGATAGACAAGCAAAACATACAATTTCATATTTGTAACAATACCTCGCAATTAACATTCATATTAAATGTATTCCCATAAGCAGACACGTATAAGTTTGCGCTTACACATGTTGCATGCGGACTTGCAACATAAAAACCCAATCTCAAATGAACATTAGCCCTGCAACTTTTGCCGACCTTCTCTGAAACAGGGCTGACATTGGCAAAGTGAACCTGATTTTTTTACAATATGAGTGGTCAGCCTCATACCACCATTTTGTTAAACCTCACTTTAGACAATTCGATCTGAAGTTGGCGGCGTCTTTAAAGTTTAAGTATTTTGTTGAGAAGTGAAACAGAATAAAACGCACTGAAATAATAAATAATATTAGGATGATTTATTTAGTAAGCGGTGTTTTTTTGTGAATCACACCTCAAGAGCCTTCTTTGCACTAATATCATTCCAACAGCGGCCTCATTAAGCTGTTATCCAAATTCACTTTAATCCGGGTACATCTGCAGGTCCTGTTTGGAGCTCTTGAGGTGTCATTCACACAAAAACAGCGCTCACCAAATAGACCTTCCTTATTTATTACTAATTTTACTGTCACAATTTGTTAAGGTGCTCTAAAAATGTATATCTTAATTGTTAATGTATTTTTGTAATTTTCAAAGGGAATGCATTTAATATGAATCTTCAATGTTATATTTCTTTGCAACTTATATTATACATAATAAATGCCAGCAAACTAACCACTTTCACTTGCAGCTAACCGTTTGCACACTGACCTTTTTTGTGACACGAAAAAAGCAAAAAAAATACACAAAATGGTGGACGGAAAAGGCAAAAGTTGCAAGGGGATCGAACCCTGGATAAAACAGAGAGGAGCAGTGACCGAGAAAGTCGCGCTTCAATGGAGAACGGTAGAAAATCATGCATGAATCGTGCGACATATATTTTCAGCCAAATGTGTCGTGAAAATACAAAAAAGTAGCAAGCAATAGTTGGTTCGTGTGGAAATCTGTACTCGTTATTGTTGTATTTTTTTTAAGAAATCCTGAGCGAGATACTTCATAGATTTCAGACACTTAAGGGGTCTATGACGCTTATTGTAGTGCCTCAGAGGTGCTGTTTACGAGCTTGGTTGCCGCTACAAAGCGCCAATACTCAAGCAAGACCCAGTTGCTGTAAGGCTGGATGGACCTTAAGTCTTTGTATTAAAGTGATTGTTTTTTAATTTATAATTTTTTTTGAATGAATTTAAAACAAAACACTGTTATTTTTCACAATAAAATTTATTTAAAAAAGATTAAAATCTTTAAAACAAATTACAAACGTTTTCGACCTAGTAGGTCATCTTCAGGTATGATTACAGTAAATTTTTTTTTTTAATTTTAATAAATTTAGTCAGTAGGTATAAATTATAGTCAGGTAGGTAAAAAAACATTAAGCAGAAAAAATATAATAAAACAGCGAAAAGATCTATATGGTAATAAAGAAATAAAACTAATTAATACATTATAAATCTTTTTTAAATAATAAATTTAGTAGTGGTTTTTTTTTGTTTACGCAGGTTCAATTTAATTAAAACTGCGGTAATTTATTTCAGATTTGGTGCGGATACCGAGTCACTTTACACCTGCATAACGTTCGGTTGACTTTCCGGCCACAGAGAGCTTTGATCCTTATTTTACACTAAGAATAAAGATCATTCTCGAGTCCTTAAGAATGGTTAGGTACATGCAAAAATTTGCTAGAACATCCGACCAAACACTCGAGCAATCTCCAATAAATTATAATCCTTATAACTACCCAATATCTATTAATTTCTAGAGACTTCACAGACTTTATTATTAACTCACACAGACAAACTCAACACACAACTACATATTCGCAACAGGTAAAGGCTTCAGATTTTCAAATCGAAGGTAGTGAGTTCGATTTCCAGCAGGGAAAACTACAACATATACTTTCGTATTCGACTTATAGGTTGGTATGCGGCTGACCACCCATGCTTTAGAAAATGGTTCACTTTGCCAATGTCACCCCTGTTTCAGGGAAGGTAGGCAGGAGTTGCAGGGTGTATGTTCATTTGAGATTCTGGTTTTTATATTGTAAGTCCACATGCGGCATGTTTAAGCGCGAACTTATACGTGTCTGTCTTGCGACTTAGATTAGATTAGATTAGTATTGAAAAATGTTCTTCGCTGGGTTAAGAAATGTATGATCCTTGATACAAATCGATATCAAAGGATCATCCAGCCTTAGAGCAAATGAATGTATAATCTTAAATTCTTGTTTACCAAAATTAGTGTTAAGTACTTGAAAGGGTGCAGGACAGTGGGAAGACCCAGATTAAGGTGGCTGGACGGAGTGGCGGGAGACTGCCGTGCGGTAGGAGTATGGGACTGGAGGAGGAAGGCGTTGGACAGGCAGCGGTGGCTGCGGTTGATCAAGGAAGTCAAGACTCACACCAGGTTGTCGTACCACTGATGATGATGAACCCACCTAATCTTCTCAAGTAGTGCAATTTCTTTCCGCGATATCCGCGAAGTGGGCGGATGTGTCGTGTGGAACTAGGTACATTCAAACGCCGTCATCTCCAACTGGTTACAAATTGCGTTCAAAACAAAAGTTTACTTTTCTCAAAATCATCGCGAAGGAGTTGACGGCGTTTGCATTTATACGACTCATATAGTTATTGTCGTACTTCATTACTTAATTTATTACTGACCCTTTCGGGGCAGATCGAGCCCTAGCCCTCTGGCATAGAACGCAAGCGCTCTACCAACTGAGCTATCGATCTGTACCCTTAGTACGAGTTGCAAAACTTGAGAAAAGTAAAGTTAACGGAAAATGTTACAGAGTGATTTCTCCCAAAATCTGCCATTTTTGTTTCTTACACTTTGTGGTCTTAGCAAAAGACTTACAGTGATGAAGAAAATCAAGTTCAAACAAACAAAAATGGTAGATTTTGGGGGAAATCACTCTTTAATACTTTCCGTAAACCTTAAATTACTCAAGTTTTGCAACTCGTACTAAGGGTACAGACTCTTTGATGATGATGATATTTAAGGGTAAGTATGTGTTGTATCGTATCGTGTATTTGTATTTTACAAGATGCAGTAGATTTTAGTTTGCAGGGACGATCGGACAAAAAATATGTTCCAGCAAATCCACTCTGAAAGAGACACATCGTTCTGTAGAGAGAGTTTTAATGTCTCAGAAGGATGACTCCGTAGAGTAGTGGAAAAAGAGTCAGTATTTTATAAAGTGAAGCTTATAATCAAAGTTGCGAAGATATTATGTTCCTCTCCGTTCTGGCAAAATACACTTATTTAAAAAAAAAACATGGGTTTGGATTTAGTTACATTCCAGTTGATAGCTAAGTTGGTAGATTCAACGGTCAACGACGATACCATGTTGAAACCACCGGTTCTCATCAGATCACCGAAGTTAAGCAGCGTTGGGCGCGGATTCTACTTGGATGGGTGACCGCTCAGGTACACCGCGTTTCGTTGGCATTTCTTGGACCGGTCCGTAGTCCAGTGGCAACACTTCGGACTCGTTAATGGAAGGTTGTGGATTCGGATCCCAATGGAGCACAAAAATATACAATTTTATATTTCCAAATGTCCTCTTCACTGGGTTGAAAAAAATCATAAAACCTTTACCAAAGACCGGTCACTAAAAGGTCTATCCAGCCTTACAGCACCTGGGTCTTGAGTATTGGCGCTTTGTTGCGACGACCAAGCTCGTACACCTCTGCGGCACTACAACAAGTGTCATATACCTCTAGAGTCTCTAGAATCTAGGGAGTCTCCCGCACAAAATTTCTTAAAAAAAAAGTAGCAGCTCTCTTACCTGTGAAAATAAAAAGCTCCGCACTCAACATGCTAGCATTCAAGGATAGCATGTCAAGAAGTCATTTTTAAGTGTAGCTTAGTTGCAAGCAGCACCGCCGAAAATGAAAATTGTTTTTATGATGATGCAATTTCTGTTCAGATATGAGATATGCAATTTCCCTGAAAAGGAGCAAGAAGAAGAAGAAAGCGCTCGCAAGCAGACACGTGTATGTTCAAACATACACATGCTGCACGTACCTACAGGTAATCAAAATGAACCTTGCAACTTTTACAGGCCTTCTTGAAAAAGGAAGTATTTTCTGAAGTTAATATGCAATGTTGACAACTCAAAAATAAAAAAGCACTTTTCAATAATTTAACATTTAAAATAAATTTTATGTGGTTACGGGGCGAGTAAAATTTAACCCTGTACGACCGGTTTCGTACACAGTATTTACATCATCAGTTAAGAAATATTACATTCTAAACTTTTTTACTATTTTCGGTGTTATGGCCGAGGGGGTCAAGTGGGCTGATCTTTCTAGCGTGTTTGGAATAGAACAACGTTGTTTGATCCCCGCCTGGGTCATTTGATCATAACTTTGACCCTGGTTTAACAGATGTTATTGGGAAATTATTGATTAATAATTTATTAAAATAAACAATAATGATTTATTAATTGATAATATTAATACCTGTTTCTGGACAGGGAGAGTTGGTTGGTGAATTGCATTCCTCTTCACAAATCTATTTAGAAAAAAAATGAAAGGTTACTAAGTGATTGCCTCAAAAAATTGTTCCGAAGAATTCCATACATTTTATACTGTATCAAGAAATAATAATTCTGAGTTATTCTTCTCAGTTACAAGTCCGTAAAACTCTGTACAAGACTTTTATTGCGGGTGGTAAATTTGAGTAAAACTACCCTACACTCAGCGTGTATGAAAAACGTATAGAAAAACCAACCCCTGGTCTAATGAAAAGGAAAATTTGGGACCTCCCCTTCACCCTGACATGAGAGTGAACGAGAGGGGTGTTCGGTAGGCCATCTCGCTCTAAGGGCGATTTCTAAATTATGTTCTTAGTGCTCCTATGTATCTATCCATCTATAATCTTAGTTGTAAAGATCTATCAGCGTTTAAAATTTATATTTAATTAACTCATATCTAGCTAATCAGTAATAAACTAACTTAATCAGAGGATGACTGAACACAGCAGCTGATAGACAGATATGGTGAGGATTGGAGGAGGCCTATGTCCAGGAGTGGACTGAAAAAAGGATGAGTAAGAGGAAGAAGAAGATTTTATTCACATTCAAGCAGACACGTGTAGGATCTTCTGTACACATGTTGCATGAGTACTTATTTACAAAATAAGACTCAAACCTCAAATAAACATAAATCTCTTGCCGTCGTACCCTTAAAACAGGGTTACATTGGCAAAACTTTTCAACTAAGCCACACACAAAGTGTAACTTCTTGCTGCGTTCTCTCCGAATAGGTCGCATGTGGCTAGTGGAAGTTATTTATTGTTACAGGTGAGGGAGCAGCCTTACACCAACCACTTCGGTTGAAGTTGGGCTCTCGGCATGGAATGCAAGCACTGTACCAACTGAGCTATCGACCGAACAAAGAGAATCAACCATTTTTACACTATGCTATACCCTGAGCTCTACGCTGTACAAAATTGGTTCACTTTTGCTAATGCCACCACGGTTTCGCAAAAAGGCGGCAGGAGTTGCAAGGGTAATATTCATGTGACGTTTGGTTTATTATGTAAGTACACATGCAGCATTTGTAAGCGTAAACATAGAAGTTTCTACTTGTGGGCGTGCATTACGTACGCACAGCGTTTGTGCAGGCATTAATTTCAACGCTGCAAGCATTCTAGAAAGATTTTTAAGTTTCACTTAAGTTTTTTTGTTTACAATGAAAAGACACTGTTGAGATATTTGTTCTCTTTTTAATCCAGAACAATTTGCGATTCAGTAAGTTGAAACGAATATATTGTGTGTTTTCGTTAAAATAGTTTCTAGTCCACAAATATCATAAATAAATGAGCAAAACCCAATTACTGTGATGTTGGATGGACCTTTTGTGACCGGTCATCGGTAAAGGCATATGAATGTTTCAGCCCAGTGAAGAACCAACTGAGCCATCAACCGGACAAATAAATATTAAAAAAGCCAATTATCCGTTATAGAACCGCTTGAGGCAAGAGAGGACCTATTTTTTTTTTGTTCCACGACAAGTCAGTCACAGACAACTCGTCCATAGACAGTCCGGCCATTTGCAAATCGGTCATAGATAATTCGTCTACAGGCACATCACATCAATCACGGGCAATGCGGTCAAACAACAGTTCGTTCACACAATTTTTCGGTCAACGACAGTCATATACACAACATAATGTTAAATTATAATAATAACATTAGGATAATTTACTTGGTGAGCGCTGTTTTTGTGTAAATTACACCTCAAGAGCCCTCAAGAGCTCTCTGCGAGCTTGTTCGTCGCTATAGAAAATGCCAATTCTCAAGCAATATCCATTTGCTGTAAAGCTGGATAGAACTTTGGTGGCCGCTCTTTGGTAAAGGTATAGGATTTTTTTAACCCAGCGATGGAAATAAAAATGGTATATTTTGTGTGCTCCGCCTAGATTTGAACCCATTAATTTCCATTTACGAGTCTGAAGCGTTACCACTGGATTATGGGCCGATACATGGTCCACCGAAAGCTCTATCACAGAAAACTACAATTAATTAAACTATATACAATAATAATCTAAGTTGCAAGAATATATATACACTCAAAACTAACAAATGCATGCCCACAAACAGACACGTGTAAGTTCATGCTTACAAATGCTGAACTTGTACTTACAAATTCAAATACAAACCTCAAATGAACATAAAACCTGCAACTCTTGCCGACCTTCCTTGAAACAGGGGTGACATTGACAAAGTGTGTACACTTTGGGAGGACTGAGGATTGCTAGGAAATTGAGATAAGACTGAATGACACAAGAGTGGAGGTCGTGAAAGAATTCGTTTATGAAGTAAGTTTGAGTGAATAATAATAAAACTATCAAATGCATGCCCACAAACAGACACGTGTAAGTTCATGCTTACAAATGCCGAACGTGTACTTACAAATTCAAATCCAACCCTCGAAGGACTATAAACCGTGCAACTTTTGCTGATCTTCCCCGAAACAGGAGTGACATTGGCAAAGTGAACCATTTTTTACATACATAGTGATTACAAATGTTTTTTTGAGAGCATGTTTTCTGTGATGGAGCTTTCTGTGAACCTGTATTGTATGTAACTGAAAAGACATTGGACGAACTGCCGTATAACCAATTTATCTGTGGACAAGTTATCTGTGACTGATTTGCCGTGACGCGATTTTTTTGCTATTTCCTTGCAAGATGGAAACCTTATACGGATTGTCACAGGGGTGAAGACCCAAGGGAGTACACCCTTGCAAAAACTATCAGGGCACACTGAAAAACACGTCCCTCAAGGAATGTGGAAATCGAAAAGATGCCCCCGTCTAGTGACTCGATGTAGACTGATTTGTATGAGTCAATCTAACGCATGTCACACTTTTCAATTGATTTTTATTGCCTGTATTTCTTGAAAAATACTTAGGTGTGAAGCTGATCCTTTTTCTATACAAAAATAGTCAACCCCATTCCGGTCGCAGAGAAATACGCTAAGTTTTAAGGTTTATGTTCATGTGAGGTGTGACAATTAAAAAGATGAGGCAGTCCAACAACGCAAAAAAAAAACTCAACTAAGCTACACATATAGTGTAACTTCTTGCCTGCGTTATTCCAGAAGGGATCGCATGTGGCGCTTCGGGACTTATTTATTTTTACAGGTAAGGGGGCCGGCCTCACACCAACCACTTTCAGTTGAAGTGGGGGTTTCCCAGCTCCCGGGGGGGCTGGTTCTCATTTCTTGTGAAGGCTGAGTAAATCGAGCCCTTGCTCTCGGCATGGAATGCAAGCATTCTACCAATTGAGCTATCGACCTTTTTCAGTCCAACAACGATGATAATTATAATTTTGTATTCTGAAATTGTGAATGAATGGAATATCCAGTGTCATAATAAAAGGAGAGCCTGTATGAAGAAGTTTATGACTCTGGAGGAAATAATAGAAGTGTGTAACGACAGAAAGAAATGGCGGTTAGTCTGTGATGTTGGCGGCTAGGGTTTTTAAAATTAAAATTTGTTTTCTGATTTGTTGATGTCCATACATATTACAATTTGTTGATTTTAAAAATGTAAGTACATAGTTGTGTATGCTTCTTGGCTTATAGGTTGGTATGCGACTGACCACCCATGCTGTAGAAAGTGGTTCACTTTGCAAATGTCAACCCTGTTTCAGGGAAGGTCGGTAGGAGTTGCGGGGTGTATGTTCATTTGAGATTCGGGTTTTTATATTGTAGGACTACATGTTTAAGCGCGAACTAAAACATGTTTGTTTTGTGAAAATGCATATAATGTGAATCTCTAATATTACTTATATTTTGCAACTTAGATTAGATTAGAATGCATTTAGAATAATGTTGAGGAATGATTTTGTAAGAGAAGAATGTGGTGCAAGAGAAAGTGTGAAAGTGAAGATTAAAAGAAGTATGTTAAGATGGTTCGGGCACATGGAGAGAATGAGTGATGAAAGATTGACGAAGAAAGTATATGTTGGTAGAATAGATGGATGTCGTGGTAGAGGAAGACCGAGAAAGGTATGGATGGACCAAATATCTGAAATTGCGAATGAATGGAATATCCAGAGTCATAATAAAAGAAGAGCCTGTATGAAGAAGGTTATGACTCTGGAGGAAATGAAAGAAGTATGTAATGTTGACGGCTAATCTAATCTAATCTAATCTAAGCTGCAAAGATATATATCATTTAAGATTTATACTAAATGCATTCCCACAAGCAGATATGTATAATTTCGCGCTAACACATGTGGCATGTGGACCTACAATATAAAAACCCAATCTCAAATGAACATAAGCCTTGCAACTCTTGCCGTCCTTCCCTGAAACAGGGGTGACATTGGCAAAGTGAACCAATTTTTATATTATGGGTGGTCAGCCGCATAACAACCTATAAGTCAAGGAACATACATGACAAATTACATTTTTTAAAATCAAAGAATAAAAATAACAATATATACATGGACATAAAAAACTAAATCATAAAACCAAATTCACTTTAACAAACCCTAGCCGCCAACATCACAGATCAACCGCCATTTCTTTCTATCCTTGCATACTTCTTTCTTAGGGTTAGGCTAGGCTAGGGTTTATTAAAGTGACATCTGTTTTTTATGTTTTCGTTTTTGATGTCCATATATATTATTATTTGTTTAATGTTATTGTATATTATTATTTGTTTAATGATGTCTGTATATATTTTTATTTCTGTATAAATGGTATATTTTTTGTGCTCCGCCGGGATCCGAATCCACAACCTTCCATTTGCGAGTCCGAAGTGCTGCCACTGGACTACGGTCCGGTCCAAGATGCCAACGACACGCGGTGTACCGGAGCGGTAACCCGTCCAAGTACTATCCGTGCCCAATGTTGCTTAACTTCGGTGATCTATGGGAACCGGTGCTTTTAACATGGTAACGTCGTTGACAACCTTACCACCCTTGAGAGCTGAGAATCCCCCACTTCAACTGAAGTAGTAGTTGGCGTAAGGCTGGCCCCCTTACCTGTTCAAATAAATACGTACACTCGCCACATACGACCCCTTCGGAGAGAACGCTGCAAGGAATTACACTATGTGTGTAGCTCAGTTGCCTTATTCAATGACACATCTATTTATTTTTTTACAACAAATTTATTTCAAACGTAACAAATTAACCGTCTATACAGCGTGAATAGAGACACAATTTGTATACCTCGATAAGGTACCTTTTCTAGAGTGCCGAAATTTCCAAATTCAGGAAACAAAATGGCCACACCCTTAGGGCACTCTGTCACCGAGTGGGACCATTCAAAAAAAGGTCCCATTGAGCTGTGAAGCTTTCGAAAAGGCTGGCAATGTAAAATCTTCTAAAGCAGTGGCACTAAACACGCGGCACGCGAGCTTATTCAATCCGGCTTGCAGACTCTACTCGTATATCGCCACTTTTAAGGTTAAACTGAATGAGTGCTGATGCACTGATTTGAGAAATCGTGGATAAAACATTTTATTGGGGGTAACTTCTCATAGTAAGTGAACTAATTATAAGCCAATCTAAATCTAAGTTGCAAAGATATGTATCATTTGAGATTAATATTAAATGCATTTCCACTAGCAGATACGCATAATTTTGCGCTCACACAATGGCGCATGTGGACCTACAATATAAAAACCCAGTGCTCGTGACAAAACTTCTAAACTAGAAGATTTTCACATTTTGTGTACACTTAAAATTATTTTAAAATAAACCGTGACTCACACGTGAACATAAATCTTGCAACTCTTGCCGCCTTTCCCGTATAGGTACATCAATAGTGAACCACGTTTTTATATCATGTCAGATTAGCCTCATACCAATCTATTATATTTATAGTCAGTCAATAGTCAGGGAACGATTTCAAATAACAATAAGCTAAAATTTAAATTAATAAAAATGTAAAAATAAATAGGTTCAACTCGCCACAATGCCAGAATAACCGTTAAACCTCCATTTCTTTCGGGCCTTGCATACTTCTTTCATTTCTCATTCAGATTCATTACACTCATAACCTTTTTCATGTATTTTCTCTGCTATTCTCTCTGCGATTCACTATGCCAATGTCAGCCCCTTGTCAGGGAAAGAGGTGCAAGTTGTTTTTATTAATTTTACATTTGGTTTGTATTTTATTTGTTCACATGCAGCATGTGTAAGCGCAAATTTACACGAGTCTGCTTTATGGCATGCATTTGTTATATATTTTAAATATTAATTTATCTTTGCAACTTAGATTGTGGACATAGTATCCGGGTAGAAGGGGGCTAAAGTCGGAACTTGAGCCATGAGTATTCGGTCCGCCAGCTTTATTTTGATCGGGTCCATCGTCTCAAAAGGTTGAGGACCCCGGCTCTAGAGGCTTTACTCAAGTGCTTAATAACTACTTGCCGGGTTTTCCCCTGAAAAAGGTATTTGTTGCCAATTTTTTGAAAAAAAAAAAGACCTCTTTTTACATGTAGGAGAAGAAGTGACGATTGGTTCCTATTTGTATGTAGGAACACATACACAGTGCTTATCAATGGAATACTGAAGTTCGAATGTAAAATAAATAGGCTACTTTATTAAAACAATAAATGACAAACTTTGTTTCTGTAATAAAAGGTTTTTCTTTTCACATAATCGAACTTAGGTCAGAATTACGGTCGTTAGACATATTTGTTGATTGATTTTAATAGTCTTTTTAACATATTTTTTTAATATAATATTTTTTAAACGGATCAAATCCAGGAGATTAAGGGAAACTTGTTATGCATGGCTGAAAATGGAATGAAAACAGTATTTAGGATTTTAAAAAATGGCGTTTAATCAGTTATGTTGGCGGTGTACTCTGTCTTAATTTTTAATTTTATATAATTGATATCCCTCCGATCGATAGATCAGTTGATAGAGTACTTGCATTCATACTGAGAGCTCGGGCTCGAATCCCACCGACGGTGTCAGAAATGATTTCCTGTTCCTATGTTTATTTTAAGCCCAAATTAAAATACCAGCAAGGTTTACTTAGCCTTCATAAAAAAAATTGTGCTAGCCCACTCGAGAGCTGGGAAACCCCCACTTCAAAGGAGAACGCGGCAAGAAATTACGCTTAATGTATAGCTTAGTTGTGATGTACTGTTTTTTTTACAGATTTGTTTTTCAGGTTTTGTTGTTTTATGTACCTACTTTAATAAATTATATTAACTATTTGTATTTCTTGACTTATAGGTTGGCATGAGTTGTGTCTTCTTGTGGGCATGCAGCTAATAAAAGTCTAATTTTTTCATGTGTATATTTGCAACTTAGATTATAGATAAGTGAATTCACGCAATGTTTTACACTTCAGTTACCTACGATCTTTTGTACTCTCGTACAGAAACAATCAAATTGGCGGGAAATGGAAAGCAAGATGGCGGCAGAGGCGCAAGCTTTGCCGCCAAAACAGGAAACGGAGGTGGGACTTAGAAATCGAATTGCCAGCAGGGGCGTATGGCTCCTAGAGGCAAAGCAAACTCCGCCTCCGGCAACGGATCTCAGGTAGACTTGAGAAATATGGAGAGAAAGAAGATGTGAAAAATATTTGAGCAGCCAATAGGAAGATTAATAGGCAATATTGAATAAAGAAAAATACTTTAAAAGGTGTTTTTATTTCATAAAAAGGAAGTAGGAATGACGTTGCAATTTTTTTTTCAATAGTCGATGGAAGAGAATATTGCCGCAACGCAACGCAACGCATAAAAAACGCAACTAAGCTACACATAAAGTGTAACTTCTTGCCGCGTTATCCCCGAAGGGGTCGCATGTGGCGAATTGAACCTATTTATTTTTACAGGTAAGGGGGCCGGCCTTACGCCAACCACTTCAGTTGAAGTGGGGGTTTCCCAGCTCCCGAGGGGGCTGGTACTCATTTCTTGTGAAGGCTGAGTAAACCTTGCCGGTATTTTTATTATGGGGTTTGAAATAAACACCGAAATAGGAAATCATTTCTGACACCCTCCTCGGTGGGATTCGAACCCGAGCTCACGGGATAGAATGCGAGCACTCTACCAACTGAGCTATCGACCGGTTAAAAGCCGCCCTAAAAGTTTACCTGAATAAGTGCTGATTCACTGATTTGAGAAATTGTGTATAAAGCATTTTATTGGGTGTAACTTCTCATTCTCACTCCTTGACTGATAGGTTGGTATGCGGCTGACCACCCATACTGTAAAAAATGTTTCACTTTGCCAATGTCACCCCTGCTTCAGGGAAGGTCGGCAAGAGTTGCAGGGCTTATGTTCATTTGAGATTGGGTTTTTTATATTGTAGGTCCACATGCGGCATGTGTAAGCGCGAAATTATGCATGTCTGCTTGTGGGAATGCATTTAATATGAATCTCAAATGATACATATCTTTACAGCTTAGATTTAGATTTAGATTTAGAACTTCTCATAATAAGTGAACTAATTGTAAGGAAGTGTTCATGATAAGCTTCTAAGCTACAGTATTTTCACACTTTTGTGTGTTTTCTCTCGTAGAAAATAGGGAAAAGGTGCATTTATCTGAGGAACCCATGCTAGCTTTAATATGTCACTTATTTAGTTTTACCTTTAAGGTATCGCAATGAAAATAACTTTAAAATGCAGTTCAGACGAGGTTAGACTTTTTTTATTTAATTTCATTGTTCTGTTATTTTAAAGTTGTTTTTAATTCTGTTTTCAATTTTATATTTTATTTTATAATTTAATATTTGTAAAGCGCCCTCGAGGTGATGTCACATGACGGCGCTGTATAAATTACCAAAAAATTAAATTAAAATTAAAATTAAATTAGTGTGTAAGCAGTAAATGGTTTTTTTACGTGTTTAGTGTGAAATCGTTAGTTTCTTGTCTGACCGAACAGAAATGACTTTGATATCAATTGATTTCTATCGTCATCAGTCAAGACCTGTGATACTCAAAGTTTACTGCCAAGCAACACATTCATTGTTTTCTTTCGACTAGGCACCATGTTAATGATTTTTTTTTCAATTAGGGACCACTCTGCTGGGTTTTTTTCGACCAAGGATTGCTTTGATGATTTTATTTCGACCAAGGATTGCTTTGATTGTTTTTATCAACCAAAAAAGCTTTTAGCATTTTTCATGTAAACTTAAATTGTACTAAAAACAAACTACAAAAACAATCTTAATGTACTTCCTATATCTTCAGTTGAAAAATTACAAAAATAATTCTTCAACTGTCATGATAAAAAGGTTTTTTCATGAGTGTAAAAAGTTTCGTTTTTTTCAAAAATATTTTAATGTAATCAACAGCTTCTAAAACCTTTATTGCATGTCAATAAAAATATTTAAAAATTAATAATTTTTAAATATATTATATATTTGTGGAAATAAAACAGTGTTTTAAAATTTAAAAAGTGTTGTTTAATTAAATAACAATCAACAAACATGAATTTTCACAGTGTTAATACACAAACCATAAAAAATATAATCAATAAAAATAAGTTAAGGGACCATAAAATATAAAGCAACATTATAATATGTTATTGCACAATTTACAAAACAGGTCATTAATTTTTTTTTATTTTCAATAAATAGCTATCTTTATGTCAAGGATACAACACTGTTTAAGTTCCCTTCGATCGCGTAAATATAAAAATATATAGAAGATCTAACAACACTCCTAGTGAGTGATTAAGTTTTCTTTTTTTTTTATTTACCTACACACTTTTAGAGAGTTTAAACAACATTTTCCACTTGGAATACTTGCCTAAAAATGTCATCTTTAACAGAAAATGCAAAAAACTGTTCTTAAAAATCTTACAACACTTCTCCTTCTTTTAAATACCAATAAATTCTTTTTTAAGCTACATGACATTTTGGTCCATCATGCCCTTCAATAAGTAAAAAATCATCTACCTTTACCAAAAGTTCATTCAGGATTGTAGCAAACAGAGGGTTCTTGCAAAATTGGCTCTGAATAGCAACGAACAAGTATGATAAGATCTCTTGAAGTGTGATTCACACAAAATCACCGTCCACTAAAGAACTCATCCTCAATTTTTATTTATTCACCTTTTTGTTATAAATGCAATCTCTTCGAGAAAAAAATAGGATTTTTGAGGATTTTAATGATTTTCTGACGTATGTGCACCACAGAGGAGCTTCTGCTGACCATTAAACAGAAAAAGTTGATGTACTTCAGTCACATTTTGAGAAATGAGAAGTACCGTCTCCTTCATCTTATCATATTGAGGGAAGTAGATCTCAAGGAAGCCGAAGCACATTGTGGCTGAAAAACCTGCGACCATGGTTCGGCAGAAGCACCAAGTCCCTGTTTCGAGCCGCAGCATCCAAAGTCAAAATAACCATGATGACCGCCAATCTTCAATATAAGTAGCATGAAAAGAAAAGAAGAGGATTGTAATCAGGTAGGTATAGAGCAAAATCTTTTGAAAGAAATGATTTATAACATTGAAAACATTTTTTTTATAAAACAGACACAAAAAAAAATGCTACCTAATCTTTTGACAGCTAATCAAAAACCCTAACGACTCATTAAAAATTAACCTTTATTTTACCGCGCCGCAAAAAAATACAACATCTTACCCGGCTACTACAATAATAAAAAAAAATCACAATGACAATATAAAATTTGAAGCTTTAGCCACGAATCGGGTGTTCGCTTTGGCTCTGGGGGACTTTATTACATTTTTTAAGGCCATTTGAGGCCTTTATTACTGTGGCCTGGAAGGCTAGAACAATAGAGATGACATTTTGATATACTTTCCCTCCCATTTTAGCAGAAAAAAATACCCCGGAGTTTTGCGTGAAATTCAACGCAGTGTAAAGGTTAATATTAAAATGGATGAATCATTTTTTTGATGACATTTTACTTCAGCTTTAATTTTTCACTCAATTATAATTCAGTTAGTAGAACGTTTGCGTTCAAAACTTGAGAAGTAGAGTTCGATTTCCACCGAGAGAGTTAGAGATGATTTCCCACAATACCGGCTGAGTTCACTCAGCCTTCACAATAAATTAGTCTTCTATGTCAGGAGCTGGAAATATCCACAGTGTTTGGTGTAAGTCCAATAAGGGGTTACCTATGAAAATTAATAGGTTCCGCTCTTATTAAAAAGACTTCTTTTGGGTCAACGTGGATGAAGTTGAATTGTTAGCATTTTTTTGTAAAATAAATCTTTTTCTTTCCTTTAATTATTCTTTTCGCATTTTACTCTTTATGCGCTTTTTTACTCTCCTTTAAACATTTATGTACTCCCCATTTCAAATATCTACTCTCAGTTTATGAAATTACTTTTCTCTTTGGATAAAATATCTATTCTCGCCAAATAAAAAATATAATTTTCTTCGTACAAAATCTCTCATCTTTCCAAATAAAATCTTCATTCTCTTTTTTTAAAACCTCCGTTTTCTTTAAATAAAATATCTATTCTTTCTTATTACAACATCATTTCTCTGCAAAAAAAATCTCTGTTCTCTTTTTCTAATCTAATCTAATCTAAGCTGCAAAGATATATATCATTTAAGATTTATATTAAATGCATTCCCACAAGCAGACATGTATAATTTCGCGCTAACACATGCCGCATGTGGGCCTACAATATAAAAACCCAATCTCAAATGAACATAAGCCTTGCAACTCCTGCCGTCCCTCCCTGAAACAGGGGTGACATTGGCAAAGTGAACCAATTTTTTACAGTATGGGTGGTCAGCCACATAACAACCTATAAGTCAAGGAACATACATGACAAATTACATTTTTAAAATCAATAAATTATAATATATACATGGACATAAAAAACTAAATTTCTTTTTAAAATAAATATTTCCTACATGCAAAATCACTATCCTGTATTTATAAAATCTCTATCCTCTCTATTCAAAATCTCCACTCTCTCTATAAACTTTCCTTTATAAGGTTGTCATATAACATGCAGTGACTTCAACACAAAAGTTGCTCCACTCCGGATCCCTCTTCATTGTTTTCGGGATGAAAAGCGAAATGTGAACTCATTCCGAATACGCAGCGACTACGCTTAAATGAAAAATGAAGCCATAGATGTCGCAAAATACATTTTAACTAGACATTTACTAAACTTGCTATAACTGTTCGTTGACTAATATAGACCTATTATGAGACAGACCCCACAAAATTTAGAAATTGAGTCGCTTTTTGGTCAATGTCACCTAAATTCCAATAATAGGTGCCAAGATAGCTCGATCATGGACAAATCGGTCACATGACAGTTCATCCACATGACTTTTCAGTCAACGATATTTCGGTCACATACAATCTAGGTTCACAGGCTGTTCTATTATCTCTATAATCTACAATCTAAGTTGCAAATATATATTAACATTTAAAGCTCATATCAAATGCATGTCCACGAACAAACACTTGTAGTTCGCGCTTACAAATGCTGAATGTGTACTTACAAATAAAATCCAAACCTCAAATTAACATAAACCCTACAACTTTTTCCAACCTTCCCTGACACAGGGGTGACATTGGCAAAGTGAACCATTTTTTACAGTATGGGTGGGCAGCCTCATACCAGCTTATAAGTTAAGGAATTCCGTCACAGAAAACAACAATTTAATAAAAAAAGTACTGGAATTACGTACAAGGGTATTTTGGAGTGCATTTTTTTTTGTAATGGAGCTGTTTGTAGGCCTATATTGTATGTGACCAAAATGTCGTTGACCGAAAAGTCATGTGGATGAACTGTCGTGTGACCGATTTTTCGTGGAACCGTTAAAAAAGGGTTAGAAAAGAGAAGTTTATAAACATGAATAGACCATGGTATAGAGAAGTTAATAATGATCCCCCGCTATACGCGTGACTCTAGGATTAACATTCATTTCAATATTCGCAAAAAACGAGGACTCCTAATCCACTATATGAAATCAAAACAGGGTTGTCAGAGCGCAGTTACTCTATTAAACAACAAAAATGACAACAGAATAGAAGAGGCCTTAGAATTTAATAAGACATGGTTGCAGTGGATTTGAGTTAGACTAAAGCACTTTTACCACGAGTGCGAGGGTTTAAACCACTCGCCGTTTGTCAAAAGAATAATAGTGTTAGGAATATGCAGTTGTGTTTCGTTTGTTTGTGTTAGTGTAAAAATTAGTCTCTCTAGAAGTGATTTAATGCTTAGGTAGGTATTTTTTTTATATAATTTGTATTTGATATTAATCTTATTTGTTCGAGATTAGTTGAATCGAATACTCAAGTAAAATCTAGCAAGATTGTGGATTCGAGAATGGTCTTTATTTTTAGTATTTTTAGTATAGCCTTATCACATACAAAGCTCTCCATGATGCAGCTCCTTTCTACATCCAAGAGCTGATTGTCTCAAAAGTCCTGAGCTCAAGGGAGCAAACACTAAGATCAGCAGAGAACGGAGCGGAAACCCTGCTAAATGAACCTAAAAGAAAAATTGCCACTGTTTTCGGAGACCGTGCTTTTGCGGTGGCCGGCCCTGCGACCTGGAATCATCTACCACCAGAAATCCGGAGGTCTAAGACGATTGAGGACCTAAAGAGGAGGATGAAGACATTTTTCTTCGCCCAGTAAATTACTAAGCGCCCTTGGAGTGACATTGAGTTACGAAACGGCGCTGATAAGGAAATCATCATATCATAATCATCATCATCATCATCATAAATTAAGAACTTAAATTTCATACAAGAATCATTCAACCGTCAAACCATACTCTGCAAATTAATTTCTAAACCTAAGAAAGAGACTATGGATCACGGTCAAAGCCCGAATGAACAATTTCAAGAATCTATCTATCCATAATACCTTTATAATCTGTGTTGCAAATACATCTTAATATTCAAGATTCATATTGAATACACGCTCACAAGCAAACACTTGTAATTTCGCGTAACACATGCTGCATGTGCACACGAAAAATAATCCAAATCTTATTTCAACATATACCCTGCAACTTTTACCGCTCTTGCCTGAAACAGGGGTGTCATTTGTAAATTAAGCCAAACTTTACAATATGACAAGTTAGCCTCATACATATCTTTAAGTCAAGAAACATGACCATAAAAAATTATGAAGATTAATTATTTATTTATGACAGTCTATGGGAATAGTAATTAAAAATATTTTTTGATGAGTCATGCTATTATTGTGGCACCCCTGTTTTATATGAATGCTAAAATCAGTTGTGGGGGAGGTCTAAGTGTTTTTTTTGTCTGAGCATTATTGCCAACCGTCAGGTCCATATAAAATATTACATACATATACATTCATACAATATGACATGTTTATTAAAAACAAGCAAACATAATATGAGTCGTACAGAACCAAAGGCGGGAATGTAGCTTTATTCCTCAAGATGAAATAAATATATGAAAAGAAAGAAAATTCTTTTTTCGTCAATTCCATATATGTATGTCATTCTTGAAAGAAATCCTAGATTCCTGTCTTTGATTATACATGAACTGTATAACAAAAACACAGCTGTTGCAAACCCTATCTAAAAATGTCCCAATGAGGTCGGAACATTCGAAAGGGCGCGAAAATTAACCTCATCGTTCGGCCGGAATCTAACCGCAAGAGGCGCTAGTCTCTCATCCATACAAAGTTTTTTATCTGTCAAATCTTTTGGAGTTGAAATCTACAACACACTTAGATATTGCTTGAAATAAACACCAAATCGGAAAATCATTCCTGACACCCTCACCTCGGTGGGATTCGAACCCAAGCTCACGGCATGAAATACAAGCACTCTACCAACTGAGCTATCGAACGGACCATGCCGCATGAGAGCCTACAACATAAAAATACAAATCTCAAATGGACATACACCCTATAACTCTGGTCGACCTTCCCTGAAACAGGGGTAACATTGGCAAATCATTGAATCATTTTCTACAGCATAGGTGGTCACCCGCATATCAATCTATAACTGTATTACTATTTTTAGAAAATTAATTTTATCAATATATTTAGCACATTGGTCCAATAAAGGACGGAAACATATGGCGAAGAAGATATAACTCTGAATTGTATAAGCTGTACCAGAACGCTGATGTGGTCCGCTCAATTAAGGTCAACAGACTGCATTGACTGGGGCACATTCAGCGAATGAACCATCGGAGCCTGGAGAAGACGATTGTGATGACGAACACGGAGGGACGCCGGACAGTGGGAAGACCACGTTCAAGATGGCTGGATGGAGTGGTGGCGGATTGCCGTGCAGTGGGAATGTGAGACTGGAGGAGGAAGACGTTGGATAGACAGCGCTGACAGCGGTTGCTGAGGGAGGCCAAGACCCACCCCGGGTTGTCGTGCCAATGATGATGATGATTTAAATAATAATAAAAATAATATTAGGATGATTTATTTGGTGAGCGCTGTTTTTGTGTGTATCACACCTCAAGAGCCCTCTGCGAGCTTGGTCGTCGCTGTAGAAAGCGCCAATTCTCAAGCAAGACCCAGTTGTTGTAAGGTTGGATGGACTTTTCAGTGACCGGTCTTTGGTAAAGGTTTATGAATTTTTCAACCCAGCGAAGAGCACATTCGAAATATTAATGGTATATTTTTTATGCTCCGCCGGGATCCGAATCCACAACCTTCCATTTACGAGTTCGAAGTGTTGCCACTACGGACTACGGACCGGTCCAAAATCTCGTCGGTATTTAGCATATTGAGAGTGTGTGGTTCTAATCTAATCTAATCTAAGCTGCAAAGATATATATCATTTAAGATTTATATTAAATGTATTCCCACAAGCAGACATTGTTATGTTTAGATTGAAAGGTACCTTCAAATGTACCTTCAGGATACTTACATCCGGCTAGCTCTCATCAGCATCACTCTCAGGGCGTGGGGGTCTTTCTTTCGGTTGCTCACTTGTACTTTGGGAAGGGTTTTATAATGAAAAGATAAAGTTAACATGAACAAATAAGGGTTTATTACTGTACTAATATGGGGGGGAAAAGGGGAAATAAGGGATTGGCCAGACCTACAGGTTGTCACTAGAACACTCCCTATTCCGTTGGCTGGAGTTCTAAACGGAAGGCCTGGGGCAGCGCCCCAGGCTAGCGGCGGTTCCCGAGGCAGACGCCTCCACACGTTGGAGCCCCTGGGTGGGCGCTCCTATGCCTCTGGTCCACAAGGCGGGTGCCTTGCTGGCAGTAAATCCAAGTAGATGGGGGGGGAGGGAGCTCCATTGTAGTGCCCCCTCTTGCACCGCTTGGTGCTTGGTCGCTAACGTCTTAATCGCTTGGCATCTTGCCGGGAACTAACGATGAACTCACGAGCGTGGGCCGATTGATTTGCACGGCGCAGTTCGGCCGTTTCCGTGACCGTTCGGCCCACAAACAGACACTGCACACTTCGGGATTGTTTTTTATAATATGTTATTTAAAATAACATAACAACATGTATAATTTCGCGCTAACACATGCCGCATGTGGACCTACAATATAAAAACCCAATCTCAAATGAACATAAGCCTTGCAACTCTTGCGGTCCTTCTCTGAAACAGGGGTGACATTGGCAAAGTGAACCAATTTTTTACAGTATGGGTGGTCAGCCGCATAACAACCTATAAGGCAAGGAACATACATGACAAATTAAATTTTTTTAAATCAATAAATAAAAATATATACATGGACATAAAAAACTAAATCATAAAACCAATTTTACTTTAACAAACCCCAGATCAACCGCCATTTCTTTCTATCCTTACATCCTTTTTTCATTTCCTCCAGAGTCATAACCTTCTTCATACAAGCTCTTCTTTTATTATGACTGGATATTCCATTCATTCGCAATTTCGGATATTTGGTCCATCCATACCTTTCTCGGTCTTCCTCTACCACGACATCCATCTATTCTACCAACATATACTTTCTTCGTCAGTCTTTCCTCATTCATTCTCTCCATATGCCCAAACCATCTTAACAAACTTATTTTAATCTTCGTGTGGTTTCTGGCATTTTATAGTGGTCAGCTTCATACCAACATATCGCACGCTAAATAATAAAGAGAAATAACTCGAAAATTGGGAGAAAATCGAGATTTTGTAATAAAACGCAAGAACAATGCGAGAAGAATAGGTAGAATGCGACAGCCGTTCAATTTGGACGAATATGACCGAGATAAAACATCGGCCGCCTTTTTCATCCCATACAAGTTGTACTAGGTGTCTGAACTTTAAACGTGATTTCCCAACATTCTTGTTTTTTGAGTTATTGCTCTTTATTATTAAACGTGCGATATAATTCAAGGAAGCTGTGTACCTTTTGTTATTTTCCATGAATGAAAAAGGCTGACAACAACTGCATTCGCAACCCATAATAAAATTGTATAAACTTGAATGATGGCTGGGTAAACCGAGAGCACAATGGCGTCACTCTTTATCCCAGCGCTTCATTGTTTCACCCTGAATGACACCGACTTTTATGGGAATGTGCAAAAAATGATAATAAAGAATTAATGTGCCAAAACTCGCGTATGCAGATTTCTTCATACGTTCCGTTTAAAATAATGAAAGCATTTTATTTTTTTTATTTTTTTTTTGGCTCATGTAAAATCATGACTTGTGTTGAATTTGTAATTGTACTTACTTGTATTTTGAATGTTTTATGTTTGTATGTGTATTTCAAATTGCCATTTTATTCATGTAAATTAGCACAAAAATACAATGAAATCCGAAAATTATAAAATATCCTTGGGCAGTAAAACTTCACCAATAGTAAATTCCTGAAAATCAGGTATTTTTGGTAGCTTACAGTATTTCGTAGATAGGAACTGTCAAAGATGTAACTGACAATTTACTATTTATTACATTTTTTTTTAAAACAGTTTTCTTGACTTATAGGTTGGTGTGAGGCTGACCACCTATACTGTAAAAAAATATTCACTTTACCAATGTCACCCCTGTGTCAGGGAAGGTCGGCAAAAGTTGTAGGGTTTATGTTCATTTGAGATTAGGATTTTATTTGTAAGTACACATTCAGCATTTGTAAACGCGAACTACACGTGTTTGTTTGTGGGCAAGCATTTGATTTTATTTTTTTTGTGCACAACAGGTTTCCCTTATTACAGTGCACCCTCACACAGTCATTAACAAGCTGGGAGGAACTCTTTAACTAGATCTTTGAATGATTCTTAATTAATGTAAAATATGTCTATGTCAGCAGAGTTAATCAGAGTAACACTCCGAGTAAAGGCATGTTGTGCCATGACGTCGGTACGGGACAGCTGTACATGAAAAAGTTCATGCCGTCTTCCCCGGCCGTAGTCATCTGGCACATAAAGCTTAAATTCTCTAATAGGGTGGGGCTGTCAGTGAGCTTTGAATGTTAATATATATTTGCAACTAAGATTATAGATTATATACGTACAAATTCACAGTTAGATCGACAGTTCAAAAGACCAGGATATTTTCCGATTATTGAATAAAAAAATAAAAAATAAAGATTTACATTTCGAGACACTTCTTGATATCCCAAAGTTACATTAATTTAAGAAAATAGACAGCTGCATTCACTACCATAATTAGTCGCTGTTCTCAACTCCACTGTAACTGTAACTCTGTCGGCATTATGCTAGGGGTGGCCAGAACGTCTGTAGAGCTGCATCCATTTCTTCCAATCTTTACTTACATTTTTCAATTCATTCATATCCATCGCTATTTTCATACATTTTATTCTTTTACACCCACTTTGTATACATCCCATTCTTTCACAATCTCCTCAATCTGATCACTCCATACTTTTTTCGGTCGTCCCTTACCTCTTTTTTCCTTTCACACTTCTTCTGTACATCAGGCTCGTGCAAAGAGTAAGTATATGCAAATACATTTTCGAATAAATATTTTCTCCAATTCCTTTCAAATAACTCATTTGAAATAGATTCACGATGGATCCAAATGAACTTAAATTTTGAAGTTTTAAGCCATATATTGCCTACTTATTAGGTGCATGTGTCTATATGGGATGCACGACCCTGTCATATATATACTTTGTCAGTCTATCATCATTCATTGTTTCCACATGCCCAAATCATCTCATCACATTCTTTTGCACAGACTATTCTAGAAATGATGTGGATGCGAAAGAAAATGAAATAAAATAATACGAAAGATGAGTAATTCGATAAGAAAGAGGAGAATTAGAGACCTACAAACAACGCCCATGATTCGATGATTAAATTTCGGAATCTGATTGTCGAATTCCATCTCATTCTACGTAGAAACAACTAGCAAAAGTACTGTCGCTAGAGGTTCACAACTCAAAATGGATGCGAAACAATAACCTTCATACATTACCCCTCACCACATACGAGAGCTTAGTCTCTTCTTGGTGGGGTATAGCGTAAAAACCATGAATCTACCGAGTATAAGAATTAAGAAATGAAATGTATACAAAATTGTACATCAAATAATATTTTAAAAATGTCTCATAATGTCGTCATAGTGCTTATTATGGTTCGTCTAACATAATATTTTTTTAAAATGACATTTTAATAGATTTGCCTTAAAAATCACATTGTATACAACTTGATCTAAGAAACACATGCTAAATAAAATGTAAATATACAAGGTATTTTAACCATTTTAAAAATCAATTTCCAGTTTTCTTATAACACATTACTCAGCCTTCACAAGAAATAAAAACAAGTCCCTTTGTGAGCTGGAAACCCCCACTTCAACTGAAGGGGTTGGGGTATAAATAGTTCCACACGCTACAAAACGCTACTAAGCTGCACAATATGTGTAGCTTATTTGCGTATTTTTCGTAACTTCAACATAAGTGGTTGGAGAAGGCTCTAACCTGCAAAAATAAATAGGTTCCACATGCCGCATGTGACCCCATCGGACACAACGCAATAAGGAGGTGCAGCTTGGTATATAATCTATTATCTAAGTTGCAAGGATATATTCATTTAAAGCTCTCAGATGTATGCCCACAAACCAACAAGTGTAGTTCGCGCTTACAAATGCTGAATGTGTACTTACAAATACAATCCAAACCTCAAATGAACATATAAGCCCCACAACTTTTGCCGACCTTCCTTGACACAGGGGTGACATTGGCAAAGTGAACCATTTGTTTACAGTATGGGTGGTCAGCCTCACACCAACCTATAAGTCAAGTAATAAGTCAAAGATAATCAGCTTCCTTAGTTCCGTGCAGCCCTTGTCTTTGGATCCAGTGGCGGAGAGATTACAAATGTGGAAGGAGGAATGCCCGGAGAGCTTTGTGAAGCCTTCAGAGAGCCTACCTCCAGGAAAGAACCTCGAGTGGCCCGTATGGAGATCCATGAACAGATTGAGGACCAATGTTGGAAGAGCCCGGGCCAACATGCTGACCTGGGGATTTCTGGGACGGGAGGACTCTACACTATGTGAGTGTGGAGCTCAGCAAACAATGGAGCACCTGCGGTGTTGTCCCTCCTGTCCGACAAGCTGCTCCATGGATGATCTCTTTGCGGGAAACCAAAGAGCTGTAGACATTGCTCGTTACTGGGCCAATACGGTGTGAAGCTGACACGAAGAAGAAGAGTCAATTATAACTCAAAGTCAAAAAATATTTTTTCTAAATCACTTCCAGTTGGTGTAAGATTGTCGAGTAGGTACACGCAGATCCCTTTTCTTTGACAGCCGCCTCTCACAATGTATTTTGATTTGTGACGTCACCTCCCTTGTCTCTCTCCTCCATTTTCTCTTCATTTCCGCTCCGCTTTATTACGTTTGCGCATTTCCATTTTTCTCGCCGACGGAAAATTCCGCAAATGAAACAAAAAAAATACATATAAACATAATCTTTTATACAGCATTGTGATGGAGTAGTTGTTTTAATGAAGATGTCATATTTTTGGCGATTATTCTCCTTATTGTTTGGCTTATAGGTTAGTATGGCTTATGAGGTCAAACAATATGAGGTCCTTGACTTATAGGTTGGTATGCGGCTGACCACCCATACTGTAAAAAATGGTTAACTTTGTCAATGTTACCCCTGTTTCAGGGAAGGACGGCAAGAGTTGCAGGGCTTATGTTTATTTGAGATTGGGTTTTTATAATGTAGGTCCTCCCGAACAGTCTCAGTAGTAACATCTCGAATTTAGGCCTTAAGTCATATGTTAAGACGCTCAGAATCACTTTGCATTTTTGTTTGTAAAATTAAAATCCTCGAGCCCTAAACCCCACGGCCATAATCTTTTAGTGATTTCTGAGCCTCCTTTGCTTTGTGTAAACACTTGGGAAAGTGTAGCTTCACGGGAGGGCCTTCTGCCACTCGCATCTCACATAACTTTTGCATGCGAGTCCTGTGACACATCCCCGGATGGGATGGATATACAGGGCGTGGGTCAGTGGAGGGGAGACTGACCCCTGAGAGAAGGTGTTGTAGGTCCACATGCGGCATGTGTTAGCGCGAAATTATAAGTGTCTGCTTATGGGAATGCATTTAGTATAAATCTTAAATGATATATATCCTTGCAGCTTAGATTAGATTAGATTACTGATTGCAATTACTGATTAAGACTGTAAAGAAGGTTCTGTAACTGTAACTCAGTCACCATTTTGCTAAGGGTGGCCAGAACCTCTGCAGATCTGCCTCCATTTCTTCCTATCCTTACGAACCTCGTAGAACCGCGTAAAAAGGCACGTGTAGATAAATCCGCGCTTGCAAACGCTGCATGTGTGCTGACAAATTACAACCCAAGCCTCAAATTAACATAACCCCTACAACTTTTGTGGTCATACACGACATACACGACAAATTACATTTGTAAAACAATAAATAATAATATGTATGGACATCAAAACTAAAACAGAAAACAAATTCCAATTTAATAAACCCTAGCCGCCAACATTACAGATCAACCGCCATTTCTGCAAAAATAAGCTTATACATTCGTAACTGTATTGTATGCACGTATAGTGAGCCTCAAATTTTGACGTATTTCCGCAACTTTGATTAAGGCAGTAAAATTTGAAAGCGGAACAGCCCATCACAAGAGAATCCGCAACAATGGAACAAACAGCAATTCAAAAGTGTTCCAAGTTCAAATCCTCGGTTTTGGCGCGCGCCGGAAGTGGCCGGCCGCCATCTTTGTTGGCTTCCTGTTTATGACGCGTTTTATGGCGCGAATTTAAAGAATGATAAAGGGGATTCCCGGGAGCGCCGCATAGAGAAAAGAGAGAACACCTATGTATAGCTCGTAGAAAGGATTTACGAATTTTATATGCGTCTTGTTTCAAGTGAAATCAATCTATTCAGATAGGATACTTATCAGTATCGAAGGGTGCCATACAAGCCGATTCCCATCGGTTTCCCGTTTAAAATGAGGCAAACATGATAAGAAAGTAGACTGCATGGTTTCAACGGGGAAAAAATACGTATTGTTTCTTTGGTTTTAAATGTATTTTTTTTTTTACTTTGTGCCTATATTTTTTTATTACTTTGTTACATCATTTTAAAAGGGAAGCCGATGGGAACCGGCTTGTATGGCACGCTTCACCACTGATACTTATAGAATAGATTTTTCACATTTTTTTCACAAGTTTTTCCATAGTTTACATTGTTATGGAAACGGCACTTTAATCCATCTATCATCTCAGTTGCAAAGATGCGTTGACATTTAAGGATCATATTTAATGCGCGCTCGCAAGCTGAAAACGCTACTGAGGTACACATTTAGTGCAACTTATTGCCGCGCTTTCCCCAAAGGCTTCGAATGTGTCGTCACCAACTTCAGTTGAAGCATGGGGGACACAATAATAATAATTAATAATAATAACAATAATAATAATACTAATATATTCATGAAAAGTGTTTTACAGAAGATTTACATAGGATGCAGCTTTTTGACTTCTAATCTAATCTAATCTAATCTAATCTAAGCTGCAAAGATATATATCATTAAAGATTTATACTAAATGCATTCCCACAAGCAGATATGTATAATTTCGCGCTAACACATGCCGCATGTGGACCTACAATATAAAAACCCAATCTCAAATGAACATAAGCCTTGCAACTCTTGCCGTCCTTCCTTGAAACAGGGGTGACATTGGCAAAGTGAACCAATTTTTATATTATGGGTGGTCAGCCGCATAACAACCTATAAGTCAAGGAACATACATGACAAACTACATTTTTTAAATCAAAGAATAAAAATAACAATATATACATGGACATAAAAAACTAAATCATAAAAACCAATTTCACTTTAACAAACCCTAGCCGCCAACATCACAGATCAACCGCCATTTCTTTCTATCCTTGCATACTTCTTTCATTTCCTCCAGAGTCATAACCTTCTTCATACAAGCTCTTCTTTTATTATGACTCTGGATATTCCATTCATTCGCAATTTCGGATATTTGGTCCATCCATACCTTTCTCGGTCTTCCTCTACCACGACATCCATCTATTCTACCAACATATACTTTCTTCGTCAGTCTTTCCTCATTCATTCTCTCCATATGCCCAAACCATCTTAACAAACTTCTTTTAATCTTCACTTTCACACTTTCGTTTGCACCACATTCTTTTCTTACAAAATCATTCCTGACCCTGTCACTCCGTTTTTTCCCAATCATACTTCTTAGAAAGTCCATTTCAACAGTATGGACTTTACTAATTTCACTTTCATTCACCGTCCAGGCCTCGCTTCCATACATCAAGGTGGGTAAAAGTATGCCACTGCGTACCGCCAAACTTAAGTAAGAAAATAATACATGTGCCTGAACTAGGAACTGAACAATGTTCCAAATTGGAAAACAAAATCGGTAGGGTACGTCATAGGCTTATGTGAAAAGGGAAATCATTAATAAAATATTAGAACGCTTGCGTTCAAAACCAGGGGCTTAGGGTTCGATCCCTGCTATCATCATCATGAGCTTGACAGCCCTGGGTGAGTTTTTCTGAATCTAAGATTCAGCTCTACGACGTTTCGTTGGTGGCGTAGCCTATGTCTTCAGGAGGCAGCTTTTCAGCACAAAAATTGTGGATGAACTTTGATTTTTCATCTTATTTACAAAGATATATTAACATTTAAAATTCGTTTTAAATACATGCCCATAAACAGACACGTGTAAGTTCGCATTTACAAATGCTGCATGTGGACTTACAACATGAAAACCCAAATCTCAAATGAACATAAGCCCTGCAACTATTGCCGACCTTCCCTGAAACAGGGGTAACATTGGTAAAATTAATCATTTTTTACATTATAGTTGGTTAGCCTCATACCAACCTATAAATCAAGGAACACAAACAATTCAATTCAGATTAAATGTACCCTTGAACGAAGGCTATAATTATATTTGTGAATGCAACAATATTAAATTTTAATTTGGGTCGATCTCTATAGATGACACAATAAAGAAATTGTTTGTTCTCTTTCTTTTCCTTCTTTTGTCTTCCTCTAAGCCGGCTACACTTTCACATTTTCATTCCTCGTATAAAACAATATTACAAAGCACTTCACACACAATCTCCTCGCAACGGTGTACGCGCATACAGAGCTATATTACTTCGCGTACAATAGCACACTTTGTATGCAGTGCCGGTTGTAAAAATAAAACGATAAAGGAACAAGCGCTCCTGCCAATTGGAAAATCATAAAAACATGTTAGCGAGTACTTTTTATTGAATCATATTTGAAGAAAATGTATGTTAATATAAGGGGCGTGCATCCCATACAGGCGAATGAGCCTCTTAGGTAGGCAACATTTGGTAATTTACGTATTAAACCTTGAAAGTAAGATTTAAAATTAAAATTGTCGTGTCTACATATTTGAGCATAATATTCTGTAATGTTTTTGGTTCGAAAAGTCTATAAATTAAAACACACAGGTCTTCTTGCAGGATCTTTATTTACACTTAATTAATTTTACAAATTTACATTTATTTTTAACTCTTTTGGTAACACAAATTTATTTTTCACAGTTTAGTATCGCTTACACTCTTCAATCAAAACCAACTATCGTACTCCCTTAGCACACTCAATTCTCCGCCTTATATATGTACTTCACAGACAGTACTTTCCAGTGACTAATTTTGCCAGCACATTCCCGAATATTCTACCAAGTTCGAGACTACAAAAGGGTCATTTAATTTCTTAGGTCTATTGCTACCTACGGTGTACACCTATATTAATCTACTTTTGACATAATGCTTTAATAACTATTACTACCTACGATGTATAACTACATTAATCTACTATTTACATTACAATACTTTTAACCACAACATATTTTTAATGTTTATCTTTCTTTAGGTTCCTTGACTAATAGGTTGGGATGAGGCTGACTCCCGATGCTCTACAAACTTTTTAGCGTACTTTTCCCAACGCCACCCCGGTTTCATGGAAAAGCGGCATGAGTTATAAAGTTTATATTCTTGTGAGTTCTGGTTTATTTTGTATGCACACATACAACACCTTCTCTCAGGGTCAGTCTCCCCTCCACTGACCCACGCCCTGTATATCCATCCCATCCGGGGATGTGTCACAGGACTCGCATGCAAAAGTTATGTGAGATACGAGTGGCAGGAGGCCCTCCCGTGAAGCTACACTTTCCCAAAGTGATTCTGAGCGTCTTAACATATGACTTAAGGCCTAGAATTCGAGATGCTACTACTGAGACTGTTCGGGAGGCGCTCTCCTGACTAAGTGGCCAACCACCTAGAGGCGAAAAATAATAGAGAAAATAGAAAGAATGTCGGTCTAATTAGACCGACGAGTATGCACACATACAGCACTTGTAAGCGCGAAGTTATAGGTGCCTGCTTATGTAAGTACCTACATATGTAGCAAGTGTGAGCGTGAACTCACTCGTGTCGGCTTGTGGGCATACGTTTAATATGAATCTGATATGCTGAAAAGTTGCATTCCAGTATCTGTGGGAGTGGAGCTTCCGGACTTTTCACCGTTTTTTCGTTGTAATCACAGTTTCATCAACATCATCTTTATCAATTAACCTTTACTCTGAAGATGCCCATCTTAGACATGGACAAAATGTCCGGAAGCTCCAATTCAATCATCTCTCCAGAATCATCAGCCGGCCGTGTAATCCTAAAACTCTATTGAATCTGGAATTTTAGAGTATCTTTGCAACTTAGGTTATAGATAGTTGGTTTAAAAGACTAAAACAAGTACACATCAAATAGATGGCCCTGCACGTCTCTTCCTGTCCCTTTACATCAATCCGCCCTCCGTCTCGTCCAATACACTTCCTCATAGCTCGTATGAACGTTAAATTCCATTAAAAGCACACCACGGTACATGGAAGAGATGGAGAACTTCTTCAACTTTCAATTGCAGTAAGTACCATCTCACCTTGTATATCTGAAACAAGGATATAATATACCAAAGACTACGCGTTCTTATATATATTTTTTAATCATTTTATTTCCCTATCACTCAGTTTGAAATGAAAAAAGCCTACAGTACCCGAAAAACAGCTGCCGATTTGCTTGGTGGCATTGAAGCAAAAAATAATAATTAAGGAACCCTGTGCGGGAGACTCTCTAGATTCAAGAAACTCTTGTTGTAGTACCGTAAAGGTGTTGTTGATGTGGCAGTTGATGTCTTTATCCAGTTTCAGAGCCGTTAGCTGATTAAGATAGATATCGATACCTTAAAAGTAAAACTGAATAAGGGTCACATTTAGCTAGTTTAAGCTTCTCAGATAAATGCGCCTTGTTTCCTATTAACGCGAGAAAAAACACTACAAAAGTGTAAAAATCATGTAGTTCAGAGTTTTTCGTGAGCACTGAGTGAGTTATTCCTTGACTTATAGGTTGGTATGAGGCTGACCACCCATACTGTAAAAAATGGTTCACTTTGCCAATGTCACCCCTGTTTCAGGGAATGTTGGCAAGAGTTGCAGGGCTTATGTTCATTTGAGTTTTGGATTTTATTTGTAAGTACACAATCAGCATTTGTAAGCGCGAACTACACGTGTTGGTTTGTGGGCATACATCTGAGAGCTTTGAATGAATATATCCTTGCAACTTAGATTATAGATAGATTGTAGACTGCCTTATAATAAGTTCACTTATTATTAGAAGTTACCTCCAATAAAATGTTTTATCCACATTTCTTAAAACAGTGAACCAGCACTTATTTAGTTTTACCTTTAAAGTGGTGATATGACTAAATTAAAAAATGAAAACAGTGCGCAATACCCGAGAAAAGTGGCTGTTGATCTGCTTTGTTGGTATTGAGGCAACGTAGATGTAAAATATTGGTGGTGTCGTCCTGCGAAAAACGTTAAAAAACGTTACCGTAATTCATATTGAATTTAAACTGCAACTAAGATTAATGATTGATTAATTAAGAATTGCGATAATAATCATTGTCTTTCTAAAATCTATCGTCTTAATTGCAAAGATATATTGGCATTTAAGGCTGATATTCAATACACGCCTTCAGGCACACACGTGAAAGTAACCTCACATGAACGTAAAACCTTGCAACTCCTGCCACGTTTCCCTGTAACTGGACTTGGGCACTAGCAAAAGTGAACCAAGTTTTTACAGCATGTGAGTCACCCAAGTAACCTTTTAGGTTTTAAAAAGGTTACAAAAAGGTTTAAAAAGGTTCTGGGACCTTTTTGTAACCTTTTTAAAACCTAAAAGGTTACTTGGGTAGCCTCATACCAATTTATATAGCAAGTAACAAGAATAGTAAAATACATGTTTTACAATATTTAAATGGATAATAAATTGAAGAAATATAGAGAATTTATTTAAATATAACTGTAGCCGTAAATCATGAAATACTTCTAAATCGGTAAGCTTTCAGGATACTTGCAGATCAAACATTATTTTTTTATTTTAAAATCGTTGATCCACACTATTTTCTATTTCACGTTATTAAGAAGCATCTTTTATCCCGTTCACTCGTGTGAGCGCATGCATTTCTCTATTTGCGGAGAGCGAGATGAAAAATCGAGAATCTAAATGGCTAGCAATGTATTTCAGTGGAATATTATTTCGAAGTGACAAATCATAGAGTGGACAATCATTTGAAATATAAAGCATTGATTATTTTATAAAGAACATTGCAAGATCGCATCTGCAATGACCACATACGAAAAAATATAAAAAATAGAGGACATAAGGACTGTGAAATAGAGGACATAGTGAGATGGAGCAAATCCTGAAATCCATTTTTCATGTCCGGTCAATATCTCAGTTGTTAGAATCACCACTTGCTACCCCTTTGGGAATAACGCAGGCAAATAGTTACACTATATGTGTAGCTTAATTGCATTTGCGTTTTGCGTTTATGTCCAGTCGATAGTTCAGTTGGTAGAGTGCATGCATTCCATGCCAAGAGCTCGGGTTCGAATCCCACCGAGGGTGTCAGAAATGATTTCCCGTTTCGAAATTAATTTAAAACCCAGAAATGAAAAAACGGTAAAGTTTACTCGGCCTTCACAAGAAATAAGTACCAGCACCCTCGTAAGCTGAGAAATCCTCGATTCAACTGATCTGGTTAGCGTACAGACGGCTCCATTACCTGTAAAAATTAATAGATTCCACTCGCCGTATGCGAACTCTTCGGGGAGAACGCGTCAACAAGTTACACTATATGTGTGGCTTAGTAAAAAAAGTATGGCTTTAGTATGAGTCATAAAAGACTCGCACTCATCGTAGCTTAAGAGATGCCAATAGGTCAACGTCCAGCTGGAAGACCTCCTTAAAGGTGGATAGATAGCTGGACGTCCTCATCTCAGGATCCATGAGACGATGCATGTTTTTTTTGTGAATCTGTTGATATTTTTCAACCAACCCAAAAAATCTTATCCGTGATTTGAGAGGGCCCTTGGGGTGTGATACACAAAAACGAAGCTCTTTAATTTTGTGTACCTTTGAATTCTTTTTTTTTAGAAAACCTGTGCGGGAGACTCTCTAGATTTCAGAGACTCTAGGGGTCTATGACGCTTGTTGTAGTGCCGCAGAGGTGTTGTTTACGAGCTTGGTCGTCGCTACAAAGCGCCAATACTCAAGCAAGATCCAGTTGCTGTAAAGCTGGATGGACCTTTAATGACCGGTCTTTGGTTAAGGTTTTATGATTTTTTCAATCCAGCGAAGAGCAAATTTGAATATATAAATGGTATTTTTTGTGCTCCGCCGGAATTCGAACACACAACCTTCCATTTACGAGTTACCATTGGACTACGAACCGATTTTAATAAATTAATAATGTTCAACCTGTTTATGGCCAGACCAAAATACGTTGGTTGATGAAATTTCTCCACAAATTTGATTTAAAAAAAAACTATTCTCCAGCTTAAGATCTCCTCTGACCCTTCTAGAACAGTCTATCTCGTATATTCGTCTAGTTTCTGTGTGTGTGATGTATCCCCCACATCCCACTGCACTCTTTTTCACTCAAACTCAATCCTTTCCACCTTTTCACTTGCCTTTGTCAGACAATGAATCTCTCACTTCATTCTTGTCTTATCTCGCGCGGGCGCACAAGCTCCCAAACTTGCGGCTCTCTCATCGTCACCTTCTTAACTTTCTCAATTAAAACACGTCCCCCCAGTGCTTGTTTGGCTTATCTACCATTCGATTCAATCTATAATCTAAGTTGCAAAGATACATATCATTTGAAATTCATATTCAATGCATTCCCACAAGCAGACACGTATAAGTTCGCGCCAACACATTTCGCATGTGGACCTACAATATAAAAACCAAATCTCAAATGAACATAAGCCTTGCAACTCTTGTCGACCTTCCCTGAAACAAGGGTGACATTGGCAAAGTAAACCATATTTTTACAAATTGGTTGGTCAGCCTCATAACAACCTATAAGTCAAGGAACATGCACAACAATTAATAAATAAAAATTAAATCACAAATAATTATATGTATACACATCAAAACAAATACAGAAATTCTAATTTTCAAAAAACCCTAGTCCTAGCCGCCAGCATTACAGATCAACCGCCATTTCCTTCTGTCCTTACACACTTCTTCCATCTTTCAACATATTCAAAATAAATTTCTACTTTTCATATGACACATTGGTCCAGTACATATACATACATTGCTCATATGAAATTACCTCTGATGGGCATAAGATAAACAAGCACACAAGGGACGGTCTTCTCTGAAATGTGTATGAAAAGACAAAACTATATTAATTAGACAAATTTCATAAGTGCTTTTAGTGAATACACTGCAAGGACACTGCAAAGCCTTAGTTTCTCATGAACAGACTCTCTTTTTAAAAATTGGCACAGAGGGCCTGCAATGCAATAGGCGCGATCCAAATAATTGACCGGGTTGTCCGGTCGACGCAGCTCAGTTGAATGAGTGCTTGCATTCCATGCCGAGCTTGGGCTCGAATCCCATTGAGCTGATCAATCCTATTGATTTGATGACCCCACGACAACTTTTACCATATTTTTAAATTTTAATAAACAGCGTGGGCATGGCAATTGAAGCTTAAATATATTTGAATAAGAGTTTTAGGCTTACGCGGCCGGCTGAAGATGCTGGAGTGATGTTTTCCGGGATCTGTTGCCGTGGTCTATGGGAGCTGGAGCTTCCGGACGTTTCACCCATGTCTACGATGGGCTTCTTCAGCGTTAAGTATGATGATGAAGATGATCTTGATGAGAACTTAATGCAAGTGTGTGTACACTCGAGGTTTATATGTGAAAATTAAAGATACTTTGCATACGAGTTTTGTTTTTGGAGTAGCGACATCTGTGTATTTTACATGTGAAACTGTGGGGTATATGAGCAAACATCACAACACAGTTCTCATCAAGATCATCTTCATCATCATACTTCATGCTGAAGAAACCCATCGTAAACATGGGCGAAACGTCCGGAAGCTCCAGCTCCCATAGGCCACGGCAACAGAGCCCGGAAAACATAACTCCAGCATAAAATATAGTTATTATTTCGTATTTAGTTTTTTTAAGAAATCCTGTGCGGGAGACTCCCTAGATTCTAGACACTCTAGGGGTCTATGACACTTGTTGTAGTGCCGCAGAGGTGTACGAGCCAATACCTACTCAAGCAAGACCCAGTTGCTGTAAGGCTGGATGGACCTTTGGTGACCGGTCATTGGTAAAGGTTTATGAATTTTTCAACCCAGCGAAGAGCAAATTTGAAAATATAAATGGTATATTTTTTGTGCTCCGCCGGAATTCGAACCCACAACCTACCCGTTCAGAGTCCGCAGTGTTACCACTGAGCTACGGACCGGTCAAAGTATCTTCTATTTGAACAATATATTATTTGTAACATTGAGAGTCTTTGGTTTCTGGCATCTCATAGTGGAGTTAACTGGGATTCAGGCATTCGACTTTTCACTCGTTTTTTTTACTCGACTAATCTCGAACTACACCCTGAATCTTCTCGATTCCCCTACATTCGTCTTGTTTAAAACACTCGAATCCATAATAATACGAGCATATAGCAATACAGATTTATAAATCCCTCTTTTATCCAGATAGCAGTGAAAGATGTATTAGAAATTGTAAGCGTTATAGCTTGAAAGTCAAAAGCTATATAAGGAGTAAACGCGACGCAACTAAGCTACACATATAGTGTAACTTGTCGCGTTTACCCCGAAGGCGTCGCATGTAGCGAGTGGGATATTTATATTTACATGTAAGGGGGCCGGCCTTCCGCCAACCACTTCACTTAAATTTGTGGTTTCCCATCTCCCGAGAGGGCTATTACTCATTTCTTGTGAAGGCTGTCTAAACCTTGCCGGTATTTTATGTTGGGTTTGAAAATAAGCCCCGAAGTGGAAAATCATTTCTGACACCCTCTGTGGGATTCGAAACCGAGCTCTCGTTATGGCACGTCCAGGCACTCTACCAACTGAGCTATCGACCAGACTATGTATGTATGGATCGTTTTATGTTTGAAATAAAGCAGCACAAGTTTAATCCCCCTTCGAGCCGCTGGGCGATAGCTTTCATCATAAGCTTACAGGTGTCATAGAGTGTTTTTTTTTTTTTTTAAGAAATCCTGTGTGGGAGACTCCCTAGATTCTAAAGACTCTAGGGGTCTATGACACTTGTTGTAGTGCCGCAGAGGTGTACGAGCTTGGTCGTCGCTACAAAGCGCCAATACTCAAGCAAGACCCAGTTGCTGTAAGGCTGGATGGGCCTTTGGTGACCGGTCATTGGTAAAGGTTTATGAATTTTTCAACCCAGCGAAGAGCACATTCGAAATATAAATGGTATATTTTTGTGCTCCGCCGGGATCCGAATCCACAACCTTCCATTTACGAGTCCGAAGTGTTGCCACTACGGACTACGGACCGGTCCAAGATGCCAACGACACGCGGTGTACCTGAGCGGTTACCCATCCAAGCACTGACCACGCCCAATGTTGCTTAATCAATAATTTATTAGGGCCATTATAATCGATAGCTCAGTTGGTAGAATGCTTACGTTTCACTCCAGAGCGCTAAGTGAGTATCCCTAAAAAGGCTGTCAGAAAGGTTTTTCCATTTCGGTGTTTATTTCAAACCCAAAAACATAGTATCGACAAGGTTTACTCAGCCTTCACAAGAAATGAAAACAAACTCCTGGGGGAGGTGGGAAAACCACCACTTTAATTGATGCAGCTAGCGTAAGGCTGTTTTTTTTAACTATGAAAATAAACAGGTTCCAATTACCACATGCAACCCTTTCAAGAACAACGCGGTAAAAAGTCACACTCTATGTACGGCATAGTCCATAAATCTTTGGTGTTATACCACACAAGATAATTTTCAAATCACTAAAATAAACTACAAAAACTACTGCACTCTCTCATACCCCTTCCCTTGTAAAATGCTTAAATAAATGTACATACATACACTCCAGTATGTAAGTAAGTCCCAACTCTTTTCCTGCTATTCAAAATCATCCCTTTACTAAATCTACGCTCATTAATCTTCTATTGAGAAAATCAAAAAAATATGAACGTACTTAGTAGAATAAATAATTGTTTTATCAGTTAACATAACTCATTTTATCTTTTTCTAGAAAATTCAAGGTAAAACTTGAGGAAAAGTGCTGAAATTTCAGTTGAAGCCCGACTGTGAATAAAAGTGCATTCAGGTTGTTCTGACTTCTTATGTGCCATGAAAATATTTCGAGAATTTTAGGAAGTAGTGCTATGTAGAGGGGATTCTGCAGTGTTGAAGCATTGCTACCACAAGTACAAGCCCAAGTACAAGCCCTGAAGAAGTCAGTCGTATGTTACTGACGAAACGTAGCAGCCTTCCAAAAATAATAAAACAGCCTACAAAATAATTATTGAACATGGTCTACAAACCCGGAAAGATGATTTCTACATCCTTATCATCATCATCATTGCTACCACCTTTGACAGTGCTACAATAGTTATTAATGCCACTGTTAATTACGTGCAGTTGCATACAATACTTTTTTATGATCATAAAATAAGGAAAAGATATTTAATGTAGAGTCTGTATAATCAAACTGTAAGAATTGTCTGTGTGGATGCTTCTAGTCCACTTCACGGTATTTTTTTTTTATTTCTTGACTTATAGGTGTGTATGAGGCTGCCCCTTATGCTGTAAAAAGGCAGCAGGAATTGCAAGATTCATACACGATGAGCCCCATCAAAGCCACTACGTTCAACTCTTACCAAATTTCCCTGACACGGAGGTGATGTTGGCAAAAGTGTCATTTTCTACAGAAAGTGTTTATTCTTATACCAATCTAAAAGCCATGGAACAACAAAAAATGTAGATGTTAACAATATAAAAATAGACAATACTTAAATGAAAAAAAAACATTTAAATCTAAAAGCAATTGCCGCTAACATTGCAGATCAACCGTCACTTTTTTCAAAATAGGGTTTTAGAACTTTTTTGCAAACAAAAAAAAAATCCAAAACTTAACTGGATTTCAGGAATTTAGTTTCAAATATTCTTTTTGGCAAGTTTTTTTTTAAATATTAAATATTCAAACAAAAAATATTGCAAACGCGTTATATTTTTTACACAGGTAGGAGTGACTCCAGTGGCGGACGGAAAACTAGTGCACTTTTCCGGTTATGAGGCTGTTCCTTAAAAGTTGCATGAAAAACTGCGCGGTGTAACTCGCGGGGTGCGCCCCTGGCCTGCCGGTCATAAAAACAACACTTTAAAAGACAAAAATGAAACATTTAAAATGCAGTTGTAAACTAACATTATTTACAGCTGGTTGTTTCAACTCAGGTTAATATTTTTATAACTTTAGTATAAGGTTTAGGTAAAGTAAAGTAAAGTAAAGGTACAAAAGAATTATGCAGATGACTGGCAGATTTACTCTCAGTGTCGACCACACATGGCAGGAGCTCTCAGTAACAGGGTGGCAGCTTGCATTGCGGAGATCGGTGAATGGATGACAAACAATAGCCTAATCCTTAACATGGGTAAGACGGAAATTATGTGGGCGACTACGTCCAGGCGTGATCATTTCCTGACAACTCGCGTACCACTCTCCGTTGGGGGACAGCTGATTCAGCCGTCGGATTCAGTGAGACTTCTAGGAGTCACACTGGATCGGAACCTCACAATGGGAGAACAGTTGAATAACACGGTATCCTCCTCGTTTTTTGAACTTCGACAGATAAAGGCAATCAGGAGATGTTTACCATCAGGGGCGGTCAGGACCCTGGTTAACGCTTTTGTGATGTCTCGGGTTGACTATTGCTCAACGCTGTATATAGGTCAGCCGAAAAAACACTTCAGCCGGCTTCAATTTGTGCTGAACTCTGCAGCAAGACTCATATTCGGGATGTCTAAATTTAACCATATTACTCCATTGTTGAAAAAACTGCATTGGCTTCGTTTTCCGGAGAGGGTGGTCTACCGTGTTTGTCTGATGGTTTACAAAGCTGTCAATGGTATGGCTCCTTCATACTTGTCTGACATGTTCTCACGTGTTGAGATAGATTTGAGACGCCAAACTCTCAGATCTGCGGAGTTTGGGGTGGTTGACTTAGTCCAGCCGTCACGTCAGACACGCACTAATTTTGGGGACCGTGCTTTCCGGTTTGCGGGCCCAATGGAGTGGAACAGACTACCACGAAATGTGAGGAAGGCAGAAACTGTTGGTGTCTTTAAAGGAGCACTAAAGACGCATCTTTACAAAAAAAATTATCCGTGATTTGAGAGGGCCCTTGAGGTGTGACACACACAAAAACGGCGCTCTTCAATTATGTGTACCTTATAAATAAATTATCCTTGTATATATATATATATAAAAGAATGCGATGAGATGGTTTGGACATGTAGAAAGAATGGATCATAAAAGACTTGCAAAGTGTACATAGAGATAAATAATTCATTAAACAAGAATATAATATTAGGATGATTAATTTGCTATGCGCTATTCTTGTATGAATCACACCTTAAAAGATCTCTGCGAGCTTTGTTGTCGCTATAAAAAGCGCCAATTCTCAGGCAAGAAGTTAATGTAAGGCTGGATGGACTTTTGGTAACTGGTCATTGGTAAAGGTATATGAATACCAGCCAATGAGTCAAAGAATATACCAACCTATAAGTCAAGGCTATCTATAAAGAATATAAGAAACTCCATTACTGAATTTCAGTAATGTGCAAGATACAGGATTTTTAAACCATATTCTTTAATCTTTCCTTGACGCATAGTGTAGACCGGTCGATAGCTCAGGTGGTAGAGTGCTTGCATTCCATGCCAAGAGCTCGGGTTCGAATCCCACCGAGGCGAGGGTGTCAGAAATGATTTCCCGTTTCGGTATTTATTTCAAATCCCAAAATAAAATACCGGCAAGGTTTACTCAGCCTTCACAAGAAATGAGTACCAGCACTCTCGGGAGCTGGGAAACCTCCACTTCAACTGAAGTGGTTGGCGTAAGGCCGGCCCCCTTACCTGTAAAAATAAACAGGTTCAACTCGCCACATGCGACCCCTTCGGGGATAACGCGGCAAGAAGTTACACTATATGCGTAGCTTAGTTGCGTTTGCGTTTATAGTGTGAGGCTGACCCATACACGCTTTTAAAACTTAATTCACTTTGCCAATGCCACCCCAATTCTCAGGAAAAGGTGTCAGGGCTTACAAGGTGTTTGTTCTCGTGAGGTTTGGTTTATTTTGAAAGTAAATTTTAATTTAACTTTAATTTAGTTTTTTTAATTATTTTAATTTCCGAAGTTTTTGTGTTTTTTGACTAATAGGCTAGCATGAGGCTAACCCCCATGCTGTAAAATTTGGTTCACTTTTGACAATGCCTGTCCGGTTTCAGGGAAAGGTGGAAGGGATGGCTATAGGTTTATATTTTCATGTGAGGTTTTGTTTGTTCGTATGCACACATGCAGAATGTGTAGGTACGAACCTACATGTGTCTGTCTGTGGGCATGCATTTAATATGAGCTTTAAATGTCAACATATATTTGCACATTAGATTATAGAATCATCAAACAAACACAGACACAGCTACCTAAATCCACAATATCGTGGATATTCGTAACAGGGTGATATTGGAAGTTTGGGAATGTTTACAAAAAAACACCCTTCAACCTACAGGACTTGAAAAATGATTGCAATTAATGAAGCATTGACCCCGGAATGCCTTTTTTGCACCCTCCCCCACCGCTGCACGTGGTAGCTCACGAGTAAAAAGGCATTAAAGGCATATCGGTGGAGAGAAAAAAGGCATATCGGCAGCGGATTTATTGCTCCCATAATGTGCCACTGTGGCAAGATGGATGAGAAATCGGAATACGATTGATTAAAATACTCCCAATGCCATTATTCCACTTTTTGTGCGGATCCAGAACACTTTGGCATTTGGCATAACATAGGCAAAGCTTAGGCATAGCGTAACTAAGGCCCAGTATTTTGAAGTATAGTCAAATTGACTAAAAAATGCTATTTTAATTAAATTTTCATAATATTTAACTCACGGAATTTCTCCAGTCAATATTGAGTTACTTATCTACGATTTTCAAGATGGTGTCGTCTTCACTGACAGCTGCTGTTCTTTTATTAATGTAAGGATACATCCAAATTGTTGCAAACTGAACATTTTTGTGTCGTTTTCCGAATTAATGAAGGCATTTGATTTTTATAAACAGTTACATATTTTGTTTTAAAGCTTTTGAATGGCATTGCAATTATTTCTAAGATTTTGGGGTGAGGCTTGTCACTTCGGTAATTCTCGGTTTTAGTTAACTCGAACTGGAGTATTTTAAATAATAGTTAAAGCAAAAGTTAACTTAAATATAACTAAACTGAAAATACCGGGCCTAAGTTGCGCGTATAGTGTTACTGTAGATTCTAATTTTTTTACAATTTCGTATGTACGGGTAACATAGTGACATCTTGTGACGTAGACTCGAAACGAAATAAAAGAGTTGATAATTGTGACAGACCTAAACATAATTACTACCTTCGCTCCAAGGTATGCAGTGATTTGTAACAGTTATTAGAAATCAGTTCATCCTCGGTCGTCATGCAGAGAGGGTGTCTCCTGAAGACGTTAGCTACGTCGCTTACGAAACGTCGAGAATAAAACTTAAGTTCTCTTTGAATGTCAATACATCTTTGATTTGTGAAGAGAAATGCAATTCATCAACCTATTCTGCCTAGCCAGAAACAGGTATTTATATCATCAATTAATAATTCATTATCGTTTATTGTAATGAATTATTGATTAATAACTACCCAACTACGTCTGTTGAACCAGGGTCAAAGTTATGGTCAAATGACCCAGGTGGGGATCGAACCAACGTTATTCTAATCCAAATACGCTAGATCAGTCCACTTGGCCCCTCTGGCTATAACACCAAATCTTTGCAATTTATATTTTATATATATATATATATCATAGAAGAACAAAACTAAATGATAATTTTGTTGTGCTCCGCCGGGGATCGAACCCACAAACCTACGACTTTAGTCCAATGCGTTGACCACTAGTCTACGAAGCGGTCGATGATAATTATGATGATAGTTTATAACGTTTAAACAATTCGTATAAATGCACTTTATTGTCTAATTATAAAATTAAATATGTACATTAGTGATCTATCTATAATCTAAGTTGCAAGGATATATTCATTCAAAGCTCTCAGATCCTTAACCATAGCGTTCAATTTAAAATGTATAAAAAATTAAGCAGTGCCTCTAGTGACCGTTTTAAATTTAATATAACATCACGGTTCAGTTTCATTGCAAATTTCTTACTTTCGGTACCTCTCTAATTAACCTAAAATGCACTCTAGTTTTACTTTACGAAAAACCACCTCTCTGAATATAATGCGAAAGAGCTATTTTCGAAAATCATTTTTGTTTCCCGTGAATCAATTCCCCTGAAAGCTTTACTAGTTATTGATTCAATTTCCGCTGCTATTAAAAATTACATGCAAATTGACTACAAAACTATTAAATTTGATTAAAAATGACTGTTCTAGACCGTGGTTAACGCTCTAGACTGAAAATCGGTAGGAAATGGGCTCGATCATTTAATATAAACATAAGTTGCAATTCTAGTACAGTAACATTTAAGATTCATTTTTAATGTATTTCCACAATCAGATACGTATTCGTATAAGTCAGCGTTAACACATGCCGCATGTGAACTATGAGACTGACCACCCATGCTGTGACAAATCGCTCCCCCAGTTCTTGTTTATCGTATACGCCAATCTTGTCAAATATGACTTTTTCATGCAGTTGTCTTATGAATCAAATTCTACACAATCTGAGCTAAGAAAAACCGTAAAACTCGATAATGTGAGAGTTATTTTAAATATTTTTTAAATAAATTTCTTGTTTTCATAAGACACATTGGTCCAGTACACATGCAAACATTGCTCATGTAAAATTTTCTCAATGGCGTATAAGATAAACAAGAACTATGGCAGCGAAATGGTTCACTTTACCAATGTCACCCCTGTTTCAAGGAAGGTCGACAAAAGTTGCAGAGCTTGTGTTCATTTGAGGTTTGATTCTTGAATTGTTAGTACACATGCAGCATTGTAAGCGCGAACTTGCACGTGTCAGTTTGTGAGCATGCATTTTATATGAATGAATTTTAAATCTAAATGTATTGTTATGTAAATAACAAATACATATAAATATTAGGTAGGTAGGTGTATTAGTTATAGCCGATGAGAGTTGGAGTAATTATTATAGGTACCTAGGAGAGAGACATTCAATTATGTACCAACTGGAAGCTTTATGTTCTGGAAGGTTCCAGCAAAATTGGCTTCTAGAAACTACTGTCTTTGGGAGTATAAAGGGCTGCAAGCGGCTCGCAAGAGTCAGTCTTGTTACGACGCTCTGCTTTTAAACAAGAAAGACATTGTTAGTGAAGACCAACTGTGAAATAATGTAAAGTGCTCCACCATAAATGTGAATTGTTAAAAATAAATAAAAATTGTTAAATAAATCTAAGTGTAAAATAAATATTCATTAAAGAAGACCAGTTTTTCTTTAATTTAAAGTCTTTTTGAACCCTAAAAACACAACAGTATCTTTGTAACATATTGTTATGTTAATGTTATGGTTGTGTTAAGTATCACATTTATAAGTATGTGTGGGCAGATATAATTAAATAAATTACTTGAAACATCTAGAAATAATAATTACTATGTACCTACTTGAATCTTTCCTTAATTCTGGAGCTTTCTGGCAAAAATAGTTTCTAGAGAATACTGTTATATAGGGTATATAAGACGCTTATTGCTTGCCAGTGAGCAGAGTTGACATTATATCTGTTGGCTGGTGAATAACCAAACACATAGTAAGGGAAGGCCAACTGTGAAATAAATACAAACCATTATTGTGAATATTGTAACATAAATTATAACTTACGAAATAAATCTTAAGTGTTAAATAAATAACTTTAAAAGAAGACCAGTATTGTTAATAATTAAAAGACTTTCGAACCCAAAAACATTACAATATACAGATTTTCAGGAAAGACGAAAAACAAGAAGAAAAGTAACAACAACAAAAATCAACATTAAATGGTGATAACAATAAATTGAAATGTTTATTCGCGTTGACAGTTATATTTTTTTTCTCGTGAAAGATACAAGCCGGGGAGAGAGAGAGAGAGAGAGATGCTTAGGGAAAGAAAGAAAAGGAAGAAGAAGAATTATTATCGGAATAATGGCGACAGATAGATTGTGACGCAATCATCAAAATACACATTCATTTGGTATTCATTTGTCATGGACAAAAAAACGCGTTTTTTTCTGGTCACACATATATGTATACACAAAATGAAAGTAAATAATCGGGTGTTTGAAAGGTAGCTATCATTTTTTTTTTAAAGCAATTTTTGTAAATACCCCGATTTTAAAATATTGCGTAAACCAACCTCTAAAATCTAAATCTAAGTTGCAAAGATATGCATCATTTGAGATTCATATTAAATGAATCTCAAATGATACATATCTTTGCCTTATCTAAGAAAATGGTTCACTTTGCCAATGTCACTCCTGTTTCAGGGAAGGTCGACAAGAGTTGCAGGGCGTATGTTCATTTGAGATATAGGTTTTTATGTTGTAGGTTTACATGCAGCATGTGCAGCGCGAACTTATACGCGTCTGCTTGTGAGAATGCGTATAATGTGAATCCCCGATCGGCTCCCTTGCTCCACGCAATACCTTTGGGGAAAACGCTGAAAAAGTTACACTGTATGACCGGCCCGTAGTCTAGTGGTTAACACTTTTGACTCGTCAATGAAAGGTTGCGGGTTCGAGTCCCGGTGGAGCACAAAAGCCATTGTACCATTTATATTTTCAAATATGCTCTTCGCTGGGTGAAAGGTTCATTTGCCTTTGCCAAGGACCGGTCACTAAGAGTCCATCCATCCTTACAACAACTGGGTCTTGCTTGAGAATTGGCGCTTTCTACAGCGACAACCAAGCTCGTAGAGGGCTCTTGAGGTGTGATACACACAAAAACAGCGCTCACCAAAAAAATCATCCTAAAATAATTGTTATGTTATTTTAAAATAACATTGAAAGAACAATCCCGAAGTGTGCAGTGTGTGTTTGTGGGCCGAACGGTCACGGAAGCGGCTGAACTGCGCCGTGTGAACTAATCGGGCCGTCGGTCATCAGTTCCCGGCAAGATGGCAACCGATTAAGACGTCAGCGACCAAGCACCAAGCGGTGCAAGAGGGGGCATTACAATGGAGCTCCCTCCTCCCCATCTACTTGGATTTCCTGCCAGCAAGGCACCCGCCTTGGGGACCAGAGGCATAGGAGACATAGTGCATAGGAGCGCCCACCCATGGGCTCCAACGTGTGGAGGCGTCCGCCTCGTGAGCCGCCGCTAGCCTGGGGCGCTGCCCCAGGCCATTCAGTTTAGAACTCCAGTCAACAGAGTAGGGAGTGTTTTAGTGACAAGTTCAGGTCTGGCCATTCCCTTATTTCTCCTTTTTTCCCCATATTATTAAAGTAAATACACCCTTATTTGTTCCTGTTAAACTCATCTTTTAATTAAATATACAACCTTCCCAAAATGCAAGTAACCAACGCAAAGAAAGAACCCCACGCCCTGAGAGTGATGCTGATGAGAGCTAGCCGGAAGTAAGTATCCTGAAGGTACATCTGAAGGTACCTTTCAATCTTAACATAACATAATCTATAATCTAAGTTGCAAGTTTATATTTATTTAAAGCTCTCAAATGTATGCCCACACACAAACACGTGTAGTTCGCGCTTACAAATGCTGAATGTGTACTTACAAATAAAATCCAAGCCTCAATGAACATAAGCCCTACAACTTTTGCCGACCTTTCCTGACACAGGGGTGACATTGGCAAAGTGAACCATTTTTTACAGTATGTTGATGGGTGGTCAGCCTCATACCAACCTATAAGTCAAGGAATAAACTAACCTCAAATAAAAAATATATAAAATATGTATGGACAGATTGGTTTCGTTTTTTTTTTATTTGAAGTGGCAATCGATTTTTATGCACCCTATATTTGCGCACAGAAGGGTATAGATGGGCCGCGATACTTTGGCAAAATAAAAATAGATATCTGTATAGAAATACCTAAGTCACCCCAATGTGTTGTCGCTAACTGCCTTCGCTGAGAAATACCTAGGGAAGAGCGAGCCGAGCAAAAAAACACAGCGAGATTTTCCGTCCCTAGAGAAAATTGCTTGGTGACAAATTAGGGTCACTCCGGTTAGTGAAAAAGGTTCGGCTCCGGTTAAATAAAATGTAATATATTTGCCACAATCTATAATCTAAAATCTAAGTTGCAAGGATATATTCATTCAAAGCTCTCAGATGTATGCCCACAAACAAACACGTGTAGTTCGCGCTTACAAATGCTGATTGTGTACTTACAAATAAAATCCAAACCTCAAATCAACATAAGCCCTGCAACTCTTGCCGACATTCCCTGAAACAGGGGTGACATTGGCAAAGTGAACCATTTTGTACAGTATGGGTGGTCAGCCTCATACCAACCTATAAGTCAAGGAATACGAGCAATAAATAACATGTAAGTAAAAAAAAAAAAAAAAAATGATAAATAAAATTGTCGGTGTTATGGACGCGGGGATCAAGTCAACCGGATAACGTTGGTTCGGATCCCGCGACGATAACTTCGACCCTGGTTCAACAGATGCCGTTGCATGCACACATGAAGACAACTGGCCAGGCAAAATAGGTTGATGGATTGCATTCATTTCCACAAATCTACTTTAAAAAAAAAAAGTTTAAGGCTTTCACGGCCAGCGGTGATTGTGGAAAGTTGCCTTCCGGAATCTCGTCCACCCAGTGCTTGTTTGGCATATCCACCATTTGACTCAAGGACGACCTTTCATTAAAATTGACTTAAGAATCCAATTCTACACAATCTGAGCTAATGAAAAAAAACGTTAAGCACGATAATGTGAGAGTTGTTTTAAATATTTTTTAAATAAATTTCCAGTTTTGACTCATTGGTCCAGTAGAAACATTGCCCATGTGAAATTACCTCTGATGGAGATAAGACAAGCAAGCACTTAGGGTACGATCTGTTGCCTGGTCCAGCAGATGTCATTGAAAAACTTATAATTAAAAACACAAATTAATTGATGATGCTTGAATATTGATGATGAATAATAAAAGAAGAGCTTGTATGAAGAAGGTTATGACTCTGGAGGAAATGAAAGAAGTATGCAAGGATAGAAAGAAATGGCGGTTGATCTGTGATGTTGGCGGCTAGGGTTTGTTAAAGTGAAATTGGTTTTATGATTTAGTTTTTTATGTCCATGTATATATTGTTATTTATTGATTTAAAAAAATTTAATTTGTCATGTATGTTCCTTGACTTATAGGTTGTTATGCGGCTGACCACCCATACTGTAAAAAATTGGTTCACTTTGCCAATGTCACCCCTGTTTCAGGGAAGGACGGCAAGAGTTGCAAGGCTTATATTCATTTGAGATTGGGTTTTTATATTGTAGGTCCACATGCGGCATGTGTTAGCGCGAAATTATACATATCTCCTTGTGGGAATGCATTTAGTATAAATCTTAAATGATATATATCTTTGCAGCTTAGATTAGATTAGATGCTAATACCTGTTTCTGTCTAGGCAAAATTGACGAATTGCGTTAATCAAATTCTCAGACTAATCTGAAGGTTGTGAGTTCGATTTCCAATGGAGAACAAAAAAAACATTCATATTTTTAAATTTGCTCAGTCTTGCCCGTAATCCAGTGGTAACGCTTCAGACTCATAAATGGAAGCTTGTGGGTTTGAATCCCAGGGGAGCACAAAAAATATACCATTTATATTTTCAAAAATACTCTTCGCTGGGTTGAAGAATTCATACACCTTTACCAAGGACCGTTCACCAAAGGTCCATCTTGCCTTACAGCAATTCAGTCTCGCTTGAGTATTGGCGCTTTGTAACGACGACCAAGATCGTAAAAATTCCGGTCGATAGCTCAGTTGGTAGAATGATTGTATTCCATGCTGAGAGTAAGGGTTCGATCCCCACCGAGGGTGTCAGAAATGATTTTCCGTTTCGATGTCTGTTTCAAGCCCAAAATAAATACCGGCAATGTGTGCTCAGCTTTCACAAGAAATGAGAACCAGCTCCCTCGGAGGCTGCGAAACCCCATTTTAACTGAAAGTTGTTGATGTGAGGGCTGCGCTCTCACTCGTAAAAATAAATAGGTCCCGAATCGAGACTCTGGTTTTCCAAGTTCTGGCACACGTATTAGAAATCTAATTGTCTTATTTTATATAGCGCCGTTTAGTGGCACTAGCCACTCTAAGGGCGCTTACTCGAGATTCACTTTTTCTCTTCTTTTATTTCCATTCAAACGGTTTCGGTTTTTGGCGCAGCCCTGCACCCAGGGTTTCCTTAGAAATAAGACAACCATTCGTTAGGGATTTTCTTGTCTGCAGCCCGCGGCGACAATTAACAGACGCGAGTGAAAAACCGCTTCAATAAACCCTAACCCGAACACCCGAACCGTAACTGTAATTCACCAGGTACCTGCACAGAAAAATATCACAACTGGGAACAAAATACTGTACCTACCTTTTTTTTCTAGTCAATTTTACGACATCCAAGGAACTACGGGCCAGGGATGGCTGAACACAGCAGCCGAAAGAAAGGCATGGAGAGGATTGGCATGGAGGCCTATGTCCAGGAGTAGACTGATAATAGCTGAAGAAGATAAGTAGTAATCTATCATGTATGTTGCAAAGACATATCACATTTAATATTAATATTACATTCATTCCCATAAGCAATTCCTTGACTTATAGGTTGGTATGCGGCTGACTATCCGTGCTGTAAAAAATGGTTCACTCTGTCCTTCTTCCCTGTCTCAGGGAAGGTCAGCAAGATTTGCAGGGTGTATGTCCATTTGAGATTTAGGTTTTTATGTTGTAGGTTCACATGCAGCATGTTCAAGCGGGAACTTGTAAGTGTCTGCTTTGAAAATGCATGTATTGTGAATCCCCAATGTTACATATATTTGTATCTTAGATTAGATTAGATTAGATTAACCAAGTGAGCAATGCAACGGAAAAAAAATATAACTTTGTATGAGCTTCTACATTCTGTGAGCTCTTCCGACACATTAATGTGGAACTTACATGAGGGAGGCTCAAGTTATGCTCTGATCCACTCTATTTAATCACAGGTTGATCCTCGGACTATAAAAGGATTAATTATTATTTATATATGCTGGTCGCCATGGCAACGAAATGTTAATGAAAACCCATAAACAAGGGCTCAAGCAATAATGATACTTTATGTTAACGAACTCACACCCAAATATATATGGGGCGAGAACCTTTCTTAAAGCCTATAATCGTGTGTATTAACTGCCTTTAGAAAATTCTCGAGTATTGCAAGAAAATATTGGAGTTGTACAAATTTCAAAATTCTCTCGGCCGAGTGACGCCACCAAAATAGACGACTAGGGTCCATAACAATCAGGTACAGAATATTAGTTAGTATGAGGCTGACATTACATACTGTAAAAAATGGATCTCTTTCCCAATGTCGCCCCTGTTTCAGGAAAGATCGGCAAGAGTTGCAGGGCTTATGTTCATTTGAGATTGAGTTTTTATTTTGTAAGTCCACATACTGCATGCGCAAAAGCGAACTTAAACCTACTTGTCCGCTTATAAGAATGCATGTAATATGAATCTTAAACTAAATCTTAATATATCTTTGGAACTTAGATTATAGATTACCTGCCAAGCAACTTGGCCGGATGACTTAACACACATGCTGCATGTGCACATACAAAATACAAACCAAGTCTCTGATGAACATAAATCATGGCAACTTTTGCACCCATCCCTGAAACAGGGGTGACATTGGCAAAGTAATCCAATTTTTAGGAAGCAAGAGTTAGGAATGAATGAGTAAAGAAAGAATGTAAGTTGAAAGAGGATATAAAAGTTAAGGTCCAAAGAATGTGATGAGATGGTTTGGGCATGTGGAAAGAATGAATGATGATAGACTGACAAAGTGTGTATACAGAGGAAGTGTGAAAGGAAACATAGGTAATGGACGACCGAGAAATTATGGAGGGATCAGAGTGTTGGATATACAAAGTGAGCGTAATATAAGAAAATGCATGAAAAAGGTGATAGATATGAATCAATTGAAAGAGGTATTTAAGGATAGGAAGAAATGGAGGCAGCTCTGCAGAGGCTCTGGCCACCCCTAGCGGAATGACGACAGAGTAACAGTATTTATAATGAACAAAAGTTAATTGAAATGAAAATTCAAAAGCTTTTGCCGTCAATATTACTGATCAACCCCTATTTTGGGAAATATTTGACAAAACATAGCTCTGATCTTACATGACTGATTGTCTTTCTGATAACAACGACGTTAACCTGTCGAGAAACAAAACGAATTCAGAATATCCGTTCCGAGTACCTACATTGTCACGATTTATATTAGTGTACTTTTTAATAAATAGATAAATAAGGGTAGAGAAAATTCAGAAGTAAAGATATGAATTTTCTTTATAAAAAAAAACTCATCCTCTCGTGTAGACATTAAATCTTTCTGGTATATTTTTTTGCCTCCACTAGAAACGCTGATTTAACATTTATGCCCCTTCACCTCAGGTACCCAAAAGTATAAAAATACTCGTGTAAACTCAACAATATCTGTTTCAACAAAAAATTAACGAATCTGGAACAGCGCCTACGGTGAGCGTTTACATCATTTGCTGTAACTATTGACGTATAAAATAAGTGGATTCGTAACCAGCGAATAGCATTGAATCATTGTTTGTCGCATGTCTATCAGAGGTAATTTCACATCAGTAATGTGTGTGTGTATATGTACTGGACCAATGTGCCTTATGAAAACTGGATATTGATTTTGAAAATGATGTTAGTATGCGGCTGACCACCCATACTGTAAAAAAATGGTTCACTTTGCCAATGTCACCCCTGTTTCAGGGAAGGACGGCAAGAGTTGCAGGGCTTATGTTCATTTGAGATTGGGTTTTTATATTGTAGGTCCACATGCGGCATGTGTTACCGCGAAATTATACATGTCTGCTTGTGGGAATGCATTTAATATAAAAGTTAAATGATATATATATTTGCAGCTTAGATTAGATTAGATTAGATTAGAAAACATTCGAAATAACTCTCACATTATCGTGTTTTGCGTTTTTCTCTTAGCTCAGATTGTGAAGAATGTGATTCTTACCTAAGAGAATTTGATTGCTCGGTCATCTTTAAATCAAATGGCATATTGGCCGAACAAGCACTAGGAGGACGAAACACACACCTATCAAACACAACATAATACTTAATAAGCATGTGAAATCCTATGTTTTCTTGCTGTCTTCATTTTTTTTTGGACACCCTTACACCAACTATAAACGGGCGTGTGCATATAATATAGGCAAATACATTTCAGAATAAACATTTTCTCCCATTCCTTTACAATACCTCATTTGAAATTGACTAAAGTTGTAACTATGGCTCCAATCGAACTTAAATTTTAAATGATAAAGGAAAAACAGTTTTGTTTTCGATTACGTGAGTATATTTTTATAAACCACAACCGGTTTCGCAAACATCCGTTCGCATCATCAGGTGGATAAATATTAATGTATTAATGTATTAATTTATCCACCTGATGATGCGAACGGATGTTTGCGAAACCGGTTGTGGTTTATAAAAATATACTCACGTAATCGAAAACAAAACTGTTTTTCCTTTATCATTAATGATGAACGATTACAAAGTTAATGCCTCTACAATCAATAAAATTAAATTTTAAATTTTAAATGTGAATATCAAGCTTTAATGTTTTTTTACCATATATTGCTTACCTTCAAGGCGCATGTGCCTGTATGGGATGCACATCACTGAGTATAAAACATGTACATAAACTCATATCGATCGCGTGAATCAAAAAAATTACGGTATGTACGATGACATTCCTAGTGAGTGATTTAGTTTTCATACATTTTTTTGATTAATGTGATAATAGATGAATCTAATCTAAATCTAAATCTAAGCTGCAAAGATATGTATCATTTGAGATTCATATTAAATGCATTCCCACAAGCAGACATGCATAATTTCGCGCTTACACATGCTGCATGTGGACCTACAATATAAAAACCCCAATCTCAAATGAACATAAGCCCTGCAACTCTTGCCGACCTTCCCTGAAGCAGGGGTGACATTGGCAAAGTGAACCATTTTTTACAGTATGGGTGGTCAGCCGCATACCAACCTATCAGTCAAGGAGTTCTATAATATAATCTATAATCTAAGTTGCAAAGATATGTTAACATTTAAAGCTCATACCAAATGCATGCCCACAAACAAACACGTGTAGTTCGCGCTTAAAAATGCTGAATGTGTACTTACAAATAAAATCCAAACCTCAAATGAACATACACCCTAAAACTTTTTTTGCCGACTTTGCCGACCTTCCCTGACACAGGGGTGACATTGGCAAAGTTCACCATCTTTTACAGTATAGGTGGTGAGCCTCATACCAACCTATAAATCAAGGAAATAATAATTAACGATCGAAAAGAGTTAACGCAAAATGCCAAGCTGTCTTATAATTACGTTATTTCTTTTCCGAAAATAACAAATTAAACGCGTGCGCACAATTTCTGCGTAGAGTCGTCATTGTACTAACGCCAATATTGCAGAGAAAATTTCCCTACCGTACGTTAGTTTTGGGTTCAGCTATGTAATACGTCAATGGGTGAAACGCAGCGGGCGAGTTTACACGCAGGATTGTACCTAATATACTTGCGGCACAGTTACAGTTATTTCCCGTGAAAGCGCGCGAAAAATACATTTTAACTGTCAGCGGTGCGGATCATATTTCTCCATCAGGGTGGAGATGCTAAAAAATATAACATATTGTAAATTTCGAAAAATGAGACGCCCTAAAGCAGAGGCTTCCAAAGTGTTGCCATGATTTAACTTGGGGTTCATTTTAATTAAATTGATTTGCAAGATTTATTTTTCACAATATTGGCTATCACTATTGTCCGGTCGATAGCTCAGTTGGTAGAGTGCTTGCATTCCATGCCGTGAGCTCGGGTTCGAATCCCACCGAGGGTGTAAGAAACGATTTCCCGTTTCGGTGTTTATTTCAAACCCCAAAATAAAATACCGGCAAGGTTTACTCAGCCTTCACAAGAAATGAGTACCAGCCCCCTCGGGAGCTGGGAAACCCCCCACTTCACTGAAGTGGTTGGCGTAAGGCCGGCCCCCTTACCTGTTAAAATAAATAGGTTCAATTCGCCACATGCGACCCCTTCGGGGATAACGCGGCAAGAAGTTACACTATATGTGTAGCTTAGTTGCGTTGCGTTTACAATGTACTGTTCACTCTTCACTCTCTGCTTACAGGGGCTCGCGTTACAATGATCAAAGCGACTCGGTCTGTCACACATAATCTTTGCTCGTATTTATAGGTACGAAAGAGATGATTCTTGCATGTTCTATAACATGGTACATACTTCCTAGGCTTCCAAAGTGTTGCCAAGATTTAACTTGGGGTTCTTTTAATTAAATTGATTTGCAAGATTTATTTTTCACAATATTGGCTACAATGTACTGTTCGCTCTTCACTCTCTGCTTACAGGGGCTCGCGTTACAATTATCAAAGCGGGTCGGTCTGTCACACATAATCTTTGCTCGTATTTATAGGTACGAAAGAGATGATTCTTGCATGTTCTATAACATGGTACATACTTCCTAGTCGATGGTACTAGAGCATTGTTCCACACTACACCAAATTGTTCGACACTACACCAGAGAGATCACACACCAATCAGCGTGCCTAGGCTCACATCTACACAAACTCATACGTTCGCTACAGTATTTTGACTCGATTTTTTACCCCTTTATTTACTTAACACTTACAATGTCATTCTCGACGTTTTTTGAGATTCATCCTCAGTCGTAGATCAGAAAGGATTTTTTCCTGAAGACGTTAGCTTTGTCGCCAACGAAACTTCGAGAATGATGTAAGTTTTCCCATATCGGTTCGTCTAATATCCGAAAAGTTTGATTACCTCACAGTGTAGTTATTAAAATTGTTAACATAGCCTGTGCGGAAACAATTGAGAGGCGCCTTTACTATCAATGTCAAAAGGGAGGATGTGATTTTCCCTGTCTATTCTTACCGAAAAAATCTTTTACTTTTTTTGAGGAAGTTTTTGTATTTTTAAATAAACGGGTAACCTACAAAAACCCTTCTTTATTATTTAATGATTTATGTAATAAAGGAAACTCAATTGAATTGCAAATAAACTGTCACAAAAATATATTTTAAAATGTTGGACCAAGACGTTGATGTGTTGCGGTTTTTGTGGACCTATTTGAGAACCTCTGCTTTGAAGTGTAGGAGGCTTAAAATTTTTGCGCGACTCGACATATTATACGATGATAAGTAGATAGATAGGTATATACGTGTTCGCGAAAATCCGTGCCTATTCAAGATGCTTTTCCCTTTTCCATTTTATTTATTTATTTTTTAATGTGAAGTTATGTACATTGCATTTTTCTCTTTCTTAGTCAAGACCTGCTGATCTGTTTTTTTTCTTCTTTTTTTTATTGTTAACGGACAGGATTGTCCATTTACTTCGCATATAACTATGTTATTAACAATAAAAGGAAATTAAAATAAAGTATGACATAATAACAGCATAGTTAAATTAAAGTATACACTTTCCTCAACTAAGCAAAGCTTTATGGAATTCAAATAGACTAAGAGCCCGTTCCCACTTGTCGGGTGTCGGATACGTATGTATATTCATCGTAGGTTCCAGTTGCAGAACATTTCGGACAAAATCGGTTTCAGACAAGTGTGAATAGCTCCATACATAATGTTCTGCCACTGGAACCTCCGATTAATATACGGATCCGACACCCGACAAGTGGGAACGGGCTCTTACACCACAGAAATCAAAATGAGATGAAGAGTTCACGGGACGAGACATTCTGTTCATAGGAGAATGGTAACCGAAATTAGAAATAAGAAAATTGAGGATGAGCAATTCATTGGTTCCAATTGGTTCACAATCTACGTGTCGAAATATTGAATTCAATGTTTTGTAATAGGGGAAGCAAATCGAAAATGCAATTGATAATTTTATAAATGCAGATCAGTTAAGCGTGTTGTCTGCGTGTTTCTAGAGATGAAATGCCCAGGATGTGTTCAATGTCTTCATAGGTAGGTATAGCTATCTCTACTATGACCCAATTTCCAATTGTTGGTTCTCTTCAGTGATGGTGAGTACCAGAGCTGTCTTTCCATCTTTGGGGTCGTTTTTCAGGAAGACGTTTTTCTGGATCGTTCCAACTTCTTCACATGTAAGAGTCAATATTCCTTCCATTACCTTCTTCAACTGATGACGTATTTTTCTTAGCAAGGTTTCTTTTTTGCATAATAGGCTTCAAAAATTTTTTTAATCGGTGTATAAATAGGTCATCTGGCCGGGTTAGTTCCAAATCTGACCACCAGAGGCGCTGGTCTCTCATCGCTACGATTCTTTTGAATCTTTACAATCTTTTGGAGATTAGAATTATACTCTCGTGTTTTTTAAGTCGTTTTGATGCAAGATAAGCTGATAATGCACCTTCTTAATTGGTTAAATATGGGATGATTTTGCTTGGGTTAAATAAAAACAAACTTCTTGTTATAATTATTCAACTTACTGACTTCAATATGACTTATATCCGAGAATATCATAATAAACAAAAAAATCTGCTTAAAAAATAATTTTACGTTGTAATTTCACAAAACCAAATATTTTCGACAGTGAATATCTTATTTATGTATACTTGTGTGTATTTCTTACTGATATTTTATTTACAATAATATATTGTTAGTATCTTCCTTGATACGCAGAATTAGGAGTAAATGCTGTAAACTAGAAGCATTCCTGATAATCGGAAATTCATTGTATAATTTTGAACTACATCTATTTTTTTTTATATTTTATATTGAATTTTAACTTCTTGTACAAATATGTCCAATTAAATCCGAATGTAGGTAGGAATAAATCTAAAATGTGTGGAATATATAACGACACTTCTAGAGGGTGATATAGTTTTCATACATTTTTTTTATATTAGGGGCACTATATAAAATAGAATGATAACAGTTGTATGCGCAATTAAAAATTTAAATGACTTACATTTTTCTGGAACCGCCTCTGGAACACACAATATTATTTTAATTTTTAACTGTTAAATATCTTTATTTACACGTGTTAGCTCAAGCTCCCGGCTGCTTACCCAATCTTGGCTTTCACATGACACATTTAATCATTAAAAAAATAGATTATACGATTGATGTTACTTATATTTATTTATTTATTTTTGTAATCACAGTTTCACACAATAATTAGATACGAATCATAAATCACAATAAATAAACATGCAAATTACTTTAAAGTATAAATACTTTTAAATTCTAAATAATTTGTTTATTTTACGCGCACTACACTTTTCACTATCTCACTGATTTTATTATTACAACATCGAGGATTCATTAATTTGATAAAAAATAATTTAATTGAATTGACAGTGCGTAACTCGGTATTATTTATTTTTTTAAAAAACACGGCACTTTTTATTTACACACTGCATCTGTTCTTATAATTTATTTCAAATAATTATATTTCATTACAGGTTGAAAAATATAATTCAAGAATTTTTTTTTTTAAATTAAACTAGCGCAGGATAGAGAGAGCAGCTCTTACTCGCTCAAGATACAAGCGCACACTAAATTTAAAAGTCACTGAGTCCGCGTTAAATACTTTTAGAAATCGTCAACTTTCACTTTTGCGCGCGCAGACGAGTAGCTACGTGAGATATGACAGGATTTACTAAATATGAGATTCTTAGTTCATGAAAATGTGCCCATTAAAAAATATTTATTTTCTGTTAAGATTATATAAAATATACTTCGGTATTTATTCGCAGATAAGTCAGAAGCTTTCTTTTTTGAAAATCTTTCTCTTGTGCGTACACCCAATTCTGAGCCAAACTTTTTTTTTTGGTGCCTTTCATTCTGCAAATGCGCCTCTCTCTGTGAAAAAAAAATGTTTTGCAATAAATGATAAATATACTCGTATATAAAATTTTGCGATTTACATTTCTACATATATTACAATAGACGTAGCACAAAATTTTATGAGACTAAGGTCTTTAGCACTCTTTCACAATATTTTAGTTGTAGTCTTTTTCTTAAAAAACTGTCCGGGTGACGAAACAATTTTTTGTCATTGGAATTTGTGCCTTGTGCATTCCAAAAAAAAAACCCTTACCTTAAAATGAAAATAGTCTGTAACTTTGTTAACACTGAATTTTAAAATATTAATTGTTAACATTTTTCTAAAGCAAGGTTGGCATTGGCTACTTTATTTTTATTTTATTTTTAATCAAAGACTATTTGTGAAGATAATAAATAAATAATTCTTACTTTTTCTATTGATAAGAAAATACGCTGGAGTAAAACAATTAATATTTTTAGTTCGTTGCTGTAAAAAAATTTACAAAAAGTACATAATATGTATTAGGATATTATCCTGATAAAGTAAAAATTAATTATACCCTTTTATTGTACTTACTTGATTTCCAAATAAAAAAATAAAATAATTGTATTCGTTTCAAATATTGCCATCTGTTAAATCATGAAAAAAGCTTTACAAAGCTTAATCATGAAGCTTTCGAATATTCACGATAAAACATGACACACCCCTAATAGAAAATAAAAAAGTTTTCTACACTGGCAATACCGCATTAATCAATTTGACAGCTCGAGTGACAGCTACAATTTTGAGGTTAATTAAATTATCATTTAAAACATTTTCCTAGAGTTTAACTAACTAACAAACAGAACAATAATTTAAAAAATACTTTATAAATCTAATACCGATGTTTTGAAGATGGATGTGGAGATATCAGACGTTGAAAAGAGCTGTGATAAAAATAGTTCTGTTCCGAGCGTAGCTACATCGGCAGTTTTAGTAAAAAGTCAGGAATTACCTCGTGGGACGCCGCAGGTTCGAGGATACGACTTCAACAGTGGAATAGACTATCACAAGATGTTTCAGAGCTACATAAAGTCTGGTTTCCAAGCCACAAACTTTGGCTTAGCCGTGGACGAAATCAATAAAATGATTAGATGCAGATATATGCCTCTAACAGAAGATTTACAAGATATCCACGAAGAAGATGAATTCATCAAGAGAAGATACAACTGCACCATCTTCCTGGGGTTCACTTCAAACATGGTTTCATCCGGTTTACGAGAAACCATCAAATTCCTCGTCCAGCATAAAATGGTAGACTGCATCGTCACAACCGCTGGAGGAGTAGAAGAAGACTTCATCAAATGCTTGGCTTCCACTTACATAGGAGACTTCAACTTGAAAGGCTCTGAACTACGAGACAAAGGAATCAATAGAATCGGAAATTTACTCGTTCCGAATGACAACTATTGTAAATTTGAAGATTGGGTGATGCCCCTCTTAGACCAGATGCTCTTGGAGCAAAATGAACTTGGAACAAAGTGGACGCCGTCTAAAATCATTGCGAGATTAGGAGAGAAAATCAACCACGAAGATTCTATCCATTACTGGGCTTGGAAGAATAAAATCCCGGTGTTTAGTCCTGCGCTAACCGACGGTAGCTTAGGGGACATGATGTACTTTCATTCATATAAAAATCCCGGATTGATTGTTGATATTCTGAGCGACTTACGGAGGTTGAATACAATGGCGGTGAAAGCGATAAACACCGGAATGATTATCCTGGGAGGCGGTGTGGTCAAACACCACATTTGCAACGCCAACTTGATGCGAAACGGAGCGGAATTCAGCGTGTTTTTGAATACGGCATCTGAATTTGACGGTAGCGATTCCGGAGCACGTCCCGACGAAGCCGTATCCTGGGGAAAGATAAAGAAGACTGCAGTTCCTGTGAAAATATACGCAGAAGCTTCTTTGATCTTTCCGATATTGGTCGGAGAGACTTTTGCGAGACATCACTTTAAAAAAGACAGGTATTGCCGGCAGGAGTCGTCTGTTTGAATGAATAACTGATTTCTAAGAACATCAAAGTAACAGTGACTGAATTTCAACAATCCATAGATTCTTATGAAACATGTAACCTAAATGTGTAAACTATCAGTCTGTAGCTATGATGCTCCATCTATTTCTTTTACGTTGATCTCAAAACTTAATTAACCTGCACATATAGAGAAACTTGTTACAGTTTTGTCCCTTTAGAAATCAAATGTGGCATGTGGAACCTATTTATTTTTTAACAGACTAAGTGGGGGTGTCCCAGCTCCCAATAGAGCTGGTTGTCATTTTTTTGTGAAGGCTGAGTATACCCCACCAGTATTTTATTTTGGATTTGAAGTTAACACCGAAATGGAAAATCATGTCTAACACCCTCAGTAGGAATCAAACCCTAGCTCTTGGAATGAAATGCAAGCATTCTACTAATTACGCATGGTATATCAAAACAAAACCGCCACCTTTTCTAATTCTTTGTCTATTGTACCCAGATTTCAATGAAGACTCAAATCTTGCCTATTTATTTCGATATATTATCTGTCTTTATTTTTCTTTTTAAAAACAGAACATTCTTCTTTTGTGCCATATATTAAAAATGATTGTGAAGCCATGTTTGATTACACCAAAGAAGTTTAAAAAGATGCTCGTTTTAAGAATTTCTAAATTCTCTATGCGTGCATAAACGAGCTGCTCAAGGTCAATATGCCACAGTCATAGACCATCCGGAAATGAGAATTGTAGTCTAGTATTCAATGTAAAAGGGCTCACCAATTATACTAATGTGGTCTGCTTTGTTTTGTTGTATTTCACAATTTCTTTCACTTTTCACATTTCTTCAGGATAGACGGTATCCGCTCGCTATCACTGTTTGTAATGAACTGACTATTTTCACTTGGATTTGGTGCTTTTGTTAAACCATTGTAGGTTCTCTAGCATCAGTACTCCTTAGTATTCTTGAGTCCTTTTCTTTCCTTTTACAATTAGATATCATAGTCTTGTTTAAATTATGTCAAACTTAAATCACTAAACTTGGTTTAGTAACTTTGTACTGAATGAAAAGGACAAACTTTTGAGAATTGTGCTGCTTTTTTTCTGTTCAAAGTCACATAAGCTAATTTGGAACACCAATAACCTTCAGTAACTTTTTAAATATTTAAACTAGGAATTTTAACTTGAAAATGGAATCTGATCTTATGGATTTTTGCAACAATACAATGAACATTGCCTAATAGTTGTATTTCTTAGGAATGACAATACATGTAATTTTAAAGTTTATTGTTGTCTAGTAACAAGTAAGATGTAGTAATGTAGGTATTTTAAGAAAAAGGTTTATGTGCTACCAGCGATTAAAAAAGAAACCTTAATAATAAATATTGTTTAATATTTTCCCTTAATTAAAAATATAGCATGAACTCAGCATATAATACAGGGATTTTTTTTGTATTGTTTAGTATCATTTTGTGATAAATCACTGCAAGGGCACTATTCAACTGTAACATCTCCAAAAAAAAAGTATTGTATCCCAACCTAAGCGCATTTGCACTCTCTTCGGCTCTAAGTTCATGGGGTAGAGCATTTCACAGCACAGGGCCGTCTATGCAAAATGCACGATCCAAGTACTTTGCTTTATTACATCGTTTTGGAACAATCAATTTATTCACAGTAGTACTATTTGCAGATCTTAATGCCAACCGTTTACCCTCCACTGCGTTCATCTCACAAAGTTCTGAAATATACCACGGGGCAACACACTGTATCGATTAAAAGACAGTTAAACAGACCTTATACTCGATCCTTTCCCCAATTTTAAGCCAGTGAAGCTGGTCTCTTAATGTAGAGGCAATGGAAGCACTATTTTTTAAATTATATTCAATCTGTGCGCCCATATTGAGCACAGATTGAAATCTGTTCAACTGCACACACGGTAGGCCAGTGTACATTCCATTACAATAATGAGACCGTGAGAGTACAAGCGCAGTCACAAGGGTTTTGGTTTCCTATAATCATTAGAATAGGTATGTTTAATGAAAATTTTACTTTTATAGGTTATTTTTTGTCATACATAAATTTAACTATCATTCTAGTGAATAAACTGTAGTAGTAAGATATCATAGAGCTGTGTTCATTTAATAAACATTGTACTTGCGCTCTCCTAAATCTTGCATTTATCATGAAAATACTCATTTATAAGTTATGTATGGGTGTAGAACGAAGGCCGCTATCTATGATTTTTATCAAAAATAGGATTTTCCTTGCGATGTTCAATGTTCCTTTATTTAAAGGTTGGTATGAATCTGACCACCCATACTGCAAAAACTGGTCCATCATATTCTTTGGGATATTCAATGTTTCTTTATTTAAAGCAGAGGTTCCCAAACTTTTATTTCTCATAGACCCCTTCTTCATGCGATTTAATAGATGGGTGGCCACGGGCTTGTATAATTTTCGTAGACCCCCATTTTTATGTCACGTCTATGTAGACCCCCATCGAGTAGAGGTTGATATCAAACGCTTTGAGAATCACTGATTTAAAGGTTGGTATGAGTCTGATCACCCATAGGTGCTGTAAAAACTGTCTCTGGGTGGCAAGATTGGATTTCCGTCTTTGGTTCTCTATGTTCCTCCTAAACATTTCATATTGTACAGGAGTTTTAGGTTTACACGGCTGGCTGGTTAGTACTGGAGAGATGCTTTCCGGAATCTGTTGCCGTGGTCTGTGGGAGCTGCAGCTTCCAGACTTCTTCACAGTTTCATCAACATTATCATCATCACTTTAGCGGCACGCTGAAGAAGCCCATCGAAGGCATGGGCGAAAGATTCAAAAGCTCCAGCTCCTACAGACCACAGCAACAGATCCCGGAAAGAAACTCTCCAGTATTTCACATTGTGTCAGTGAATCAGTTCTCCTTAATCAATTTCAGTAAATGTACTTCCTTTATTTTAATTTACTCTACTAACTTTTTTGTTGATTTATTTGACACTTTATTAATATGCATGCTCCTCTTTCTTTGTTAGATTCCAATGAACGGTCCAAAGATTTAATCATTCTGTAAGTTTTTTAGAAACTAGTATAAAAACTCAGTAATAAAGTTCTAGCGTAGTTCTAGCGTAGCTTTTAGAGAGAACAATGGGCTAGAGTAATAAAACATAATAGGAAACTAAATAAATTAAAATATGTATATTTAACGAACCGTTACTAAACTATTTACAGTTATAATACCTACACAGTTCAGGTATTAGACCGTTGTAAGAGAACTTACATTATTCACAACGTAGCCAACATTTTCAGGAGACCCCCTCTCTGCACGACGACCCAGGATGAACTGTTCATCCTTGTTTATAGTATTTGTGCCATTGATGAAGTAAGAAGGAATTTTGGAGGTGGATCAATGCGGATAGAAATAAATCTTCTGCATTGACCACTCCGGGAGTCAAAAGTGCTGCCGGTGAGATGGTATGGGAGAATGAAGAAGTATGCAAGAGATGGAAGAACTATTTTCAAGAAATTTTTGGTCAGGGTGAAAGAAGAATTTATGAACAGATAGATGAAGAAAATGAATTGAATATTTTGAAAGAAGAAATGAAAGTGTCTATTTCACGTCTGAAGAATGGGAAGTCTGCTGGGTTTGATGGTATAAATGGTGAAATGTTAAAAGCAGGAGGTGAATGCTTGATAGATTGGATGTACGAATTATGTAAGCTTTGTGTGAATGCAGGAGTAGTACCGATGGATTGGAGGAAGGCAGTCATTGTTCCCATTTACAAAGGTAAAGGGGACAAAAAAGACTGTCAGAACTTCAGACCAATCAGTCTACTCAGTATACCAGGAAAAGTCTTCTGTAAGGTGATTATAAAAAAAGTGATTCTGACAACTAGTGAAAGGATTTCCGATGTACAGTCCGGCTTTATGGCCGGTAGAGGCTGTGTTGATCAGATTTTTACTCTACGACAACTTGTTGAAAAACAATTGTCGGTGAGGCGGAAGCTGTTCACGGCCTTTGTAGATCTGGAAAAGGCTTTTGACTCAGTAGACAGAGGTATGTTATGGGATGTTTTGAAAGCATACGGAGTGAATGGGGCTCTCCTAGGTGCGGTGCATGCCAACTATGAAAATAGTAAGGCATGTGTTCGTATTGATGGTGAGTATAGTGAGTGGTTTGAAGTTTATAAGGGTGTGAGGCAAGGATGTGTGATGAGTCCTTGGCTATTTAACATAGTCATGGACAAGTGTGTCAGAGATGCTAGACTTAATGATTGTGGATTGATGATAGGAGAGAGCAAAGTGAGTGTTCTACTGTATGCAGATGATGCAGTTCTTGTATCTGATTCTGCAGTAGAATTGCAAACAATGCTCTCTAGATTGAATGAAGCTTTGTTAGGTAACCATTTGAAGTTGAATGCAAGTAAGACGAAAGTATTGATTTTTGAAAGAGATGATGAAAATATGAATTATGAATTTAAAATTAATGGAATGAATGTTGATGTCGTAAATGAGTTTGTATACCTGGGAAGTAAGTTTGAAAAAGATGGAAGAATGACCGGTGAATTTGAAAGAAGAATAATGAAAGGCAGGTGCGTACTGGGTGCTACCGCTAGCATCGCCAAGAACCAGAATCTTTCAAAAAATGTTCGACTGGCGGTGCACGGTGGTATACTAGTGCCCACTCTGATATATGGAAGTGAAGCCTGGACGGTGAGTGAAAGTGAGATTAGTAAAGTCCATACAGTAGAAATGGACTACTTAAGAAGTATGATTGGGAAAAGACGGAGTGATAGGGTAAGGAATGATTTTGTTAGAGAGGAATGTGGTGTAAGAGAAAGTGTGAAAGTAAAGATTAAAAGAAGTATGCTTAGATGGTTTGGACATTTGGAGAGAATGAATGAGGAAAGACTGACGAAGAAAGTATATGCTGCGAGAATTGATGGATGTCGTGGAAGAGGAAGACCGAGAAAGGTATGGATGGACCAAATTTTCGAAATAGCGAATGAATGGGATATCCAGAGTCATAATAAAAGGAGAGCTTGTATGAAAAAGGTTATGGCTCTGGATGAAATGAAAGAAGTATGCAAGGATCGAAAGAAATGGCGGTTGATCTGTAATGCTGGCGGTTAAAGCTAAGGCTTTTAAATTTAAAAAATATGTGTTGTAGCTTTTTAATTTTTTACTGTTTAATTGCTTAGAATTTATTTGTTTTATATATTTGATTGTATCAATTGCATGTACTCCTTGATTGATAGGTTGGTATGCGGCTGACCACCCATACTGTAAAAAATGGTTCACTTTGCCAATGTCACCCCTGCTTCAGGGAAGGTCGGCAAGAGTTGCAGGGCTTATGTTCATTTGAGATTGGGGTTTTTATATTGTAGGTCCACATGCAGCATGTGTAAGCGCGAAATTATGCATGTCTGCTTGTGGGAATGCATTTAATATGAATCTCAAATGATACATATCTTTGCAGCTTAGATTTAGATTTAGATTTAGATGAAGAAAGTTATCCAGTAAACGTTTGTCAAATATTCATATTTTTATTTTGTAAACATAATCCTAAAATTACATGCTTAAAAATGTCTGTGATAGAGCCATTTTGTTATGTCATTTTTACTGCATTTTAAATAAACTTGGGGCTTCCAATCCCAAAAGTAAAATAATGGAAGTTTAATGTTGTGTAATATGTGGATAAATAAATCTGTTGTTTTTAAATAAATCAATGTGTTTATTTATTCTGTTCTTCCATCTTTCTGACTAGGTATTTTTGCTGTTGTTTGATCTGCATTGGCTTTGCATTCTACACCACGTTGAGTATAAATTGTGCTCAATGACACATGGGGCACTCTGTGAGAGGACACAATTATACAAAATGGTTTAAATAGCAGACAATGAATGTTGCTCTCTACACAGAGGAGAGCTAAAACACTAGTTGAACCATAAGCCTGTGGGAAACATGGGTTTATTGGAAAAATGTGTATTTATGTAGTTTCGCAAAGTATGAATATTTCGTTTTGGCGCCACAGTCTGTTCCCGTAGATTGTAGGCGGACATGTTGTGAGGGCTTGGCTGCTTGTTGCGCCTGTTGAGTGATCCTCCAGGGAACCTTGTAGCCTGGTGCAGTAGCAGGATCAGTTGAGGCAAGGAGGACGATGTTGGACGCATGGGTGTATCTAGGAAGGGGTAGGGGGCAGCAGCTGCCCCCCCTAGAAGAGGAAAATTAACCTAAATAATTCAAAATCCATGAAAGCTACTTATATTTGCATGCCCCCCCCCCCCCCCCCCACTAGATTTGATCCTGAGTACACCCTTGGTTGGATTTCCTTTAGGTTGCTGCTCCCAAGGCTGTTTCCATAGCTTCTGGGACAATGTTCAGTTGCATGAAAGTTGAAAAACTGAAAGGAATGTTAGAAAAGGGCTGGACAAGCAATCCATAACTTTCAAGGAAAGCGTGGTCCTTAAAAGGGCCTGTTGAGTGGGGTGGTCTCAGCTATCGAAAGAGACTGTTGTCTCGGCGTTTGCTAGTGGCAAGAAGGTCTTGAAGGCAGTGACTTCTCTCCCTATTGAAGAGTAGTTCAATCATTAGTCTTCTCAGTCTCAATAAAAGAAAACGCAACTAAGCTACACATATACTGTAACTTCTTGCCTGCGTTATCCCCGAAGGGGTCGCATATGGCGATTCGAGAATTATTTCTTTTTACGGGTAAGGGGGCCGGCCTCACATCAACCACTTTCAGTTGAAGTGGGGGCTTCCCAGCTCCCGGGGGGGCTGGTTTTCATTCTTGTGAAGGCTGAGTAAACCTTGAGATCGAAACCTTGCTCTCAGCATGGAATGTAAGCATTCTACCAATTGAGCTATCAACTTTTTTATGAACTTGGTCGTCGTCGATACAAAGCGCCAATTGTCAAGCAAGACCCAGTTGCTGTAAGGCTGGATGGACCTTTGGTGACCGGTCATTGGTAAAGGTTTATGAATTTTTCAACCCAGCGAAGAGCAAATTTGAAAATATAAATGTTATATTTTTTGTGCTCCTCCGGGATTCGAACCCACAACCTTCCATTCAGAGTCCGCAGTGTTACCACTGAACTGCGGACCGGTCGATGAGTGTAGAAATTATACTGAAGTGGCATCCAAGAGCGGGCCATATTTATCCCTGGTTTCTAGAAAGCTGACAATAGTTTTATGTAAGTTGCTAAGGACCTTAGTCACATAGACATGTGACGTCAATTGCCTTCTAAGAAAAGAAATAGTTTCAAATTTGATATCGTCCATTGTACTCGTACTTGCATTGCATTTTTTTCCATTCAAAAAAATATTTTTTTACCATTGAAGAAAAATGGACTCAAATTATTCAAATCAAAATAAATTGTAATGATAAATATACTATTCACATCACACTTCCATGTTACTGGGATCCTTAAAAAAAACGCCACCAAGCTGCACATATAGAGCAACTTTTTACAACGTTATCCATGAAGGGGTAAAGTATGACAAAAGGAACTTATTTATTTTTACAGGTAAGTATTGCAGGTGAAATAGGGGCTACTCAGCTCTAAGGAGGCTGGTACTCATTTTTTGTGAAAGCTGAGTAAACCTAGCCGTTATTTTATTTTGAGATTTAATAAACGCCAAAACGGAAAAGTATTTTTGACATCCTTTAAGTGGAATTCGAACTCGAGTTCTTGCCATGGAATACAAGCATTCTAAAACTCCTTAGCTTAACCAATAATAAAACATTTATTTGCCTTTTTCCTAACATTTCATTCAAAGCCTATTCGAGAAAATAAATATTTTTAGATACTGAGGGTAGAATTTGTACAGTGTGTGCTTAACAAACCCCCAAACACGAATGACCTTCGGAGTTCACGAACTTTTCCGAAGGATCACCCAGACGTAAAGTTAAAGCTCTGCACATAGTGCAATAGCCTTACGAAAGTAGTAAGTTGGAATGTATTTTCGTCGCGTGAAGCATTCGTGTATACAGAGCTTATCCAGCTAGTCTGGTATATTGGGAAAAAAACTCAATCTTGCCGGTTCCTTGTTTACGATGGATGCTTGTACGGCGGCTTCTCGTTTCGCTAAATATCTAGTGACAGTTGTGTAAAAGTTGAGTGAAATGTGATCAAAACTGAATTCTGGAGACTTTTAGAATATTCAGAAATGCCTCAAACGTGATTCAATTGCAAATGGACGTTGAAAACCGGCGGCAAAATGTTGGCGAAATATTGTGCATTTGTGATCTTTTTCATAAGTGAGTATGCATACAGAATAATATAAAACAGCGATGCAACCCGTCCTTCTACACCCAGACAATTTTATCACCCTTTGTTTTCATGCGTATTAATTAACTAATGAAGTCAAATTAACAGCATAATTATTATTTTTAATTTGTAAACATTACGATGTACCGAAGTTGAAGTATTTTTTTGACGGAAAAAACAGTGGCGGCGAAAGGATCAAGTGCAAATAGTCCTTTTGAATAACGAATATTTTGATTATATTATTTTCATATTTGTTCCACAATATTATCTTTTCTTATTTATTTTTCATTATTCACACTTTAATTAAGTTTTATAGCAATTTTGCCATGTTTTGTTTGAGAAAAGATCATTGTAAATTTTTATGAGTCACATGTACTTTTGTGTCTTCACAGCTTTATCTTGGTGAATGACCTTTTCGCAATAAATCACATATTAAATTAATACTCATTATTTTTAATACTTATTTGGTCTATCGATACCATATTTTAATTAAGAAAAAACTTTTTCATTTCATACATTTCTTTTTTTTTTAACACTATGCTTTCAAACCCATCATTTTTAAATTCAAGTTGCAAAATATACAACATTTAAGATTCATATCACATGTATTCCTACAAGGAGAGACATGTAAATATGCCGCATGTGGACTTACAACACAAAAACCCAATCTCAAATGAACATATTATGCCCTGCAACTCTTGCCGATCTTCTCTGAAACAGGGGTGACATTAGCAAAGTGAACTATGTTTTGCAGTATGAGTGTTCAGCCTCACACCAACCTATATTTCAAGTAGTTCTGTAGAAATAATTAAGTACATAGATATTTAAAAGGTATAGATGCTAATTTTTTTTATATTTTATATTTTGTATTGTTTGTGTATTAACACTGTGAAAATTCATATTGTTTAATTTTATAATTTTTTGATTAATTAAAAACACTGTTTATTTTCACGGATAAATTTATTCAATAAGATTAAAATCTTTAAACAAATTACTAACGTTATCGGCCTAGAAGGTCATCATCAGGTAAGGTAATTTTTTTTGATAGGTTACAGGATCCTATAATCTAAAAGTAAAACTAACTAAGTACCTGTAACATATAGCCCTATGCTAAGTTTTTTAAACTGAAGGGTTACAAAGTACTTAAATGGCATGTCGATTGATAAAAGTTTCTTGACTTGTTGATTGGTATGAGGCTGGCCACGCATACTGAAAAAAATGGTCCACTTTGCAAATGTCACCCCTGTTTCAGGGAAAGTCGGCAACAGTTGCAGGATGTATGTTCATGGATTTCAATTTGTATGTACCTACAAATGCAGCATTTGCAAGCGGAAACTTCACGTGTCTGATTGTTTGCAACTTAGATTATAGATTCATCAATAAAAATATCTTAGAAAAATTGCTTAAAAACTTCCAACTTTGTGGCGTCTACTTGCGGTGGAATAAATAAAATCCAAAAATAGGAGCAAGTGCTCCTTCACAGAGTGAGAAAAAATGGAGTTGAAAGGAGCGGCTCAATGAGCGTAAAATGGTTTATTTAAAACGTTTGTAGGATGGTTGAACACGTGGTGCCAGGAACACGCCGGCAGATCAGCATTTGGAGTTATACCACATTTTCCTTAAAAGCTATGCAGCATAACATCTTTATTCACAAACAATATTATAAAGGGAACTCACAAAGCTATTAGTAAATCATTACAAGAGTGTTATGGACCGATATTAAAAGCTTTCCCAAAGCTCCAGACTCGGAACGGAATGAAAAAAATAGGGGAGTTTTACCTACCATTAAAACTCTTATTATGTTTCTATAGATGTCTGGAGTCCATATTATGAGAGAAACAATCACTTTTCCCCTTTTATGTGGTTTTTTAGTCTATTCCTGGGTCTTTCATTTGCACTTTTTTACACTTTAGGCACTTTCTACTCTATGGTCGCTTTTTCCCCATTTCCTGTTCCCTATTTCCAGTTTCCCCATAACCCGGTCGCAATTTTTCATAAAGCTCATAATTCACCAGGTAGGGGTTACCTGGACTCCAGACATCTATAGAAACATAATAAGAGTTTTAATGGTAGGTAAAACTCCCCTATTATGTGTTCTGAGAGATGTCTGGAGTCCATATTATGAGAGATCTGTCTATTATCTCCTGGTGACCGGGGACGTCTTTATTTGATATTAACTGGTTGAAATAGGGAAAGATCTTCTGTAGCTGTATGTTTCAACATCTCTTTCTGATAGTATTTTCTGAAAGTGTTTTCCTTTTTCCAGTTGCCTCTTTCCAGTATGTTATCTATTGGATTAAGTGATGCGACCGCTGAACGTGTGCTGCCGGGAGTGGCCTCTACTCCTGCTGATTTTAGCGTGTTCTTTACCCATCCTCCTATGATTGTTCTTGCAGCTGCCTTCACTTGTACTCGGGTGCTGATGAACAGGTTATAAAGATTTTGTCCTGATCTCCTTTCGCGTGATAGTTCAATCAGCTTCCTTATCCAGAAGACTGGGTTGACGTTGTGTTCCTTGGATTCCAGAAGTCTCCGATTAGATTGTCGGTGTTTGAGGGTATCTGTTTTTGATCTAAAGAATGGAATTAACACAATTGATGTGCCTTCGTCGAGAATGTTTCCTTCTGTGATATTTAGCAAGGTCAGATCGTGTACTCTTCTTCCTGAAGATAACAGAAGTAAGATTGCCGTTCTACACGCAACTTCATAGAGAGAATCTGATCGAGGAGTGTTCCTGACTAGCCAGTCTCTCACTATCTGCCGATTCCACACAGGGGACTTAGGAGGGTTGATCTTTACCATTGCTAGTGCTTTTAATGCTTTTAAATTTAATTTCACTAGGAAATCTGAGCTGAGATTATTTTCCATCATTGCGTTGCAGAAGGTTACGATGGCTGACTTGTGTACCAGCATAGTCCTGTATGATAGTTTTTCGTTAATGAACAGTTGCGCTAGATACCTTGCCAATTGATTAGGAGATGGTGTGTTGGGATGGGTATTATTCGCCAGTATCCAGCGGCACCATCTTTGCCAAGCAGGTTTATATGTGTTGAGTGGGGAAGCTCGCCATCCTGACAGGAACAGTCTTTTCTCTTCCGCGTTCCAGGAATTTAAGATACTGTCCCCAGTCCCAATTTTCCACACTTCCATTTCCAGATCCTGAATCCTGGGTGGTGGATTGCCTGTTGATGTGTTGATTAGTACTGACACCAGGTTCGGTATTTGCATCGGAGGTACGAGTGATCGACGAATTAAGTCTGGACGCCAGAAGACCCTCTGCCACCTCGGGACCACGAGTAGGTAAGTTCCGGTCGCCCCGTTTAGGTGCCTCAGGATCCTCGGTATAAGGTTTGGCGGAGGAAATATCCGACCCACATTGTAGAGCCAGTGCCGACTGAAGGCGTTTTGAAAGATTGCGCATGAGTCTGTGGAGTCTCTGGACACGTAAGTTGAACTCATGTGTGCCATGGTGGATGCGAACAGGTCTATATCTGGTACTCCGAAATGATTGAAAATGGCCTTCGTTGCTGTTGGTAAGAGATGCCACTCTGGAGGGGATCTTCCTCTTGATAGGTGATCCGCGTCTCCGTATCTTCCCGGTAGGTACTGCGCTGTTAGCGAGATTTCCCATTGGTCTGCCAGAGTCAACAGATCTCGAGTAAGATTTAGGAGTGTTTTGGATCTGGTGCCCCCTTCCTTGCGGATGTAGGCGACTACTGTCGTGTTGTCTGATTGTACCAGAATTTCGGAGCCGGAAAGGTCGTACGCTGTGCGTTGCAGGGTTGCAAAAACAGCGAACAACTCTTTTCGGTTGGAGTGCTACTTCTTTTGTTGAACGGTCCACTGTCCTGACAGCATCAAGTCGTCCAGAGTTGCTCCCCAAGCTAAGTCTGACGCATCTGTTGTCAAGAAATGTCCGAAGGTTTCCCTGTGGATGGAACTTGATTCGTTCGCATTCCCTATCCACCACTCTATTTCTTGTAAGCTGTCCTCGGTCATTTGTATGGGCCCTCTTGGTGACAGGTGCTTCAGTGGCTTGCTCGCTATCTGCAATTGTCTGCAGTGGAGGCGACCATGAAGCTGGCAAAGTTTAGTCTTCCTAGGAGACTTTCCGCCAGTTTTAAGGACCATTTTCGAGAAGTCAGTATTGCTCGAAGTGAGTGGCACAATGCCTCTTGCTTCCGGTAAGAAAGACCTACTTGGTGACAGGTGCTTCAGTGGCCTGCTCGCTATCTGCAATTGTCTGCAGTGGAGGCGACCATGAAGCTGGCAAAGTTTAGTCTTCCTAGGAGACTTTCCGCCAGTTTTAAGGACCATTTTCGAGAAGTCAGTATTGCTCGAAGTGAGTGGCACAATGCCTCTTGCTTCCGGTAAGAAAGACCTACTTGGTGACAGGTGCTTCAGTGGCCTGCTCGCTATCTGCAATTGTCTGCAGTGGAGGCGACCATGAAGCTGGCAAAGTTTAGTCTTCCTGGGAGACTTTCCGCCAGTTTTAAGGACCATTTTCGAGAAGTCAGTATTGCTCGAAGTGAGTGGCACAATGCCTCTTGCTTCCGGTAAGAAAGGAATTTGCAATTGTTGTGCGTGTCCCAAACGATTCCCAAGTACTCTAATTGTTGAGTGGGGAAGAGCACTGACTTCTGGAGATTTACATACCACCCCAGAGATTGTAGGATATCTACTGCTAGATGCGATTGCCGACAAAGATCGTCCTTGGATTGGCTCGCAAGGAGGAAGTCGTCGAGATAAACGATTGTCCGAATACCTCGTCGCCTCAGTAGTTGGGCTACCCAATTTGTAAGGGTTGCAAACATTCTGGGGGCAGATGAAAGGCCAAAGGGCAGACTTGTCATCTGAAGTAATTCTCCTCGATAGACCAGTCGCAAAAATCTCCAATGTTTCTGTGCACTTGGGAGATGAAAGAAGGCTTGCGATAGGTCTATTTTCGACAACCAATTGTTTGGCTGCAGAAACTCTGGCACTTTGTAGTGGCTATGAGTTTGAACGGAACCGGGTCCAGGAAGAAGTTTAACGATTTCAGGTTGAAAATCATTCTCGAGGAACGGTCCGATTTGGGTGTTAGGAACATTTTTGATAAGAAGCTGGGAGATGACTCCGCGGCCTCTATAACGCCGAATTCGGTCATTTCCTTTATTTGAGAGTCCATTTCGGGTGAAGGACTCGTCTGGTATAGCATTAAGGTCTTTTTGTGTGGTAATATCAGAGGGGGAATTGAGATGAAAGGTATTCTTACTCCGATTATCATCTTCAGGATGTGGTTTGGTGCTCCGAGTAACGTCCAAACCTGTAGGGAGGACTTCAAGCATCCTCTGCGAAATGGTTTCTTGTCATTTTCGTGGATGCCTCCTTCTGTCTCCTTTGAGATTTCCTGACCGTGTGTTATTCCCTGCCCTTTTTCCTCTTGAAGAGAAATTTGGAGCGTCTCTAAGGCCTCGATTGCTTTCCGCAGTGGGTCGTTGCTGCCCTCTAAAAAACTGATTCCTTTTCTGTAGTGGAACGTGCGGTTTCGATGAGGTGCTGGGTTGAGGGCACTGGGTCTTCACTGACAGTTTGTCGGTGGTCCCCACTCTAGAGAAAAAAGACGTGAGACTGTCTTTGCCAAACAAGTGTTCGGTACTCGGCGGGAATTTGTTTAACCCCTCTCACATGCTCTTCCTTAACATGCCCTAGCACAGCTTTCCTGCGGAACTGGAGGGCCTCTGTCCGCCTCCCCCATACCGTCTGGAGGATGTCTTCCGAGACTTTCTGGTATGGCGAGTCCAGAGCGAACAGCGTTTTGACCTTTTCGAAAAGGGCTTTCCTCGCCAAGGTCGTGTCGCTCCGGGCTCCCCAGTTGACCAAGGTCTGAAGCCCAGACTGGAACTCCTCTTCTGGATGAGGAGGGCGTGGGACCTGGCTGCAAACGACCGCTCGCCTGAATAGGGGAGCTTACGTCGCACTGGCGAAGTTCATCGTTCACTGCCAGGTCAACGAACGCCGGTTCTGCCAGGCACTTTTTCTGTACCTCGGCGTACCTTACTCCGGCCCAGTTTTCACTGTCGGAGTGCTGGAGCCTTTGGAGCGCTTCGACCCTGTTGCTCTTGGCCTTGGGGTGAGCTGGTTCTTCCACCGTTGTGGCGGCTTCCTGGAAGCTCAGCAGTAGCTCTTCCTGGGCCTCCTCATTCTCTTCCAGTCCCGAAGGTTGTTAGAGGAAGTTGCTGGAAGAGTTTCCTGCCGCCGATTCAACGAGATTTCCCATAGAACTGGCGGGCCAGTCACCGAAAACTGCGTTCGTCCGCATCACGATGTGGGAAACCAGATAATCTATCCTTGGGTCCAAGACAACCCTCAGCTGTTTCTGACGCCGCGGCGGTGAACCTGATTCCGAAGTGTCGTATCCGCGTTTTAGTGACGCATCACCTGAATCCTGTGAGATTTCGTCGAGAGGTTGCCCTTTATTGTTATCACAACTCATAACATTGATTTTGATGTTATATAAAGTAAAAACTCCGTTAAAATAACGAAAAACGTTTTTCGTAAATATGACAGCGTGGCATAACCAACAAAAATACGTATGCGAACTTTTAACCACCACAATATCACCTGTTTTAGTTTTTAATTGTTCACAAGGACACAAGATGGTAAAATAACACTCTTTTAAATGTTTTTGCCCAGGAATATTGTCAATTCACTCAAATTTTCGAAGGTAAAATCAACTGACATGTGACCACAAGGGGAAAATGACGCTTTATGAAAAATTGCGACCGGGTTATGGGGAAACTGGAAATAGGGAACAGGAAATGGGGAAAAAGCGACCATAGAGTAGAAAGTGCCTAAAGTGTAAAAAAGTGCAAATGAAAGACCCAGGAATAGACTAAAAAACCACATAAAAGGGGAAAAGTGATTGTTTCTCTCATAATATGGACTCCAGACATCTCTCAGAACACATAATAACGTTTCTATGGAAACAGGAATAGTAAATGGTTCACATCAAATCTAATCTAAATCTAAATCTAAGTTGAAAAGATATGTATCATTTGAGATTCATATTAAATGCATTCCCACAAGCAGACACGCATAATTTCGCGCTCACACATGCCGCATGTGGACCTACAATATAAAAAACCCAATCTCAAATGAACATAAGCCCTGCAACTCTTGCCGACCTTCCCTGAAACAGGGGTGACATTGGCAAAGTGAACCATTTTTACAGTATAGGTGGTCAGCCTCAAACCAACCTATAAGTCAAGAATTAATGAGGTATATTTTGGTAAAGTTAAAATGAAAACAGTTCAAAACGCTAATTATTTTTAAAGAAATACTGTAAAACTATAAATATACCAGGCTAATTCTACTTTTGTGATTGCTAATTTTGTGTGAATTTCACCCTGCGAGCCTTCCTTGTTGGTTGCCGCTAGTCAGAGTCAATTCTGAGGAAACAAACAAAAAACGAGTTGCTGTGAAGCTGGATGAACCTTTGTGTAAGTCTTTGATAAAGGTTGATGAATGTTTCATCCCAGCGGAAATTATTGCTCTGTTGGGAATCCAATTACGAGTCTGTAGCTATAATTTATAATCTAAGTTGGAAAGATATATTCATTAAATGCATTCCTTTAGGCAGACACGTATAAGTTTAGCTGAAAGTCCATGTTGTTTTTCTGTTGAAAACATAGTTAATAAAAGTTCATATATATCATAAATCATAATCAGTAATCTTTTTAAAAGTTTGTTAAGCTCATAATTTCAAGTTGAATGCATATTTCTGCCTTTGTTACTCATCCTTGATTCTCACACGTTCCCACTTCGATTCTGCCCGGCATGGCAGGCCGCCTTCAAAGCAACCCGTTGTAAGTAAGTTGTATATTTCCGTACGCACCTACGTGTTGTATTAGTTGTATACCGTAATGACTGCCTGCAATGTTGTACGCAGCCGTGGGCTCCCTGTGAAGTTTCGCCGGGCTCGGTCTTTTTGTTTGTTTTCCGTGCAGCAAATAATAATAATTTAAACAAAATGAGTGCGCACGATCTCCGCGCGCCGGATGCGTCTCGAGAAAACATGCTCTGCGCACAGGATAATATTTATTTTTATTTTTAACCCTTTCATCAACAGTCACGAGCCGCCTTTGGCACTGGGTACACATCATGAATCATATCAAAGATTTGCAGTGAAATGAGATTGGAACATTTTTGAATTTGGAACTTTTTTGTCTGCCGTCCACAGCAACCAATAACAACATAATTGTACACCTTTTCCCTAGCAACCCGGCCGGGTGACAACACAACACAACAGTCTATTCCAATTCACTTGGGGACCTCATTTATAGTATTTAGAAGTTGTAAAAAAAACAGTTCATTTGAAACGGCAAAAGGTTATAAAAAATAACCGAGCAGCTTTAGCCGCCAACATTACCTACAGATCAATCGCCATTTTTTCGGGCCTTGCAAACGTACCTACTTCTTATTTCATCTACAGAATCATAATCGTTTTCATACAAGCTCTCCTTTTGTAATGACTGGATTATTTCAGGAATTTGGTCCATCCACACCTTTCTCGTTCGCGCTTTACCATGACATCCATTTATTTTTGTAACGTATTTTTTCTTCATTAGTCTTTCATCATTCATTCTCTCATCATTAATTCATCCATCTGAATACACTTTCATTTACCACATTCTTTTCTTACTAAATCATTCCTCACCCAACCACTAAATTTTTCCCAATCATACCTAAGATTTGGGGGAAGAACATAGTCTTAAGTACATTTCATTTGTATTCGATCCCAAAGAGAAAAGTAACCAATGAATATCTCTCATTCTTTATTCACTTTTAATTACAGCATAAAACTGCAGATTTCATTACATTCATTATCGAAAGATCTGAAAGCTTAATATCGTCGCAGGTAAAACTTGTTATTTTCGTTAAGTGCGCACTTAAAAGCTCAAAACTTTATACCTAGCACGTTAAAAGTATGAAACCTTACGTTTACATTCCATCATAACTTTTACCAAAAAATATGTGCAAACTAGTGCCCTTTCCGCATAGAATCAATCCTGTCCGGTTTTTCTATCCGGTGCCGAATCAAAAGTCTAGTAGTTAATGGGGATGTATGAAAGCTTTCACATGGTCTGTCCGGCGATCGCATCCTAAACCATCATTGGAAACCATGGATATACCTGACAGAATTAGTGCTTTGCATTGTTACGAACTATAGATTCGTTGTACGTGAGCCTAAGCTCGCTGATTGGTGTGTGTGTGTGTGCAGTGTGACGTCTCTGGTATAGTGTAGAACAATGCTATAATACCATTCATTATGAAAGTATCTACCATGTTCTCGAACATGCAATAATCGTCTCTGCGGCACAAATAAATATGAGAAGAGATTCTGCGGAGAGAGTCGCTTAGACCATTGTAACGCGAAGACTGTAAGCAGAGAGTGAAGAGAGAACAGTGCATTGTAACCTGGTTACATGTAAAATAATGTACCGTGGAAATGAAGGATTTGAGAAGCAGGACAGGAAAACTATGAAAGATGGCGTTAAGAATGAATAGGTGAAGAAAAAATACAAGTTGAAAGAAAGTTAAGTAACAAAATAATGTGATGAGATGAGATGTGGAAAGAATTAATTATGATAGTCTGACAAAGTACATATACCTACAGAGAAAGTGTGAAAGGAAAAAGGGTAAGGACCGAGAAAAAAAGTATGGAGTGATCATATTGAGGAGATTGGGAAAGAATGGGATATACAAAGGGAATGTAAAATAAGAAAATGTTGGAGAAAGGTGATGAATGAATTGAAAGAGGTATGTAAGGATAGGAAGAAATGGAGTGAGCTTTGCAGAGGCTCTGGACACTCCTAGCGGAATGTTGACAGAGTTATAGTTACAGTAAAAAAGACGTCAAGTAGAGCTTCTAGTGGGTGCTTTAGTGTCCTCACGTTTTTGGTAAATCTGCGTTTGGACGTAAAAGATTATTATACTTGGGGTACCATTTCGAGACCTCATAACCGGTTTCCACTGAAAGGCGGCTTTGTCGCTTGAAAATCTCGACTTTTTATGACCCGTGCATAAATGCTACCACATTGCAAAGGATCTCACGAGGTTATTAACGCAACTAAAAAATGCAACTAAGCTATACATATAGTGTAACTTCTTGCCGCGTTATTCCCGAGGGGGTCGCATGTGGCGAGTTGAACCTACGAGGTTGCAGTATAATAATAATGATAATTTATTAAGATTTATTTGGTGAGCGCTGTTTTTTTGTGAATCACACCTCAACAGCCCTCTGCGAGCTTGTTCGTCGCTATAGAAAGCGCCAATTCGCAAGCGAGACCCAGTTGTTGTAAGGCTAGATGGTCCTTTGGTAAAGGTATGTGAATTTCTCAACCCAGCGAAGTGCTTCGCCGGGATTCGAACCCACGACCTTCCACTTACGAGTCCGAAGTGCTACCACTAGACTACGGACCGGTCAAATCATATACTTACCTAACATACATACGAGTCGCGTATCTATAATCTAAGTTGCTAACATATAATCCACCTATAATTCATATTACATGCATTCCCACAAGCAAACAAGTACCTAAAAGCTACCGCATGTGAACAACATAAAAACCAAAATCTCAAATTTACACAAGCCCTGTAACTCTTGCCGACCTTCCCTGAAACAGGAGTAACATTGGCAAAGTCAACCGTTTTTTACAGGGGCAGTCTCATACTAATCTATTAGTCGAGGAACCCACAAATCGGAAAAATGTGTGAAAACTAAATCTCTCTCTTGGAATGCCGTTGTATCTTCCATACATTTTTGATAAACGTGATCGAGGGGAGTTTACTCAATGCTTATACTCAAATAGCGCCAATTCTCAGAGACCAAGCTCTTGAGGTGTGATTCGCACAAAAACAGCGCTCACCAAATAAATCATCCTACAAAATGATGCTTTTAATGATAGAAGTTGTATGTACATATTTTTTCTCTTCGCCCGTGAAAGGGTATAGGAGGCGCTCAAGCCTAGACGGAAAACCTATAAAAGGCCAGTTTATACCAAAGTGCCCCCCCTTTTCATCCTACCCCACTGAGGTGTTTAGTATATACTTACTAGTATTTAGGTTGGTAGAATGTGAGTCATATAGAATCAAAGGCGGCAAAAAACGTGCTTTTTTTTAGAAAATTAATATCTCTGGTACGCCTCTTATTTTTTACGCATACGATTTTCCGGTGACAGGTTAGAACGGCACAGTAACAAAACGACTCATGACAGAACAACACATGACATAACATCACAATGACTGTACTATCACTATGACAAAACAACACATAAAATACATCACTATGACAAAACGACACAAGGACAAAGCATCACGTACCTAAAACAGAACATGCCATAAACAGCACATGAAAAAACATCACATAACAAAGCATCATCATGTATTGTGATTGTGATGTGCTTTGCTGCGATGTTTTGTCATAGTGATGTTTTGTCATGTGTCGTTATTGTATATTTGGATAATTTATATTTAAAAGCGCCGCTTTCGAGTGTAGCATAATATGTCAAGGGCCCTTTGATGAATTTGTTCGTCTTTATATTCACTCACTCACAAAACTGTTACGGGGCTATTCTTAGACATTTTAGTCGTCGGTTGAGCCCACGCTTCGACAAACTAATGATGCATTTGTATGAAGACCTGTCAATCCAAGATGGCCGCAAGGGAACAGCTGATTTGTCTTCATACAAATATTACAAAATTCGATAGGTAAGAATGACCGTGCTGATGAAACTTTCAGACCGGATACCATTTGTTTGTCAAAGCGTGGACTCAACCGATGACTAAAATGTCTAAAAATAATGTTAGTCCCTATACGATTCAGTGAACATAAATGTCTTCAATTTTTTCTTGAACAATGTTTCTGTGTTCGCAGTCCTAACATCCACAGGCAGTTTGTTCCACACCAACGGTGCACCATCGTTATGTCATGTGTCGCTTTGTCACTGTGTCGTTTTACCATGGAACCGATTTTTCGGATCAACTCATCAACATCCTCTCTATACCACCCTTGCATGTGCGGGGTGGGGAACTAGACGGTTTTACGCGCGCTCGTTACTTTTGTTTTTACGATAATGCCCACCCCGGCGGCACTAAAACAGCTGAAGCTACGATGCGACAATCCAAGTGCAACATTTCCAGGAAAAAACGTAAAGTTTCCCCCTTTTGCCTATCCATAATTTAAAAAAATCCCTAAAGTCTCAACGGGCGTGGTCGGTAAATAATATTATCGTATCTATTTGAAAATGGAACGTAAAATAACATGGCGGCGTGTAAACAGCTGATACGTTTTGAATGATACAGCCAGGCCCGGATTCAGACCACTGAGGACCCTATTATCTATAATCTAAGTTGCAAAGATATATTAACATTCAAAACTCATATCAAATGCATGCCCACCAACAGATACGTGTCAGTTCGCGCTTACAAATGCTGAATGTGTACTTACAAAATAAAATCCAAACCGCAAATGAACATAAGCCCTGCAACTCTTGCCGACCTTCCCTTAAACAGGGGTGGCATTGGCAAAGTGAATCATTTTTTACAGTATGGGTGGTATGTCAACCTCATACCAACCTATCAGTCAAGGAATCCATAATTTAAAAAAATCCCTTATGTCTCGGGCGTCGGTAGATCTTATGGTATCTATTTGAAAATTAAAATGGTGGCGTGTAAACAGCTGATACCGTGTCACGACAAAATGTCCATGCGACAAAATGTGCCCCTACATACATCATGTCCACCGACAAAATGTCCATGCGACAAAATGTGCCCCTACATACATCATGTCCACCGACAAAATGTCCATGCGACAAAATGTGCCCCTACATACATCATGTCCACCGACAAAATGTCCATGCGACAAAATGTGCCCCTACATACATCATGTCCACCGACAAAATGTCCATGCGACAAAATGTGCCCCTACATACATCATGTCCACCGACAAAATGTCCATGCGACAAAATGTGCCCCTACATACATCATGTCCACCGACAAAATGTCCATGCGACAAAATGTGCACCTACATACATCATGTCCACCGACAAAATGTCCATGCGACAAAATGTGCCCCTACATACATCATGTCCACCGACAAAATGTCCATGCGACAAAATGTGCACCTACATACATCATGTCCACCGACAAACTGTCCACCAACTACTTAGTGGATTTTGGGCCGGTGGACATCACATTGTTGGACATCTGGTCTGTGGACATTTTGTCGGTAGACATTATGTCGCTGGACTTTTTGTCGGTGGACGTTCTGTCAATGGACATCTTTCCGTGGAACCATCTGATACATTTTGTACGGTACAGCGATCAGCTGTTTTCATATCACTTTGCTCCCTCGATACTACTGCATGAAAGAGAGATATACTGTGCTTCTACCAAACCACTGTTCTTTCTTCTTCAACCGAGATGTTCTCCTTCGACGTGACCCGTCATTCTCCTCAATTCTTACCTATTTGATGAGATTTAGAAGCCAATATTTCTCATTATTCTTCTTGCGTCTCAATCCTGTGATTGGCTTTCAGCAATGTTCATTATTTTTTACAAGGCGATCTTTTTGAGCTCCTCGTAGGAGAAATATCACATCGACGTTTAAAAGGAAGTAGCGACAAAAACTTAATTGTTCGGGAGAGCAGTTTAAAGTTTGCGGGATTGCAGAAAAATAACATAACTTCTTTTATTTTATCTTTTTAAGTTATTAAAACACTGTTTTCATTTTCACTCTTTATTTTTTAATTATTTGGACACGAACGTTTTCGACTACACAATAATCATCCTATTTATTTTATATCATATCGTTAAAATAAAAAAAACACTCTCTTAAATTAAAAAAAAAAAACAAAGGCATTTATTGGCGTTCCTATTAATGTGGTTTTACGATGTTTTACGATTTTTTTATGTCACAAGCGCCTTCAGGACAAAAAAGGCCAAAAACTTGTCGGTTACACCAAAACCATACTTCGAAAACGCAGTTGTTTTCTTGGGCATAAACAACAACAAAAATCATCGTAGAGCTATGGGAGTTGGCGCATTAGAAAGAGCGGAAAATTTTAAGTAGGATTTTTGACCAAAACGTCGCTTAACTTCCTTTTAACCGTCGACACTGTTATTTTATAAGTGCCCATACAGCATGTGTGAGTACGTACTTACACTTGTCAGCCTGTGAGCATGCATGAAATTTGAATCTTGAATGGTTTTATACCATCTTTATTAGATTAAAAATATATATATCAAAGGTGTTTCTATTTCATTTTTCGCAGGAGCTCTTGACAGGTACTTAACAACCGCTTCAACACATTGTTTCTCTTTGTCCCCAGGTGCCTATAGATGTCAGGACAACTCCGTGGTCTTCGTCCATCATCCAAAGTCCCCAGGAGACCTCCTGATGCATGGCCGTCCAGCGAATCTAACGTGCGAGACCAATGTGCCAGCCAATGTCTTCTGGACTCTCAACGGTAAGGATTTTGAAAATCATCCGTTCTGTGTTAGATAGTTCGCATAATCTTTCATCTAAATTGCAAAGATATATTAACATTCAAAACTCATATCAAATGCATCACATAAACAGACACGTGTAAGTTCGCGCTTACAAATGCTAAATGTGTACTTACAAATTAAAATCCAAATCTCAAATGAATATGAACCCTGCACCTTTTGCCGACCTTCCCTGAAAAGTGCATCTTTTCTGAAATGTAAGAGAGCTGAAACCATGCTAGATCATTATGAATCAGTTTCCTTGACTTTGGTATGAGGCTGACCACCCGTGCTGTAAAAAAATATTCACTTTGCCGATGTCACCCCTGTTTCAGGGAAGGTCGGAAAAAGTTGTTGGGCTTATGTTCATTTGAGGTTTGGATCTTAATTTTATAACTAGGACACATGCAGCATTAATTTGTAAGCTCGATCTTATACGTGTCTGCTTGTCGGAATGCATTTTTAATATAAAGATCAAATGTAATACATCTTTGCAACTTAGATTATAGATTATAGTGGCGATATATTTCTTATTCCGGATCTTGTGCTTGCGACCGGTCCGTAGTCTAGTGGTTAACACTTCATACTCGTGATTGGAAGGCTGTGGGTTCGAATCCCGACGGAGCATGAAAAAATATTTAATTTTTCAATATTTGCTCTTCGTTGGGTTGAAAAATATAAAGGTCCATTCAGCCTTAATACACCAACTAGGTCTTGCTTGAGAATCGACGCTTTCTACAGCGACGACCAAGCGAAGCGAAGAATCACACCTTAAAAGCCCTCTGCGAGCTTGGTCGTCGCTATAGAACAGGGGTGCCCATACTTTTTCTTAAGGAGATCGACCTAGCAAAAATTTATGAATAGGAGATCGACATTTTAACTTTTAGCCCACCAAATATAACTCATAATTCATAATGTATAAACATTTATTATGAAAACAATTAGCATAGGTAAAACTACATTGAGTGCAAAATGTCAAATCTGTATTAAAGTTTTAATCTCTAACATTACAAAAAGAAATTAAAATACCGGTACAATATAAAAATTATCTTGATGCTGATGTCGAAGAGTGACATTGGTGGTCCTCCACAATATGTTCGTATGTGGGTAACGCCGTTTAAATTTGTACCATAACTGTCGACCGGCAAGATTCAAGAAAACGAAAACATCGTGAGTTAAATTAAGGTCTATTCAAAATGACGGACAGGTTCGAAAAATTAGGTTTTTTTACATTTCGACATCTCATTTCTTTTTTCGACGACGAATACAAGATTTTATAGCAGTTCGTAAACACTGTTCAGTAAAAAATATAAGAGCACCATTTTGAATGTCTATAAATATGAATGTTGTTTGTCTATGAATGTTTAATAAAAATATGAATACGCACATTTAATAACTACCTAAAATCGTTCGTTTATTGTATTTCAATAAGTTTCCTTGACTTATAGGTTAGTATGAAGCTGACCACTCATACTGTAAAAAATGGTTCACTTTACCAATGTTACCATTGTGTCAGGTAAGGTCGGCAAGAGTTGCAGGGTTTATGTTCATTTGAGATTGGCTTTTATATTGTAGGTTCACATGCAGCATGTTTAAGTACGAACTTAAAGTCTTAAATGCAATATATTTTTGTAACTTAGATTATAGATTATCATAGATTTAGATAGATAGGCAATGTTTTTTTTTGCGTACATTTTTCACAGTATCCAGCACCGATATAAAAATTAGGTACCTCTGTGGTCCAAATTTCATTTAATCGTTTAGCCCACAGATCACGGAATAAACCTTTTTGCTATTTTGAATAACAAACATCAAACGGTGCATTTAAAATATTAATAGCATGTAGTAAGGTTGATTAGATAGTTTTATGTTTAAATTAGGTACGTAAATGTTATTTGTTAGTCAACCATAAATTAACGGTAAGTAGGTGTATTTTTTTAAACCTACGTGAATACACCTTAATACTGGTAACATACGGTAAAGATTGTAAATAAAAAACCGCCCGACATTACCTTAAACTTGTGCCATTTGAAAAATAATACTGTCAGCAATGATAAAAACATACAATCATTAGAAGGATTAATGGATCTAAGTAAAAAATATACAACTGATAAGTTATTCGAATACATACCTTAATAATTCCACGCTAACTTCCACTCAAAACACTCACGACAAATTCCCGAGTCTGATGTAAACGTTGTTAGAAGAAAATGAAGGTATCGAATGAGTTTTTTTGTGTTGTCCACACTGAACCAAAGAGCTACCATACGTGAACAAATACTTAAGATTGCAAGATTTTTGTCAGTTCCAATGGAATTGGTAACATACTACAAGAAAAATTTCGGAGCCAAAAATGGAGACAAACCTTAGCAATCAAAATTTCGTGTTTAAATAAGTAAATATTATTGTGGCTAGTACAGAAAATGAAAGATACGTTACTAAGGTATATGCAAAAATACTCAACTTTAAAAACGTTTGACTATTTTGATCGTATCATGCCATCAAAGGGTCAAAACCGGGTTGCGGACATGTAAAATTTGTATGGGAATGGAAAAAAGGCGTTTTTGTTTTATTTTTTAATTACATCGCCACTTAATGCTTTTTGCAGTTTTTTTTTGGATTTCGATACGCTTTTTATTTACTTTACTCTGATAATTTTAGAATTCAGTAGAGATCACCAGTTTTTATGAAAAAGCTGAAAATCATTAGGGGACACACGCACAAGACAAAAGGTACAAATTTCGACGGCGATACCCATATAGATATAGACGCGAGCAGGCTGTCAGGTGGCCATTTGTGAGACGAGTACGATACATTTTTCTTTTGAAAAAAACTACAGTTTTAAGGTCGATCACTGAAAATTTTAGTTATCCTCGGCGATCGTCCTCAAAACCTCCCGCGATCGACCGTATGGGCACCTCTGCTATAGAAGACCCAGTTGTTGTAAGGCTGGATGTACCTTTGAATTAGCGCTTTCTATAGTATAATCTGCAATGCTGATTTGTAATGTTGGTTTATTAGTTTGCTACATTTTTTGCATAAGAATTTTTTTTACTTTTTTTGTATAGTCAATCAAACAAATATACTGTTTTAATTCACTTTTTTATTCTTTTATTTTAAATATGTCAAACAGTTTTCGCCTAAAAAGGCATCCTCAGGACAATGACAATCTCTTTTTTGTATAGATTTATTTTTAAGATTTTGTTGTTTTTTTTTTTTTTATTTATACTTAAATGTTATTTATTACTCGTATTCCTTGACTTATAGGTTGGTATGAGGCTGACCACCCATACTGTAAAAAATGGTTCACTTTGTCAATGTCACCCCTGTTTCAGGGAATGTCGGCAAGAGTTGCAGGGCTTATGTTCATTTTAGGTTTGGATTTTATTTGTAAGTACACAATCAGCATTTGTAAGCGCGAACTACACGTGTTTGTTTGTGGGCATACATCTGAGAGCTTTGAATGAATATATCCTTGCAACTTAGATTATAGATAGATTATAGATAGCGACGACCAAGCTCGCAAAGGGCTCTGCATTTGTGATTCACACAGAAAAAAACAGCGCTCACCAAATAAATCATCCTAATAATATTATCATTGTACCATCAGCAGATGATGGAACGCCATGCAATGCTTGATGATGTTTTCTCCTCCAGGATCTCCGCTGGCTTCCACCCCTCGCCGCTCCTGGTCCTCCTCCCCCAGGGTGCACACGCTGCACGTCTCCCGGCTGGAGCGCTACCAGGATGTCGGCACCTTCGCCTGCTCCGCGTCGTCCCTCTTCCACCCTGAGACGGAGGTCCAGGGTAGGGTGCAGAGCGAGGGAGCTGCACTCAAAATCACATGTGAGACCGTAACACTACTTAATTTTTTTATTTAAAAAAAAAACGAATTTTACGAACGGCATACTGTAAAAAATGGTTCAATTTGCCAATGTCACCCCTGCTTCAGGGAAGGTCGGCAAGAGTTGCAGGGCTATGTTCATTTGAGATTGTTTTTTTTTATATTGTAGGTCCACATGCGGCATGTGTAAGCGCGAAATTATGCATGTCTGCTTGTGGGAATGCATTTAATACGAATCTCAAATGATACATATCTTTGCAGCTTAGATTAGATTTAGATTTTTTTTTAGCATCTAAAGCTTTCTTTTTTGTTTATTCAAGGATTGATTGTTTGTACTCGTATATCTAAATCTAAGCTGCAAAGATATATAATTTAGTATTCATATTAAACGCATTCCCACAAGCAGACATGTATAATTTCGCGCTCACACATGCCGCATGTGAACCCACAGTATAAAAAATAAATTGCACAGAATCTGTACTCGACTTTCTTGCAAAAATTAACCCACTGTATGACGTATGTAAAGCTAGAATCATCTACCAGCTTATGCAGTTTCAATGAAAATATAATATATCGATAATAAATCAATTTTATTCCACCGCGGTGTGTACCTGCATGCTCGTACAATATGGATAAAGCCATTAAAATTATTAAGTGAATAAAAAATATTTGGATGATTTATTTGGTGAGCGCCGTTTTGTGTGAATCACAACTCAAGAGCCCTCTGCAAGGTTGGTCTTCTCTGGAAAAAGCGCCAATTACACAAGAAAGATCCTTGACTTATAGGTTGGTATGAAGCTGACCTCTGTACTGTACTGTACTGTATCCTGCCGCCGTTCCACTAGGGGTGACCGGTACCTCTGCAGATGCGCCTCCACTTTTTTCTGCCCTAACAAACCACTTTTATTTCCTCAATATTCATCACCTTTTTCATACACACTCTTCTCTTATTCTCACTCTGCAGAATCCATTCTTTCGCAATCTCACCTATTTGGTCTAACCATTCTTTCCTCAGCCTTCCCCTTCCGCGCTTTCCTCTGACATTTCCTTTGTACACTTTCTTCGTTAGTTGTTCATCATCCTTTCTTTCAAGATGTCTGAACCATCTCATTGTACTTTTTTGTACTTTCATTCTCATATTCTCTTTTATACCACACTCGTTCATCACTCAAGCATTACGTACTCTATCACTCAGTGTCTTTCCAGCCATTGCTCTCAGGTAAGCCATTTCAACCGTACTTTACTCAGCTCACATTCATTAAGCCTCACTTCCACCAACCAATATGCCATTGTGGACCGCCGATCTCTTATTCTTCGTAAGTTTCCTATTTCTTGCAATTCTTCCAATCGTTTCCATCACACTTCTTCCTCTACTAGCGCGCTTTTCCAATTATTTCGTCAATTTCGCATTCGACTCAAACTTGCTTCCCAGATAATCAAATTCTTTCACGACCTCCACTCTTTTTTCATTCAGTCTTATCTCAATTTTCTCGCATTTCTCAGTCCTCCCAAAGTGTAAAAAATAATTCACTTTGTCAATGTCACCCCTGTTTCAAGGAAGGTCGGCAAGAGTTGCAGGTTTTATGTTCATTTGAGATTTGGTTTTAATTTGTAAGTACAAATTCAGCATTCGTAAGCGCGAACTTACACGTACCTGTTTGTGGGCATGCATTTCATATTAGTTTTGAATGTTTATATTTCATTGCAACTTATATTCTAGATTATTATAGATGGTCATTAAACCCTTCTGTATGCAAACTAGGACTTTGTATGGTGGGTACACTTTTTAGTTATATTTTGAAAAAGTAACGACTGATTATTATTGGTATTTATAAAATTTCAAGAATCGCAGCCTTTTATCTATTTTTAACCCTTTGACTACCAAGAAAATTGCTAATACATTTTGTATGGAAAATTTTCACTTTGTATGGCGGCTATACTTTTGATTCACTTTTTGGAAAAAATAATGATGGCAATATATAGGTTATTATTATTGTTTTACATTTGTGCTACATTATTTTTTTATCAACCCTCTAACTGCCGAGAATTTTTCCATTATTTTTTTCTTTTATATGGCAACTCCCTAAACCGAGATTATGATGAAGAAATGATTATAATTATTAGATAGCACTATTATAAAAATGGATTCACAAAAAATTTAAGAAAAATCGTCGGAGCCGTTTTTGAGAAAATCGCATTTTAAATTTTCAGCTCTTCGGAAGCCATCTTGAATTCTCAAAAAAGTAAAAAAAAAATGATTACGAATTAAATTAATAAGCTTGTTCTTTCTATCAAATCTAAAACAAATTTAAATATCTTGCATTTTAATAGGTTTTTGTAATATTTTCGATTTAAAATTTCAGGTCGTGTAAACGGTGCTTTATATTTATTTTTTCAAAAATTTTTTTTTGTAAATTTGTGCAAATTTATGTTGTCCATAATATTGTAGAACATTATATTTTTGTTGACCCCTTAACTTTCGAGAAAATCACAATCGTTTGTTTTTTTCATATGGCAGCCCATAGACACAGATTAGTAAGAGTGTTGTCATAACTAATTTATTAAGTTAAAAATTAATTAGTGGCAACTCTGAAAATTTAAGAAAAATTCTTGGAGTCGTTTATGAGAAAAGTGCAATTTTATGTTTTTTTTGTATGGCAGCCATCTTGAATTTTCAAGTTGGTGTAATGCCATGTTATTCATACTTAATACATGTCCAAAAAAGTTGATGTAGCCAAAATTTGGTATCTCTAGGTCTTATACTTTGGAAAGTGACACACACACATACATACATACAGACGGACGTTTTTAAAAGATAGTGTTTTTTGGCATGTCCTGCACCAGGACAACTCATTTCCGTGAAAACCTCGAAATTTTTTTTTCACACCAAATCATAACTTTCTTTATAGCCTTCGGCTATAGCAAGAAAGTAAAAACAATCTCAAATGAACATAAGCCCTGCAACTCTTGCCGATCTTCCCTGAAACAGGGGTGACATTGGCAAAGTGAACCATTTTTTTGTATAGTTAAATGTAATTCATTATTTGTGATTTTTGACTTTCGTTGGTAAGAGGCTGACCACCCATACTGTAAGAAATGTTTCGCTTTGCTAATGTCACCTATGTTTCAGGGAAATCGGAAAAAGTTACAGGGTTTATGCTCATTTGAGATTTGGGTATTTAATGTGTAAGCGCACATGAAGGATGTGATGAGCCTTTGCAACTTAGGATATAGTGTTGTAGAGAAGTAGGGGTGGGGTTGCTTAACGTTTTATTGATGCCTTTTTTCTCAATTTGTTAGATTAAAAAAAACCCTAAAAATATAAAGAGAAAAAAATTGTTGCTCATGATCGAAGATTGTAGGTACATGATCTTTAATTATTCATAACCAGATGAGACCGTATTAGTGCAAAATATACTAATGGTATCGCATTGTTTGTCGGACGAGTAGAGATGACTGGTAGCACTATGGATGTAAAAACTTTTAAGGTTGGTAAGTATCTCTGCAGATGTGTCTCCACTTTGAGTTGGTCTTGCACACTTATTTCATCTCTTCAACATTCATCACTCACAGAGAAGCTCTGTTTCTCACTCTGCAGGTTCCAGTCATTTGATATCTCGATTTGATCGATCCATTCTTTCCTCGGTATTCCCCTTCCACACTTTCCAGTGGCGTTCTCTTTCTACACTCTTTGTCAGTCCTTCATTCTTTCTAAATGTCCAAACGCAACGCAACTAAGCTACACATATAGTGTAACTTCTGACGATTTGTTTTTTCTTTCACTGTCTTATTCTCGTTTATATACCCACTCTTTCGTAACCCAAGTCATTGCGGACCTCAATGTTACGGACCCTATCATTCAGTCTTTCCAGTCATTTCTCTTTCATTTAGTTTAGAAGGAGATGAAGCGAATATATAGTATTTTACTTAACTGTTAGGCACTTATTTGGTACTTTCATTACAAAGCCATTGTTTTCCCTACGCAAACCCTTTAATTGCCCTCATTGTACTGTAAACTTAAAATAATAATACCAAAAAAAAACTGCAGTTACTCACCACTTAATTTCCACAATACATACAAATGGTATTGTTATACATTTCATGTTAGAAACTATGCTAGAATACCAATTAGGTGCGGCATTGCTCTTAATTTTTTTGTTAACTAGAATAAAAGTACCGAAATTCTGTATTCCGTACAATTGGTACTTTCACAAAATTATTTATTTCTTCTGTGGGATAATACCAATTAGCTGCGCCACTGCACTCTGTTTTTATAGTATGGGGGGGGCTATGGTGTAACCATGGCAACAAAAGTCGTAAAATTTTATGAGTCTGGAAGTCGGAGGGGTCCTTACACCGTGTTGACTTTTAGTAAATGCTCTAAACACAAGTTGCCCTTCAAACGATAATACAATTTATATTGCATTGCATTTTGTATGCATTCTGAAATTGTGTGCAGATATTTTTCGGTACGTATGGCATGGGATTTAAATAAATAAATTCACCACCAAATCTGGATGCATCTTGGTTTATCAAATCGTTTGAAGATTTATTTTTTTGGAATACTAGAACTCTCGATTTAAAAGACAGAGGGCTAGGGTTCGATTTCTCAGAGGGTGTCGAACATGATTTCCCATTCCAGTTTTTTCCTTCAACACAGGCCTTGAAATAAAAACCTACTCTTTTGAAAATAGGGAAAACCCCCTCAGATGAAAAAGCGGTCGAAGATAAGCTGGGCCCTCTGGGTACCTAGCTGTAAGAATAAATAGGTTCCACTTCCAACAACACTGCTTGGTGCTTCTATAATCTAAGTTGCATCGAAGATTCATAGTGTGAAATGCATGCCCACAAGTCGACACATATAAGTTCGCGCTTACACAATATGATGCAGGTTTTTTTTAACCCTGTGAAGAGCTGGGCATCAATGGCACGATAACTTGGAATGGGTCTGGGCTTCCTGGATCAACCGCTGCCACCACTGCCTATCCAACAACTTCCTCCTCCAGTCCCATACTCCTACCTAGGGTGATTTCATCTAACATTCACACTATATTTTGACCTTTCAGTTTTTCATGGAAACGCGCATTTAGGAGTACAATACAAAAAAAAACACACATACACATACAGAGTATTCTATTGTAAATCGGCCCTTACATATCAAACAAAAGGGTGAAAAAATCTCCCATCATACGGCGAAAACATAATCACTAAATAATCCTTTACAACACTAGAGAATAGGGCTTGTATTCGCTTGTACCTAATACTGTCGCTTGGTCCGTGTTGCTTTTCAGTATCAGAATATTCCCTGTAGCTTTCCCATATGGTGAAAATCGGGAATTTATAAAAGAAATGTTGCCCTTTGTTGGCTATTTTTCAACAATCGGCTAGTTTTCACGACTGATTGTCATTTTTTAACAATTGCAACCCTTTTGTTTTGTCTTTTGCACAGTTTTATATCTGTCGATTAAACGACAGGTTTTGCATATGGTTTTGTTATTATAGAGAATTAGACAAAAGATTTATTTTAGAAAATAATGGGCATTACAGGCAACGCCTTATTCATGTATTATTCTTAGTTTTAAGGTAAAATTTAATTCTAAAACTGGATCAGCTTTACATAAATATAATCCTTTGTCTAAGCTGATTCTCACTCAAGTGGAAGATATCAACCGAGAAGGAGATCTCATTGAGCATAGACATTGCCCTCTCTACAGTCATAAACTTTGGTAGTTTAGTTCTGCATCTTGGGAGTAACAGTAGTCTATGCTCACGGTACCTACAATAATTGTCTGGAACATACAGACCAACTTCCTCCAGAATAGCAGGATTGTAAATTCCGACACGAATCAAGCGAACTAAATGAACAGAAATTCATTCTGTGTTACCTCCAGAGCACCAAAACCAATTTTAGCCAATGGCTGAATGGACAAAGTTTCCGCTTGGCATACTTGAAGCTTTGACTTCAATACTGATTTGATTCAGAAATTATTGGCTGGGTATACTTTAGTAATGTTAACTCATTTCCACATTAATTTGCTCCTTCGAGAACAAGAAAAATCTACATTTCCAACAGTCGATGCTACGATTTAACTAGCGTGTGTAGCACTAGTTGTCTAGTGGTTAACGGTATGGACTCATAAGTCATAATCAGGAGGTTGAGCACTTGATTTCCAGCAGAGAATAACAAACATTAACCCTTAATTTTCAAATTATGCTCCTTGACTGATAGGTTGGTATGAGGCTGATCCCCCGTGCTGTAAAAATTGGTTCACTTTTGCCAATGGCATCCCTGTTTCAGGGAAACGCTGCAGGAGTTGCAAAGTTTATATTCATGTGAGGTTTTTTTTTATTTGCATGCACACATACAGAATGTGTAGGCGCGAATTTATATGTGCCTGCTTGTGGGCATGCATTTAATATGAGCCTTCAATGTTAACATGTCAACAGCTTAGATTATAGAGATTGTAGATAAATGCTCTTCCCTGGGTTGAAAAAGTCATGTGCCTTTACCAAATATTTCCCACCGTAGGTCCATCCAGCCTTACATCAATTGGGTCTCGTTTGAGTAATAGATGCTTTCTATAGTGGTGATCAAGCTTGTAGAGGGCTCTTTAGGTGTGATTCATAACAAAACAGCACTCGACAAATAAATTATTTTACATCTTTTTCAGGGCTCGACACACCGACTGTTGAACTGGTCTCTCCAGACAACTCGTCAGACATAGTGAAGGGGAAAGATGTGACGCTCGAGTGTGAAGCTGATGTCGGGGAAGGAGAAATGCAATACCACTGGTTCAAGTAAGATGCCATTTTTCATATTTTATGTTTCTCTCCTGTGAAAGATACAACAAAAACGAAAGACGGTTATCATTAACCGCCCTATTCATATGAACGTATGCGATATGCAAACTTTGAGTGTACCATTCTGCTACATCCCGTATCAAGTACGCGCTTGAGAAAAAATAATGTATTTTAAAACTACAAACCGCCTGGCGTCTGCCTGAGTTCCAAAGTCACGTCATTACAACTGAAGACCAGTAGAACCTCAAGGGCAGGCTAAGCGTTCGGTTGTTTATTTGACGTTTTGTAATTTTTCATACACACTCTTCAAAAGTCAGGGGTACGTACATTGTGGTTTCGATTCCTGATTATTTTATGCCTATTTCTGGGAAGTGACCTGTAGGTAGGGGCTTAACCCTCTCACACCATACACAGATTGTAGACTTGGTCAAATGTCAAGTCAGTTGTGTTTATATCTATACTCTTCTATATTCGACTATATTCTTCCTCTAAAAATCTTCTAATGTTAACGCAATTTTACATTCTATAATCTAAGTTGCAAATATAAATTAACATTTAAGCCCACATCTCAAATAAACATAAACATGCGACAACTGTTGCTGACTTTCCCCGAAACACAGGTGGCATCAACAAAAAAATATTACCAAAATTCGGTAGGTAAGAATGACGGTGGTGATAAGACTTCCAGCCCAGGCACCATTAGTTTGTCAAAGCATGGGCTCAACCTACGACTAAAATGTCTAAGAATAGCCCCGTAAGGAATTTGTATTTTCAATACTGCTTCTGCCAAACCACTGTCTCAGGTTCTTCAACCATGATATTTTTGAATAGAACTTTTTGTCAAAAATTTATGCTGCTCCAAGTTTCAATATGAAATCCATAGATGACGCTTTTCAACTGACAAACACATACATGTAGAAGCAAGATAATTTGGTGAAGTACCCCACAGTTTCACATGCATAGTAAACAGATGTCGCTGCTCGCTGCTGCTCTGTCGCATCTCCGCATCAACACCAGCTCTGTTACGTTTGTTGAAGTTCTTCAGTTGAATAAAACAAAAAAGAATAAATGTCTAAGTTTCTCTTTCATAGCTGAAGTCTGAAGTTTTGTGTTGGCAGTGATATTGTCGGTGACTGTATATAATAGTAATAAAATTGACTAACATTGCACAAATATTTACATATTTCGTGTTTTTTAATGTGATGATTTGACAGTTTTTTGCCGACGAACGAACTAAGCCCCAAGTGTGTCTCAGTGCTGTGAACGTTTCTTAAATTACCCTCTATTTTTTTATTTATTATCATACAAAAATTTTAAATAAGAAATAATAACTTACAGCGTGCTAAAATAATATATATATATATATATTAAGGTAACAAGCTACTTAAATAAAATAAATAAATAAATAGAAATAAAAATACCCAAAATGCCTGATAAAATAAACAAAAACAAAACAATAACAACGAGGAATGTGATGAGTTTGAAGATGTCTACGTCCAGATCTGCTCCAAATTCTAGGGATTCTTCCCCTCATCAGCTCCCCGAAACGATTGATGGCCATCCCACACGGAGTGTGGATAGTATTGAATGCCAAACCCCATCAGTAAAAATAGTAGACCGGCCGAGAGAGCTCCTATATGAGGGGCCACCCATTGAAGACCCACAACTATCCCTGATAATCCAAGAAACACAAAAGATTTTTGTTACGACAAAAAACGCAATTAATGAATCAAAAAATCTTAAAACCAATATCAGAGATATCGTTTTATCCTCATGCTTGAACTATAATAAAATTATAAACAGTTTGGTAATTGAATTGGATAAAATGAAACAGGAGTATGAAAGCCATGATAAAACCATGAAAGCAAACCCCCAATGGACAAAAAGTATCAATTTCATAGAAAAAGCTGTGGGGGAAAATGGAGAGATGTTGTTGAAGATAGAGCAGGAAATTTTGAAAATTAAAAACAAAGAAGATACTTATGCTGGAGTTACAAAAAATAAGCTGAATTTGTCAACTGCTAATATTGAAAACAAACATGTTCTCATTATAGGATCAAAGGACCCAAAAAAGACAAGCGATGATGTAGAAGGGCTGTTCAAGAAGAATGTAAGCGTAAGAAAGATGGGAGTTGGTATAACTGGTATGAAAAAAATTGCTAATGGAAGAATTGTTATAAAGCTACCAAACAAAGGAGACACAGAAAAGGTAAAAAATGAATTGCTAAGACATAAGGATATAGATATAAAAGAAGGCACTAAGAGGGATCCATTGATTTCTTTCAGAGGAGTTATAAAAGGAATCAGTCAAGAAGACTTAAATGAGTCAATAAAAATGCAAAATAGGAGTCTAAAGATTGATGAGGATCTCAAAATAAAATATAGACAAAAACATCGTAATGAACTTCTTTCAAATATCATATGTCAAGTATCTCCAAGGACTTGGAAGACACTAATTGAAGTACAAAAGGTTTTCATAGGATACCAGAGAGTCGAAGTAACTGATATGAGCCCTTTGATACAATGCTATAAGTGTCTTACTTTCGGGCATATACAAGCTCACTGTAATAGTGAGCCAAAATGCTCTTTATGCTCAGGAAATCACAATACAAGGGATTGCACTGTAAAAATGGAATTACCAAAGTGCGCTAACTGTTTAGCAAGGCCCTCTAAAAATTATAATGGTGAACATAGGGCAACCAGCTATGAGTGTCCTGTGCGAGCTATATTTGAATCAATGGCGAGGGAGAGAACCCAGTACAACTGCTAAAGTGGCAGATGATTTACAGATTGAGCTGGAACAACTTACTATTATTGATACAAATATACTGGAGAGACCCGAAGCCTTTGCTTATACATTCGCTGAGGAGAAGTCAGTCAAGTTATTGAACACAAATATTCGAAGCATTTGGAAGAACTTTGATGATTTTTTTATATTTTTCCATAATCTTAAAATAAAACCCGATATTGCGATACTTACAGAGTGTTGGCTTGGAGAAAATACTTATGTACCAACCATAGTGCAATATGAAATGTTTCACACGGAAAACCACTCCAACAAGTCTGATGGAGTTGTGGTCTACATTCGCAATAGCCTCAGCCCTAAGATTATAAATTGTACTTTACAGGAAGCTAGTGGACTATTTTTGAATTTCAAAGAAATCGGATTAAGTGTATTGGCTATTTACAGATCGCCACGTTACTCTGATGTTTCTGACATTTTGCTGTCTTTGCAACGAAACTTAGAGAGTGTTGAAACGAAACGCTCGTCATGTGTGATTGTTGCTGGTGACATAAACATTAACATTCAAAATGAATGCCACGGACCAGCTAGTGAATACTTGGAGCTGATGAGTGAGATGGGATATGTGTCGGCCATAAATGCTCCAACTAGAGTAACTGCAGAAAGTTCAACATGCTTGGACCACATATTTGTCCGCTCCAGGGCAATGACACGATCCACCATAGTGCATACTTGTATTACAGACCACTATACAACGGCTTTAGAGGTGTTTACAGGCGGATCTGAAAGGATCAAAGCAAACGCACCAAACAAAAGAACAATAATTGATTACAAAGAACTACTAGAGGCACTGAAGAGAGAAACCTGGATGGATGTATATAACTCTGAAGATCCTAACATGTCTGTGCAAAGCTTTATCCAAATCATAAAAAAACATATTGAAACTCATAGTGAACAAAAAAACGTAAATCACAAAACTCTGAAAATCAAACCGTGGATAACAGATGGATTAGTTAGATCAATACACAAACGGAATAAGTTACATAAACAGGCACAGAGATTTCCAATAAACAACGCTCTACAGATTTACTACAGGCGATATAGAAATATTTGCTCCAGCATCATCAAGAAATCCAAATTTGAACACTACAAAAAACAGATAGATAAAAGTATAAATAAATCTAAAACTGTTTGGAATATAATTAGAGAAAATGTTTCACAATCAAGAAAAAACATCGGTCCTAAAGAAATTAGAAGAAATAACGAAATAATAAAAAGTCCAAATGAGGTCTCAAATGCTTTTAATGAATATTTCTCGAGGGTTGGTAGTGATCTGGCCGATAATTTAATAAATGAAATTGGGGGAATGGAAGCTGTACTCAGAGAACACAGTGGAAATAATGATAAAAAAACATTGTAGCTTACAGTTAAAGACTCTTAACATTAATGATACTAAAAAAATTATTGATTCCCTTCGAGGCGAATGTGCTATGGGACCAGATAATATAAGCACAAGATTATTAAAGCTGGCGTGTGACCAAATAGCGTCACCACTCACCCACACACTGAACTTGAGCATTGGGAAAGGAATATTTCCAGAGCACCTGAAACAAGCCATCATTGTCCCCATCTATAAGAATGAAGACCCAATGGAACTAATGAACTACAGACCAATTGCATTGTTGAATTCCATATCAAAAATATATGAAAAAGCGGTCAATTTTCAATTGGCACACTACTTAGAATCAAACCAACTTCTATCAGATAACCAATATGGGTTTCGAAAGGGTAAAAGCACCTCGGATGCAATACATAGTCTAACTGATTTTATTGTAAGAGAAATTGATGAAGGTAGAAAGTGTTTGGCTGTCTACTTGGATTTGAAAAAGGCGTTTGATACCGTCCCTCATAAAATATTACTTAAAAAGTTGGAGAATGTAGGAATTAGGGGAACATCGCTACAATGGTTTCAAAGCTATATAACAAATAGAAAACAAACAGTAAAAATCGGATCTGAAAGTGGAAACTATGCACAAAATCGATATGGAGTGCCACAGGGAAGTGTATTGGGACCTACTCTGTTCTTAGTATATATAAACGATTTGTGTGAATTGAATAATACTGAAAAAATTGTCGCATTTGCTGACGACACCGTTTTGCTGTACAGTGGAAAATCATGGAAAGAGGTTTTTGAGACTGCAAACACGGAGATCAACAAAATAAAAAAATGGCTGAATACTAATTTGCTGACCCTTAACATATCAAAAACAAAGTACACAACATTTAGTATAGATGGTAGACAGCAACCACATAAAAATGAATTTGAATTGACTATACATAAATGTATAATACCTAATAATGTTTGTAAATGTGAGCCCCTCGAGTGCGTAAAAGTGTACAAGTACCTGGGAATATACATTGACCAACACTTACGATGGGAAACTCATGTTGAACAAGTCGTAAAGAGATGTAGAAAGCTTACGTTTCTATTCAGAATACTAAGAAATTTTTTGGATGAAAATACATTGATGACAGTATACTATGCACTGGGGCAGAGTGTTATGGAATATGGTATAATAGGCTGGGGAGGAATGTCGAAAACATTGTTGAGTCCTCTAGAAAGAGTGCAGAGATCTGTTTTAAAGGTTATGAGATGGAAACCATTTAGATATTCAACAGAAAAACTATTTTCTGAAACGGGAGTACTTGATATAAGACAATTATATATAAAGAGAATCATATTGCATTTATATCACAACACAGCCCCTTATCAACCCAACTACGTACTTGCACACAATACTAGGAACAGACAGCAACTTCGGCCTCCAGGATTGACAACAAGCTTTGCACAAAGATATTATTGCTTCCTGGCACCGAGGATATACAATCATGTTCTACCTAAAATAGAAAAATATATATCCCGAGAGGGTACAAATCTGGGAAGAATTGTGATAGAATGGCTGAAGAAAACTGGGAGACAGAAATCAACTTTCGCACTATTTAATATATATAAGTAGTCAATCTAATTATACCCTTTGTTTTCTCTCTTGTGATTTGTTGAGATGCGGATTCCACTGTCTCAGAACAGATCACAGATCTAGTGAGACAGTGTAATTCCTTCATTACATTTGTTTTTTTTTTGAAGGAATAAATTTTATTTCATTTCATTTCATTTGCTCCAAAACACAACACATATGCAGAGTGTCATCATTTTTCATACTTAAATCTCGAGTGCACCCACACTTTCATCACGGTTTCATCAAGATCATCTTCATCATTTCACTTTCACGCTGAAAAATCCCATCGTAGACATGGGCGAAACGTCCGGAAGCTCCAGCTCCCACAGACCACGGAAAGTACCTCTCCAGCGTCATGATGTTTTCTTTGTCCTGGAGCCGCTTATCCCTCCATTCTCCCCTGTATGATGAGATGTCGGAGCCAATACTTTTAATTTCTCATGATGTCCTTTAGTCTCATAATTTGATGATGTGTTGCAGGAATGCAGAAAGGATCTATGGGAAGAATCAACGCCTTGAATTGAAGAAGAACAAGTTGCACATAAAGCAAGTTTCCGCAAGAGACAACGGAGTGTACAGGTTTGTTAAATACATTATGACATTTGCAAAACCTCAATAAACGAAAATAGTTGTTGCTGTACTAAATTAACTACAAAACAGATTTGATTTCAACTTATTTGAAATTAATGTACTAATTACGACTGGTCCGTAGTCTAGTGCTAACGCTTTGGACTCGTAAATGGAAGGTCCTTGGTTCGAATCCTGGCGGAGCACAAAAAATACATTCTTTTTACATATTCAAAACTGCTCTTCCCTGGGTTGGAAAATTCATTGCCTTTACCAAAGACTGGTCACAATTCAGCCTTACAGCAATTGGGTGTTTCTTGAGAATTGACGCTTTCTATAGCAACGATCTAGCTGGCAGAGGGCTCTTAAGATATGACTCGCACAGAAACAGCAATGATCAAGTAAATCATTCTTATTATTTATTAAAAAAATTAAAATATGTATGTTTTTACAGATGCAGTGTTCACTATCAAAATGAAAGCAGAGAAAGTAGAACCAACTTCATTTTAGCAATCAAAGGTATGTTCAAATATATTTTTATTTTTATATTTCAGTGGTTTTCTATAATCCCCCATATAAGCTTGTAATAATCTAAGTTATAAAGCGTTATCAACATTTAAATTCATATTTGATGCACACCCATAAGCTGCATGTGTACCTACTTACTAAATAAAAACCCAAACCCTGCAACACTTCGCTCCCCCAGTTCTTGTTTACCGTATACGCCAATCTTGTCAAATATGACTTTTTCATGCAGTTGTCTTATGAATCAAATTCTACACAATCTGAGCTAAGAAAAACCGTAAAACTCGATAATGTGAGAGTTTTTTAAAAGATTTTTTAAATAAATTTCTTGTTTTTATAAGACACATTGGTCCAGTACACATGCAAACATTGCTCATGTAAAATTTTCTCAATGGCGGATACGGCAAACAAGAACTAAGGCAGCGACTTGCCAACCGCCTCTAAAACAGGGGTGACATTGGCAAAAGTGAACAAATTTTTACAGTTATTTATATCAATTCCATTAAACCATCACAATTTATTTTCATCCTTTTTTCCTTACAGAAAATAACCTGCCCCAGATGGTGCTGTGTCCAGAAGACGTGACCGCAGCACTCGGCAAGACGGCCATTTTGGATTGCCAATTCAAAATGGCCGACTCCATAGAGTGGTACAAGAATGATCTAGATTCGCCAGTGGAAAATGGCGGAAGGTGCGTTGTTTGGCATCTATCCATCTGTAAAATTTTCTTCCATAAGTTTGATGGCTTGACTGTGGCCAGTGCATTTATAAGTCATATGCTTCAGTTCTTCGGACACATTGTCTGTGGCAATGAGGATAGCCTGGAACGATTGGTAGTGGGCGGTAACTTGGAGAGGAAGATCCCCACACCTTGGACCGATCAAGTGAAGACAGCAGTAGGGACCTCGGTGGCTGGAGCTCTGCGGGCAGCGCAGTGAATAGAGAATTGGAGAAGAGTGATTGCTTCCACAACAGTCACAGCCCTCAGCAATATGGAATAGGATGAAGACGAGAAATTTTCTTCTCTGGTGTCTGGTTGATGACTCAGTTGGTAGATTGTTACCAGCCCATAATCCGCACCAAACAGTAACTTTTTCAGGATAAAATGGTAGCTCGTGCAATACTTCTGGCTGATCTTCACTTTAAAATTTAGTCACAATATCCCGAATAGCCGCTTCAGTGTGTCGATTAAACTGACCATGAAATGGAAGACGCGCGCGATGAACTTTCTTAACAGAGCACGCATTTTGATAATAAAATTCAATGATTTGCAAGCGTTATTCGTTGGTAAAACTATTCATGGTTAAATTATAAACCAAACTGAAGATGTTTGACAGTGACACGAAACACAAAACGTGCGTGAGCTATCAAAATTAGTGTTGCCAAAAAGAGAATAGCTAAAAAATCACCCTTATAAAGTCCATCCAGCAATTTTCTCTCCACATATATACCTGCAATATATAATTGTTTCTAGTTCTCTCGATAATGACACCACAAGCGCTCAATATATTTTATATTATTAATCTACAATATATATTTTTTCAGGTACACCGTACACAAGAATGGTTCACTGGCAATAAAGAACATTACCAAAAGGGAGGAAGCTTTCTATACGTGTGTCGCGCACAGAAAAAATGCCAAGAATCAGTATCAGAAATATTCTGCTAAGTTGACGGTTGCCTGTAAGTATTGTGTTATTCCTATTCTATTGTCTATTTGCTATTCTAATTTTCTAGTGTATTATTTTAAAATTTGGAGCACTAAATAATTAAAAATTGAATTATTTCTTTCAGCTCTTTCCCCGATATCTCGCCGTCAATTTGAACCAATCCTGGGGGAAGACCATGTGGTCTATGGAATGCTGGACAAACCGTTCACGATCAACTGTCTGCCGTCCCGGGACAGTTTCCCGGTGCCTCTGGTTATGTGGAAAGGACTTCAGAACCATCTGGTGAGTTTGGATTTATTTTATTGTTTCTGACATTAAATAGTTGTCTTATTCAGGTTGGTCGATCGCTCAGTTGGTATAATACTTGTATTCCATGCTAGAGAGCTATAGTTCCATCACCAGTGAGGGTGTCACCAAAACAGGAAACCATTTCTGACATCCTCGGTGGGAACGGAACCCTAGCTTATCGACAGGTATCCACTATCGACTAACTTACCTGACATTTTGTGAGTTTGATACTCGTTACTGAATGCCAATTCTCAAGCTAAACCCAATTGCTGTAAGACTGGATGGGCCTTTGGTGACCGGTCTTATTTTTAAAGAGAACTGAAATTGTAACACGGTGAAGAGCTTATTTGAATTTATTTTTTGTGCTTGGAATCAAACTCACGACCTTACAATTATTGCTTGACTTGCCATTGATGTTGTTCTTTATTCAGATTTCAGATGCAGGATTGGTTCGTGTGCTGGATGGCTCCCTGGTTATAGATTCTCTGCAGCGTCAACACCAAGGCAGCTACTCCTGTCTCCAGGAAAACATGGCTGGAGCGCAAGAGACTAGCATCTTCTTGCTCGTAGCCGGTAAGTATATGTTATCAATAAGCTAGATAGAACGGTCCGTAGTCTAATGGTTAACGCTTAAGACTTAGAATTGGAAGGTAGTGGGTTTGAATCACAGCGGAGCATAAAAAGATATTTAATTTTTCAAATATGCTCTACGCTGGGTTAAAAAATTAATCTACTTTTACCAAAGATCGGTCACCACATGTCAATCTAGCCTTACAGAAGCTGGGTCTTGCTTGAGAATCGGCTCTATCTACAGCGACAACCAACCTCGCAAATGGTTCTTGAGGTGGGATTCACTTATTATTATTTATTAATCATAATATTTTTTATCAGTAACTCTGAATGAGATCTCATTGATATGTGGGGCCCTATTCGTTCCATTTGCTTTCAAAACATCCCACAACATACCTCTGTCTACTGAGGGAAGCTGTTCGCAGCCTTTACAAAGGCCGCGAACAGCTTCTTTCGACAATTGATTTTCAACAAGTTGTCATAGAATAAAAATCTGATTAACACAGCCTCTACCTGTCGTAAAGCCAGACTGTATATCGAAAATCACTTTCTTGCTAATCATCTTACAAAAAACTTTCCCGGTATACTAACAGATCAATGTATTGTATGGCACACCTATATTGCGATGACGCACAATTTTGCAGCTCTGTGTGATTGCAGCGCAGTGAGTTTTTGGAGTTTGCTAAAGTGGTGGTATGGCGGAGACTCAAGTTGGCAAATAACTTTCATTTTCTTCTAACCCTTATATCTTTCACCAGTGCTTGTAGATCATTAGTAAGTAGATTTTTTTCTATCGGTCACCGGCTATTAAAGTCCTTTCTCCTTAAGCCATTTATTAGACTTGTCCATCCGGATCACCTACTCATCATACAACAATAAGGAAGAGTGACCTCAGTGCATATTTAACTGCACTAGGAAGGACGCATATTGTTCCTCCAACCGCATCAAGTCAGGCACGAACGACAAAAGAGAATTCGACATACTAAAAAAGCAAAATCCGACATACTAAAAAGTCATATCCTGTTAGTCCTTGACTCGTATCCTTATTCCCTGATGATCTGCGACTTTGGCAGATTTGCCAATTGATCAGTTCGCTCAAACGTAGCAAAATTTAGAATCAGCACTCAACTCTCTTAAGTTCGTGTGGTGGAGTCATACTTGGCTTGTTGTTTTGGATTAATTGTCTTGAGTTTTGGATTACCTTACTTACTTACTTTACGTTCTTTGGCTCATAAGCCTTGAAGGCTCAGGGCCTCCCGCACCACAATCCTCCAGACTTGTGCTGCTTCCATACATGGTCCCCTCACTCCCAGAACTTCGGCGTCGGCTTCGGCGTTGTCTGCCCAACGCATCCTGGGACGTCCAAATGGTCTAACACTTTGTTTTGGATTAATTTTGAATTTTTTTTTTAATAATTCTTTGATAATTCCAGATCCTCCAAAGATAACGGCGTCTCCATCAAACGTCCTGGTGGATGAAGGAGGCAACGCCACATTTGAGTGCCAGTTGACCATCAATAAGCAAGAGCAGCTGTACTTCCAACTCAAAGACTTCTGGAGCAAACTCAAGGTGAGATATGCGGAACCTTAACCTTTGGTGTGTCGGTGATTTTTAACCATTATCCTGCAACCCATCTCTTTTTTTCGATTTGAAATATCTCCAAAGATACAAAACATTTCTCCTATCCGTTTTTTTTTATCTCAAAAGACAGTGAAATAAAGTTTTTTTAGTGCATAATTAATTAATTATTACAGCAGTTTGTAGCGCCAATTATAATGATGAGGTTCTATTTAATTTCCAGGTATCAGGCAAGCCGCATTCTCCCCTGCACTCCCATCCCGTGGACCACGCTGGCGAGAGAGAGTTCCCCATGAACTTGGTGACCACACCGGCTGAAGAGGAGACCTCGGCCGGAGACAGCAAGGCTGAGCAGTGGATGAATGACTTCAACCTGGATCTGTACCATGTGGTGTGGCGCAAGGACATGGGGAAGACCATGAAACCAGAACACGGTATTCAATTATTCTTGCCCTGATTATTTCAAATTCAAACCAAAGTCAGAATACCGCTTGGACGGCTAGATCTTGCCAGAGAATGTATGGTTTAAACAGTGAAAGTCCATTGTACAATTGTGCAGCAACTGCTTTTGCGACTCCTGCGGTTTCCTGTTTTGTTGCAACTCCCTCAGCCTCCGCTGTTTCTGCTGCAAGGCTTTCAATGTTGTTGTTGGGAGTCCGGTGACTTTCTCACTTTCTGCTGCTTTTCCCGCAGTTTCTTCTGCTGTTAGACTTGTGACACTCTTTTTGCCACCTCCGAATACTGCTCGTGGGTGGGGGCAGTTGGTGATCCCTGGCTCTCCAAAGTCACCTCTAGTTTCACTATTTTTGCATTTAATTTGTTAATAAGTATATTTTAGTCCTTGATGGTGACCTGGAGAGCCGCAACGACCTCCGTCATCTTGTCCATCGCTTCCATCAACTTCTCAAGGGTCACTTGCCACCTTGTGGGCATCTTAATGTTTTTTAGCAATTTTTTTAGGCAAACAAAATATCACACACTTAACGACAGCCTTACTAATATTATCTGATAGGCATGTAGTCGTCTTATATCTAAACATTTACTGTCACATTCCAGGCCATGTTACCATAGACCCTCGCCTCCCCAAGCTGGTCATCAGCAATGCTGTTCCGTCAGACAAGGGACAGTACTGGTGTGAAGTTGTCAGCCCTGCATGGCCGTCTCTGAACTCCAACCCTGCAACACTCGTTCTAACAGGTTTGACTTGTATATTATTTTAATCTCTCATAAGGTTACTATTAATTACTATTACTATTAGTTACTATTACTATTAAACTATTGTTATAATAATTAGTGTCTAAGTAGATAATGATAAGTTATTCAGTAGAAATAATGGAAATAGATGAATGCACTGAATATACTTAATGTTTCTTCTAATATCTGGATGTCTGCAAATTAAACCTTTCTGGCAATATAAAAGGAAGCATTTTGCTTGAGAGAATCAGAGTTTGCCCAAGTCAACGAGATATTAATAACAAAAAGATATTAGATAACAAAAAGGTCCAAGAAGAATGGTTTATGAACAAGTGCAGTATAAAGGAGAAAATGAGTAAAAGAACAAAGGAGTACAATGTGATGGTTCAGACATGTAGCAAGAATGGATGATGAACAACTTACAAAAAGGGTGTACAAAGGTAACCAAGGGAAGAATGGTTTGGTCAAATAAGAGAGATTGCAAATGACTGGAACCTTTAGAGAAGAGGTACGCATGAAGAGAGTGATGAATGTCGATGAGATGAAAGAAGTGTGCAAGGACAGAACAAAGTGGATACATATAATTTTTTAATCACTTATTTTTATTTTATGTTTTCAGAGAAGCTCAAGTTCTTTCCTCCGCCGGTTAGCAAACGCTTGGAGCTGAGTTCTTCGGCCAGAATACACTGCAAGGTGCAGGGGACTCCGATTCCTACTGTCACCTGGCACAAGGTATACAATCCTTTGTTATTCTATACCCTGAGTATACAAGCATTTACATAGGCTCCCCTTGATTGCAAAAAATTGAAAATGGATGGAATATACGATGGCGCTCCTAGTGAGTCATTTACGAGGCGTGTCCAGAAAGTAACTGTAATGAGGCTCTCACGATCGGATGGATTTTATTTTGGGCATGTTGGCTACACTTCCGTGTAGCCTGACCTTTCCCGTCCGCAACAAAACTGGTTCGAGGTCAGTACATTGAGAAGTGTCGACGAGACAACACGTTTCATGAAAAGTGTCAACCCAATCTCCCGTCAAGTGTGAAATGCGTGGCAGCGGGCAAGAGTTCTTGAGGTGCTGCTGTGGGCGTGAATTAAATATAAGCCTTAAATTTCAATAAATCTTTTCAACTTAGATTATAGATTTACAGATTGCAACTTAGATTACACATTGATCAATTATAAGGTGAGCCCATCTCACCATGCCTCTAGTGTCAACTGCTGGCCGTGAAACCTTAAAACATTAAAACACAACTAAGCTACACATATAGTGTCACTTCTTGCCTGCGTTATCCCTGAAGGGGTCGCATGTGTCGATTTGGGACCTATTTATTTTTACGGTTAAGGGGGCCAGCCTCATATCAACCACTTTCAGTTGAAGTAGGGGTTTCCCAGCTCTCGGGGGGGGCTGGTTCACATTTCTCGAAACATCTAATAAAAATTCTCATTTTACTTCCAGAACAAAGATGGCCCCTTACCTGATGAGGTCCACTCCATCAACGGGACTCTTCAGTTCAACCGAGTGTCCAGGAGCCACAAGGGCAACTACACCTGCAGAGCTGAGAGCAGTCAGGGTACCATCACAACCACTATACACCTGGATGTTGTGGGTAAGGACCACTGTTTGTTTCACTCTCTATTCTCTCTGTAAATGTAAATCACCAATACCCACACCTCTGCGGCACTCATGTGACAAAGACCTCGAGATTCTCTGGGAAGTCTTCCACACAGGGTTTCTTCAAAAAAACTTTTGTAAATAACAATGATAATGACTTGATTGTTCTAGTGTCGCCGCGTTTCCTCTCCCCCCTGCCCATGCAGATTGTGGACGCCGTGGAAGGTTCTAGCGTGTGGCTGGACTGCATAGCCGAGGGAGAACCACCTCCTAGAGTGCAGTGGGACAGGAATCTGGCAACACTGCAGCAAGAGAAAACAAGGTAAATATAGCAACACTGATCCGCCACTAAGCTACACATGCAACTTCTTGCCGCATTATTCCCGAAGGGTTTTGCATGTGGCGAGTGGAACCTATTTATTTTTACAGGTAAGGGGGCTGGCCTTATGTCAGCCACTTCAGTTGAAGTGAGGGTTTCCCAGCTTCCGAGGGGGCTGGTACTCATTTCTGCAAAGACTGAGTTAACCTTGCCGATATTTTATTTTGGATTTTGAAATAAACACAGAAACGGGAAATCATTTCTGACACCCTCAGTGGGATTCTAACCCAGGCTCTCGGCATGGAATGCAAGCACTCTACCAACTGACCGGACAATCCCATTCCAATTTTTATACGGGTTTATTGAAAACCAACATCACATTACCAGTTTGTAGGTTAGCAGTAAATGCTACGGATTCATAATCAAAAGGCTATGAGTTCAATTCACGGCGGAGCACAAAAAAAATGTTTATCCTTTCAAATATGTTCTTTGCTGGGTTGAAAAATGCATTTGCCATTAAATAAAAAGACAGGTCACCAAAGGTCCATCCAGCCTTGCAGCAAATGGGACTTGCTTAGGAATTAGCGCTTTCTGCAACGTCAACCAAGCTCACATAGAACTAAACAGAATATCAACTGCTATCAAGTACCTCTGCAGTACTCCAACAATTGTCATAGACCTTAAAATTGCATGAAATCGGGCACATCTCTCGCACAGCATTCCGTTAAAAAAAGGGTTGTTGTTTGACTGTTAAATAAGTGTTGTTTTCTTTTATCTAGATTTCACGTCTTCCCCAATGGCACCCTGCACATATCCTCAACAAAGCAGGAGGACAGCGACCACTACGGATGCACAGCCGGTAACTCTGCTGGACTCAAGAGAGAGGAGCTCATCCTTGTGGTGCACGTGGGAGGTATGATAACTTTTGGTTGTTTTCGCTATCTTCGTAGGCCTCCTCCAATCCTCTCCATCTCTGTCTATCGGCTGCTGTGTTCAGCCATTCTCTGCCTGCAGTTTTTTTATGTCGTCCAGCCACCTCAGTTGAGGTCTCCCCACCCCTCGCTTGGACATCCTGGGCCTCTACTGGACGTTCCTTTTCGGCCACCTGTCATGGTCCTGCCTTACGACGTGACCAGCCCAGCGCCACTTTAAGCAGGCCACTCGCTGTATGGCATCAGTGACACCAGTGCGTCCACGGATCTCGTGGTTTGGAACCCTGTCTCTGAGACTGATTCCCAGCATCCTAGTTTCAATAGATCTTTGGCACGTCTTCAATCGATTGGTGCCATACTGAGTGAGCCCTTTTGTTTCCAAGCCATAGGTGGATACTGGAAGCACGCATGACTCAAACTTTTGGTTATATGCTTGATAATCTTTAACCTGAAGCGTGATATCTTGTCAATAAGATGGAGTGGATCATTTTTATTAATGACGTATCATTAATTTTTTCCTAAGCATTTGGATTCTCGAGTCACGTAGTGCTTTGGAGCTGTTATTTTAGTTGTTTACGCCTCATGGATGTATAGATTGAATTTGAACTGGTGGTTTGAAATGTTTACAAATTAAAATCAATTACGCTTTTGGATATTTGACAAACCATTAGATATTTGACATTTGACAAATTGGATATTTGACAAACCAATTAGATTAGATTAGATTGTAGGGGAACTTTAATTATTGTCAATGTTTAGTTGGTATTGTACCAACGTCTTCAAAAAACTCCATTGTTTTATGTCGAGCTAGGAAGAACTCTCTGGTGAATGTTTCTCTATTGTCAAGGTTTCGCCGACGGAATAGCAGAAAGCGAGGAAGGAGTCATCTCCCGGCCCATCCTCATCACCATGTCCATCGTGGGAGGCTACATCCTGCTGGTGGTGGGGCTGATGGTGTGGTGCCGCATGAGGAAGAGGAACAAGCTCACCCACTGCCAAGGTATGCAACAGCACTACATCATTATCATTAATGTATCCACGACCATAGAAAAGGCTTCACCCTGCTAAAAGATCCATAGATTTGTTGTCTTTGACATCTGCTTGTAAAGCATGGCCTAATTGAAAAAAAACACATTCAAAAATGTTTTTAGTCTTTTGCAGCCGGATTCAGATGATTGATATTGCTCTTCCAGATCTTGAACGTGATCCATTTTTTTTACTTCTTGCTTGTGTTTTGTTACAGTACTGTGAGTAACTTCTTTAGAGCTCTTTAACTCAAATGATTGAATCGGTATTTTTGGCATCTTTTTGTGGCTCTGGCAATGAGATCCGCCCATGATTTGACAAATACAAAATTGTGTCATCACACGGCCGGGTTGCTAGGGAAAAGGCAAACAAATGTTTTGTTATTGATGGCTAAGGACTATTGTCAAGAAGGTAATTCAAATTTGTGATAAGTCCATACATTATATGGCTATTTATGACTTGTGGCTTGATCACTTTATACAAAAAGTCTCCCCTTCACGCCCACTAGAGACCGCGACCAACTCTTTCCTTCAAAGCTAACTTAGAAAATGAAACCTATCTACGTTTACATTTCCAGACACGGAGAAGCTAGAGAACGGTGACGTGGAGTTGAAGGACGCGGACGCCGTGACGGACCGCCTGATCCAGGAGGCGCCGGCCTCTGCGTCACTGCGTCTCCAGCGTGACAGCAGCGTGAACCCGCAGCACAGCGATCAGTCGGAGCTGTCGGCTGCCTCCAGGAGGAGCAAGGGAGACCGCAGTGTGCCCAAGGACAGCCTCACAGACTATCTGCAGATCGGTACGGGAATCCTATCACAAACATCCATATTTTCAGTTTGTAGAATGATAATTAGATGTGCAGCTTAGTTGTGTTATTTTACATAACATAAACATTTTGCAGTGTAGGTGGTCAGCCTCATACCAACTTTCTTCTTCTTCTTCAATGCCTCCAACTCTGCTTATCTAGTTTGCAACATCTAAAAGCTGAGCTACATCCTTCCTTCATCCCTACATCTCAGTCTCAACCTTCGTCTTGTCTGCAGCCGCTCCATTCATTAATCCTTCCTCCTCGCATTTCAGAAAGGGAAACTCGTAGTACGACTCTCATTCATCCCTTTGCAGTCAATCTCAAAACTATGAGAACTTGTCGTTTTCATGACTCATTCCTTTGCCAAACTGTCCGTTTATGGAATAATCTACCAGTATGTGTGTTCCCTTCTCAATTTTATCCGGTTTTATTCAAAACCCCCATCCCAGTGTGACATTCCACATTTCTCCATTCATTTCATTTTTCCATTTACCATTCCAGGGTGACATAGACCCCCAAGCCTTTCAAGAATTGGGGAGCCTTCCGCTCAGGATTCTTTAAAAAATAGCTTTAGCATACTAACCTTTAAACTAAATTACAACGAACCATTCATCGTTAATATCCAGGTCGTGGTGAGTTTGGAGACGTCTTCACCGCCCGCTGCTCGCACCCTTCCGTCATCCAAGCCTGCGGGGGAGCCGATGCAGCAGCAGTCCTGGTGCTGGCCGTATCTCTGTCCACCAGGGACCACTCCCTGCTGCAGGAGGTGCGCAGGAGGATGGACCTCCTGGCCAAGGTGCAGCACGCACACGTGGCCAGGGGGCTGGGGGTCTGCAAGGAGCAGGAGCCACACAGGATGCTGATGGAGCACACAGACTGGGTAAGGAACAATGATTGAAGGCTTGGATTTGCAAGCAAGAGATCTTTTAGAACTCTTGAGTATAATAAATAAATTTCAGAAATTCTCATCGATCATATAAACAGAAAAAATGCATGAAAACTAAATTGCTCACTATGTTTATTTAATGCTTTTGGATCTTGCATAATTTTTTCTATTAAGGCAATAGGGTAATTGCAGTGTTGGGGAATACGGTTGAAAATACTATAGTTGTGTAGAGTACATTTCAAGGATCACAACCATATATTTTTTAGGAATTAAAAATTAAGAAATCATTGATAATATTCTAAAATAAAATCCTGCGAATTTGAGTCCCGCCAAAACACAACGGAAGTTTCAGGGAAGGTCGGCAAGCGTTGCAGGGCTTATGTTCATTTGAGATTGAGTTTTTATATTGTTAGTCTACATGCAGCATTTTTAAGTGCAATCTGATATGTGTCTGCTTGTGGGAACGCATTTAAGATGAATCTTAGATGTAATATATCTTTGCAACTTAGATTATAGATCTAATCTACATTAATATTTTCTTCCTGCAGGGTGATTTGAAGCAGTTCCTGCTGTCCACTCGAACGGCAGAGGAAGCGGCCGCCCACCGGGAGATCACGGGAGAGGCGGATTCCACTCCTCACAGCACGGAGCATTACCTGATGCAGCCCGCACGCCTCAGGCTGGTGCAGCAGCTGGCCGCGGCCATGCAGACCATCAGCAATGCCCGCCTCACTCACAGGTCACTCACTCTTCATTCACATCATCATCATGAGCCTAACAGCGCTGTGTGGGCTTAGGCTGAACCCAGGATTTTCCTACACTCCCGCTTGTACATCACCTTTGCTCTCCAACTACGTATGTCATCATTGTCTGCATCTGTGTTGACACCATCCATCCATTGTATTTTTCGTCTTCCTGGTTCAGTCCGGTTGATAGCTCAGTTGGTAGAGTGCTTGCATTCCATGCCGTGGGCTCGGGTTCGAATCCCACCGAGGGTGTCAGAAATGATTTTTCGTTTCGGTGTTTATTTCAAACCCCAAAATAAAATGCCGGCAAGGTTTACTCAGCCTTCACAAGAAATGAGTACCAGCCCTTTCGGGAGCTGGGAAACCCCCACTTCAACTGAAGTGGTTGGCTTAAGGCCAGCCCCCTTGCCTGTAAAAATAAATATGTTCAACTCCCCACATGCGACACCTTCGGGGATAACGCGGAAAGAAGTTACACTATATGTGTAGCTTAGTTGCGTTTTTTTTTTGGATGGAAGTCTCGACGACTGTCGACATATCTTACCGTTCAGCCCTCAGCCCTCTGTGAGCTTGATCGTCGCTGTAGAAAGCGCCAATTCTCAAGTAAGACCTAGTTGCTGTAAGGCTGGATGGACCTTTAGTGACCGGTCTTTGGTAAAAGTGTATGAATTTGGCACCCAACGAAGAGCACATTTGAAAATATAAATGGTAAATTTTTTGTGCTCCGCAGGGATTCGAACCCATAACCTTCCATTTACAAGTCAGAAGTGTTAACCACTAAAATACGGACTGATAAAACTTTGATGGAACTGACCACATCAGGCTCTCTGTAGATGGATGAATCTTTCGCAGCATTGATATCAGATCAGTTAGAGCAGTATCCCTGCCATCTGCTGAACATTATCTAGCCGGTTGGTACAATGCTTGCATTCCATGCCGAGGGCTGGGGTTCGATTCCCACTGAGGGTGTCAGAAATGATTTCCCGTTTCCATGTTTATTTCAACCCAACGATAAGGTACCTGCAAAGTTTGCTAAACTTTCACAAGAAAAGAAAACCAGCCCCGCCTGGAGCTGAGAAACCCCCAAGTCTGCCCCCCTTACCTGTAAAAATAAACAGGTTTAACATGCTTCACGAGAGGCTGTAAGAAGTTGCACCATGCGTGCAGCTTAGTAGTGTTGCATTTGGATGAATTGAAAACCTTAGAAAGAATAGAAACAGCTTTACTGAAATTATTTTTTCATAAACTTAATTATTTTTTTGCAGAGATCTGGCCGCAAGAAACTGTCTCATAACATCGCAGTACAATCTGAAGGTGTCGTATCCTTCCCTCACCAAAGATGTGTACAGCAAGGAGTACTGTAAACATCAAAATCAGGTACAACAATTTTCATTTTAAATATCTTTCTGATGCGCTACAGCCTCCTGTCCAGACATTCTCCAACTTACCGGTAACTCGTTCCATAAACGGGCAGTTTGGCAAAGGAATGAGTCGTGGAAACACCAAGTTCTGATAGTTTTGATGTCGACTGCAAAGGGATGAATGTGAGCCGTTCTTCAAGTCGCCCTTGTTGTGAAGAGAGGAGGAGGTATAAGTGAGACATTTCATCAGAACAGTCGCCGTTAATTGTTTTATGGTATCGGTTTATGTAAAACTAGTATGCTAGTTTTGATATTGACTGCAAAGGGATGAATGTGAGCTGTTCTTTGAGTTGGCCTTGTCGAGACGAGAGGAGGTGGTATATATGAGGATATTTCATCAGAACAGATGCTGTAATTGACGTACTTGTAATTTTTACCTGCTTGATGATTGTTATCATGATTTTTGTATTGTTTTTCAGGTGATACCATTGCGATGGCTTCCTCAAGAGTGCGTGTACGATGATGACCACTCTACCAAGTCAGATGTCTACATGTTTGCTTGCACAGTGTGGGAGGTAAACATTATTCCATTCATTTTCCTTTATTTCATGTTACTTCCAACAAAGATACATATACCTACTTAAGTCGGTTCTTACACAAAAACTTAGAATATAAAAACACAAATATAAAATAAAACAGGGACCCTGTAACTCTTGCCATCCTTCCCTGAAACAGGGATGATATTGGCAACCAAGTAAAAATAATGATAATTGGCCAACTTTAACAAAAATAGCGCCATTTATTGGCAACCCAAGAGCGCTTAGTAAACCAATTTTTACAGTACAAGTACTCAGCTTCATGGCAACATATGAATCAAGGAACTAGACTGGATATAATTTAACCAATAGCTAGTTTGGTTGATAGATTTGCTAGAATTCTTGCGTTGAATGCCAGAGAGTGTCGATTCAATCACCAGCATGGGTGTCAGAAATGGTTTCCAGTTCCGTTGTTTATTTCAAACCCAAAATAAAAATACCGGCAAGGTTTACTTAACCTTCAGAAGAAATGAGACCTACCGCCTCGAGAGCAGGGAAACTCACTAAGTGACCAGGTTGACATATGGTCGGCCCCCTTACCTGTAAAAAAAATGTTACACGCCACATGCGCCCTAGAATACACTTCTTATAATGCACCAAAAAGTTGCACTATACGTACAGCCTAGTTGCATTTTTTAATTTTCTTAGACTCCCCGAAGGTTCTACTGTGAAGGTTTTTTACAGAACCTTGCTAATTTTAACAAATTAATCATTTCACCTGTATTCTTTACCTTATTTTTATGTTTTCAGATCTTCCACAAGGGAGAGTTGCCATTTATAAAAATGAGTGACTCCACGGTGTTAACACATATGAAAAATAACACACTGAAATGGAAACACCATCCGGATATGCCACAAAAACTAGCACAGCTATTGGTAAGCCTGCTTAAATATTTTTCTGTCTTTCAAAAGATTTGATAGATAAAAAAACTTTGTATGGACGAGAGATTAGTGCCTCTGGCGGTCAGATTGGGACGAGGTTAATATTCGCGCCCTCTTTCCAATGTTCTAACTTCATCACAATGGATGGCGCCAACCCCATCGAGCACCTAATACTCTCAGCACCGCAAGGCTGAAGGAGGCCAAATATGTAATGGATGGACGGTGCCAACGCAGATGTAGCCAAGGCAGACATACGTAGCTCAAAAGGTGATGGATAGACGGGAGTGGAGGAGAATCTTGGATTCAGCCAAGGCCCACCCACGGCTGTCGATCTTATATATATAAATATATAAATAATATAATATATAATAATAAATATAATATAATAATATAAATATAATCTAAGTTGCAAGGATATATTCATTTAAAGCTCTCAGATGTAAGCCCACAAACCAACAAGTGTAGTTCGCGCTTACAAATGCTGAATGTGTACTAACTAATAAAATCCAAACCTCAAATGAACATAAGCCCCACAACTTTTGCCGACCTTCCCTGAAACAGGGGTAACATTGGCAAAGTGAACCATTTTTTACAGTATGGGTGGTCAGCCTCATACCAACCTATAAGTCAAGGAATATGAATAAAAAATTACATTTAAATATATAAAAGAACAAAACCTTACAAAGAAATCTATACAAAAAAAGTCAGAAATTTCCTATGCAAAAAATGTAGCAAATTAATACACCAACATTAGAAATCACCATTGCAGATTAGCCGCCACTTCTTCCTGTCCTTGCACACTTCTTTCATTTCATCCAGAGTCATAACCTTTTTCATGCAAGTCCTCCTTTTATTATGACTCTGGATATCCCATTCATTCGCTATTTCAGAAATTTGATCCATCCATACTTTTCTCGGTCTTCCTCTACCACGACATCCATCTATTTTAGCAACATATACTTTCTTCGTCAATCTTTCATCACTCATTCTCTCCATATGCCCGAACCATCTTAACATACTTCTTTTAATCTTCACTTTCACACTTTCCCTTACACCACATTCTTCTTTTACAAAATCATTCCTCACTCTGTCACTTCGTTTTTTCCCAATCATACTTCTTAGATAGTCCATTTCTACTGTATGGACTTTACTAATTTCCCTTTCACTCACCGTCCAGGCTTCACTTCCATACATCAAGGTTGGCACTAGTATACCACCGTGCACCGCCAATCTAACATTTTTTGAGAGATTCTGGTTCCTGGCGATGCTAGCGGTAGCACCCAGTACGCACCTGCCTTTCATTATTCTTCTTTCAAATTCACCGGTCATTCTTCCATCTTTTTCAAACTTACTTCCCAGGTATACAAACTCATTTACGACATCAACATTCATTCCATTAATTTTAAATTCATAATTCATACTTTCATCATCTCTTTCAAAAATCAATACTTTCGTCTTACTTGCATTCAACTTCAAATGGTTACCTTTCAAAGCTTCATTCAATCTAGAGAGCATTGTTTGCAATTCTACTGCTGAATCAGATACAAGAACTGCATCATCTGCATACAGTAGAACACTCACTTTGCTCTCTCCTATCATCAATCCACAATCATTAAGTCGAGCATCTCTGACACACTTGTCCATGACTATGTTAAATAGCCATGGACTCATCACACATCCTTGCCTCACACCCTTATAAACTTCAAACCACTCACTATACTCACCATCAATACGGACACATGCCTTACTATTTTCATAGTTTGCATGCACCGCACCTAAGAGAGCCCCATTCACTCCGTATGCTTTCAAAACATCCCATAACATACCTCTGTCTACTGAGTCAAAAGCATTTTCCAGATCTACAAAGGCCGTGAACAACTTCCGCCTCACCGACAATTGTTTTTCAACAAGTTGTCGTAGAGTAAAAATCTGATCAACACAGCCTCTACCGGCCATAAAGTAGTAGTCAGAATCACATTTTTTATAATCACCTTACAGAAGACTTTTCCTGGTATACTGAGTAGACTGATTGGTCTGAAGTTCTGACAGTCTTTTTTGTCCCCTTTACCTTTGTAAATGGGAACAATGACTGCCTTCCTCCAATCCATCGGTACTACTCCTGCATTCACACAGAGCTTACATAATTCGTACATCCAATCTATCACACATTCACCTCCTGCTTTCAACATTTCACCATTTATACCATCAAACCCAGCAGACTTCCCATTCTTCAGACGTGAAATAGACACTTTCATTTCTTCTTTCATAATATTCAATTCATTCGCTTCATCTATCTGTTCATAAATTCTTCTTTCACCCTGACCAAAAATTTCTTGAAAATAGTTCTTCCATCTCTTGCATACTTCTTCATTCTCCCATACCATCTCACCGGCAACACTTTTGACTCCCGGAGTGGTCAATGCAGAAGATTTATTTCTATCCGCATTGATCCACCTCCAAAATTCCTTCCTACTGTCGGTGAATATATTATAATAATTAAAAAGATTATATATTGTTCAATAGAGTAATTGCAGTGGTGGGGAAAACGGTTCAAAATACTATGGTTGTGTAGAGTACATTTCAAGGATCACAACCATATATTTTTTAAGTAGTTAAAATAACGATATCAAATTGATAATTTTCAAAAATAAAATTCTGAGAATTTGAGTCTCGCCAAAACGCAGCGCGGTTGGCTAGCCACGCCGTGACCTCCAAATGACGTAGATGGATCCGACAGACTACCTGGGCCCGTCGGTACACTCCGAAGATCCATCTATGTCATATCCGTTTAAATAAAAAAATGACCTATTTTACTGCAAATTTTAAAGAGCTGTAATTTAAAAACTAAGCTTGATATTATCTTTTTCAAAACGCAGATGCATTTTTAAAAATGTAGTCTATCATTTTATGATATGTGAAATTGCCTCATTTTCAGGATCTCTGCTGGGAGAGCTGTCCATCCAAGCGTCCGAGCTTCAACGATGTGGCGGAGCAAGCAAGTCAGATACTCAACGAATCTTCCCAGTCCACTGCCATGTAGATCCTCCTGCATGAAACATGTATAGCTAAGTTAGGATATAACGTGCAAGCAGATCATATATACTGCATCGAATTTATTTCCTCGTGAGACATAGTTTAAGTATAGTTTGTTGTTTTACAAAAATACTCAAAAGTACGTGCCATTTTATGTACACCACATAAATGTTTTATACTTTCATTACAGATCACTGTCGCAGTTTGTATTTTATTTTAAAAGGCACTTTATTTTACAATACTTCTATTTAAATTTTTATACAAAAAAAAAATTCACTCAGCTCGTCCCCCTGTGCTTGTTTGCCTTATCGAGCATTTGAATCAAAGATGACCTTTTAATGAAATTGTCTTAAGAATCACATTCTTCACAATCTGAGCTAAGAAAAAAACGTAAAGCACGATAATGTGAGATATTTTTAATGTTTTTTAATAAATCAATTTCCAGTTTTCTAAAGACACATTGGTCCAGTACACATACAAACATTGATCATGTGAAATTACCTCTCATGGAGACATAAGACAAACAAGCACTATGAGGACGAGCTGTCAAATTATGTTAAAATTCATTTCTGTCATTAGAATTGACAGCCACCTAAATGAAAGTCCAAAAAGCTTTGTATTTTTTATTATTTCAGATGTTTATCCTTTTGACATACTGCACATTTCTCATTAATAATAATAAGTGATGAAACCTTAACAAAGGCAAACAGTTTTTAACTTACTTAATTAAGTTCAAAATCTTTTAAATTCTTACAAAAATCTAACATGATTTTAAATTTCATAGTAGGACATTAAAATGCAAGGTAGTCACATAATAATTGTGTAAAAGCTCGGTTTTCTACGTAACATTAAAATTTGCTCTTTGGATATTGAAAAAATCCCATATTTTTGCCTACCCACAGCTTAAATGCTGCGCACATTCCTAGTAATAATATTAGCCCGATTTATTTGGTACAACCTGAATGTGTACTAAAACACTTCAAGAGCCCTCTGCGAGCTCGATCATGTCACTAAATACCCGGTTGCTTTAAGGCTGGATGAAGACATGGCCGGGTCGTGAGGGAAAAGACCAACTAATATTTTTTCTTAGTTGCCAAATACCCTGGTCACACAAACCTGTGTATTATGCCCGCTGAGAGAAAATCTTATTTGAAACATTAATTCATTTAGGTATTCATCCAACAATGCAGGGAAGTAGCAGGTATATTTAAAAATATTTTAAATTTAGAACAATAGACAAGTTGCAGTCATGGTCAGGTTTGCCAGTCACAAATAAAAATATATTAATGGGAATGTGCAGTGATGCCATGGGTGAAAAATATAAATTAAATAGTTATAAGGTAGGTTATTGTGTACATTTCATAGACTTGTGTGTACCAGAATGCATTTATTAGTGTTATATTGAAAAATGAACATTTTTTCATGTAACGTGTAAGTAGCAATAATGAATTTTAATATTTTAATAAGCATGTGTCCAACATTTAAATTTAAGAATAAAATATGATATGATTAGGTAACTCTGAAAAAACATATACTTAAGCGGTCATATTTTTTCAATTTATGTAACTTTTACAAGCTAAAATCTTGTATTTATTACTTTTAGCTGTATTTAAGTGTACGCAAAACATTGCGCCACTATCATCTATCAATAGAAAATTTATAGATGGCGTAATTAATTAAATAATGAATAAAATATCAGCATCATACATCAAAAAAATGACACATAAAATAACAGTGATTTTTGTTTGACAGTCCTCGTTGACGTTTGCCTCGGAGCTGATTATAGCAAGACCTCACTGGCGCCCTAAGATAGCACATTATTGATTTGGCACACCAAACAGCACTGATACTCGCATCTATTTATTTTATATTGATCAATGGCCAATTTATATCTTAGAGCTTTTTGTGGTGGACACAGTAACGGGTAATCAAACAGTGCAGATGTATTATGGCCCATTATTTGGATCGTGTCTTTTGCATTGCCGGCTCTCTGTTGTGGAATGCTTTGTCACACGAGCAGAGAGCTCTGAAGACTGCAAAATACCTTTTTGTATCTTCTGACATATAAATATCAGTAAAGTACTCCTACCAAGTAAAGTATGCTTACTAGTAAAGTACACCTTCCCCATTTTTTCATTTAAAAAAATTGTGTCATTTTATAACACACAAAATTTTAGCTCATGATCGTTACATTTGTTGAAACAACTGGCCCATAGTAAGTTAAATATCCATCGCTATAATTATTTTCATAACTTTTGTACTATATTTTCTAGTCATTTTTATACAATTAGTAAACCTACTAAGTATAGTTTTTTTTATGTACTCAAAAAATCTTCCATACTATTATTTTACTTCTTCTTCTCTTGTTTCAATCCTGGGATTGGCTTGTAGCAATTTCTTACAACTACTTACAAGACTCAAATCTATTTCATTCCTTTTGTTTTGTGTTAATTCTCCAACAAAATTAGTCAGTCTTTCATTTTCAGGTTCATCAAATGAACCTCACTCAAAAACTAACATATTTTCCAAAATGGAAATGGATAACGGATATTTGTGATGTCACCTGGCTAAAGAAAGTTTAGAGGAGCATCATAATTTCAATATAATATTGTGTAAGTACTTTGAAAAGACACTAAAGTGCACCGTACTGCATTTAGCATATCCGCCAAGTGTACGGGCTCACAGTGCTGTGAACTAGAAAAAATCCCCGATTATTGGGAATCCATTTTTTATTTACGATGGCTGACGTCACATTGCCGAGGGATATTTTAAATGTCTCTAGTCCATAGTTATCTGTGAAATTTTAAAGCTTTTCCAAAAATAATCACTGTTAGAGAGATTTCATTATTTTTGAAGATATCAATAATAAAACTGTACCCCATGTGTACAACATCCCTTTGATTGTGTAAATATAAAAAAAATATGAAAACTATCCCTCACTTGGGATGCTTTTGTATCTTCCATACATTTTTCTATTTATGCAATGATAGAGGGGAGTTTACTCTATTTCCTTTGAAAATCACGATAATATGTGCAAGTTTCAATAACCAAGAAAAACCCATGATTTATTTTCTAATTTTTCATAAAATGTATCTTTAAAACACTCTCATTTTTAGTGATTTTCCTTTAGTAATAGTTTATAGGTTTCTTGTAAGTTTTATAGGATTTTTATACATAATTTTTATCACATTGGGCATTCAACCCAAATCTTGGATCTCCATTTTGTATTTTTCTCTGAACGTAGATTGAATGTAGAGGCGTGTAAAGCATTTTTTTACAATTTTTGTAATTTTTATGTCAATTTTTTATGCTAGTGGTATGACTTTTTTAAAAATAAATAAACAATCAAAATATACCACCCTTTTGTTATTTTTTTCTTAACTCTAGCTTGCAGATGTACGAGGCTACAGTCCCATTTGGAAGAAAGCATGAAACCCTGAATGCACATAGCTTTCATGAATGTACACATGCATCCCAGATGCGACCATAAATTGAGCTAAAAATCTTTTTTACTGAAGGTATCAGAAGTTGCAGCGATTGCTGTTCATATTTTCTAACGCAAAGAAACATGCAGCCTGTGTAAGCAAAAACCTACAAGTTCTTACGTATGTGCATCAACAAAATTCAAATGTTAATATTTCACTGAAGAGCTCATAAAATAAATAATCTTAAAAAATCAAAATAGTGAAATGATTGAATAAATGAAATGATTGAATAAGGAAATGGAAATGATTGAATAAGGGCCGTTCTTATATACGCTGGACTAAATATCCGTAAGTAAATCCTCATTTTACTAACGAATGGACGTTAACGGACTGATCTTACCGATGGTCGTCCTATAAAGCTTTTTTAACCGTCCGTTAGTTCTTAATAATGCACTCCTATTTTTGATGATTTTTTGCGTGCATTCATGAACATAATATGTCATCCGTTTGCTGTCAGAGAAGAAACATAACCTAAAGTTGCGTATGACAAACACGAAAACGACTGATACAGCCCTATTTTAATGAATTCTCTATCACTGTCGGAAGAAATTATCTTCAACAGGATAGAGCGTAGAAGTCCAATGGCACGCTAAACTCACCGCAAAAAAAGAATGCTTTGACAGCTGACCTAACCTCAAACCTTAACAAACCGACCGGTATCTACCTGGAAACCGGGGGTCGGCTGTCGGTTAGATCCGCCGGTAAAATTAAACCGAAAATTTACGAACAAATTGTTATAATACAGAAAAACGAAATTTGTACCAAGTTTTGGTTTATTAGATTTGACATTTAACAAACGGATGTTAATTTTTGACAAACAAATATTTAGTTTCAATAACATACTACTCGTATTTGTGAAATTTTAACAATATATATTTTTTTTAATCCAACAATTACTGTTAATTGTGTCGGAACCAGAAGTAACCATTTAGTATTTCTTTCAAAAATGACTAAATGAAATACATGTAAGAATAGAGAAGGTCATTTTTTGTGTCACATACACATTCATCTCATTTTTGAAAAGAAATCTTTGATTGGCGTCTGCAGCTCATAATTGGTTAATAGACAAAATTATTTTCAAAGTAGTTTTTATTGCAGATGGAAACAAGTTAATTCAAATGTAAACTTAGTATACAATATAATTTTTAAAGCACTATAAAGTTAAATAGAATTTAAAAAAAAATACATTTGACATGTTTTATTTCACTTGTAAGCTTACAAACTATACTGTACACTGAGAGATTCACAACAATCATACAAAAATAATAACTAACAAACAAGTCAAGTAGCCTGAATAATAAAACACAAGTACTCGTATTAACAGAAAAACTGCACGAGAATTAAAGCACTCACTGGACTTTCACTTTAACTTCTTGCCGCGTTATCCCCGAAGGAGTCGCACGTGACGATTCAGGGCCTATTTGTTTTAACAGGTAAGGGGGGCAGCCTCACACTAACCACTTCAGTTGTAGTGGGGGTTTCCCAGCTCCCGAGGGGACTGGTTCTCATCGCTTGTGAAGGCTGAGTAAACCTTGCCGGTATTTATTTTGGGTTAAAAATAAACACCGCAATGGGATATCATTTCTGACTCCGTCGGTGGGATTCAAACCCGAGCTCTCTTCATAGAATACAAGCACTCTACCAAACGAGCCATCGACCGGACTTTCTTTCATAGATTTTTCTATTTATGCAATGGTTTGTGTATTTATGCAATGTTTTGAATGTGGGGCGCAGTGATGGTAAATGTTCACTGCAAAAAAAAGTTAAAGCTCAATTGAATGCCTTACAAAATAAGTAGTTGACATCTTAAAAACAACATGATTTGGATGAGATACAAGATTGTAAGCACAGTCACTTTATACCCTGCCAAAATGGGCTCTGCACAAATTCCATAAACAAAATAAATATGACATCTAGGGAAAATGTAAACAAATATATCGCCATCCTAAAGGTAAAACTGAATAAGTGAGTGATTCGCTGATTTTAAAAATTGCGGATAAAACATTGTATTGGGTGTGACTTCTCGTAGTAAGTGAACTTATTATAAGGAAGTGCTCATGAACAACTTCTAAACTACAGGATTTTCACACATTTTTAGTGTTTGCTCTCGTAGAAAATATGAAAAAAGTGCATTTATCTGAGAAACCCACGTTAGCTTAAATGTCACTTATTCAGTTTTCCCTTTAAGGTATCAATATTGGTATTGGTTGCTAAGGTTACATAAGCCTAAAATTCTTATTTAAGGTTACATAGTTATGTACAAAGTCTTCCGACGTTTTCGTGCCGAGAAAAAGTTACATTTTCAAATTTTGAGCAGCTTCCATCTCGTCTCCTTTGATATTTTCTATTTTATTCTTGACAATATTTTTACCCGATTAAAAATGGTGATAGTCTTTGGATCGGTGTGTGGATTGTACACAAACTGGATCCCCTCGTCTTTGGGGAACAGACTCTCCACCAGGTTGAGGTTTTCATTAATGTACGGAGCTATCTCACTCTGGTACAAGATGTTATTTATTTCATGCTTGAGCAAGCTCAGCTTCTCGGGATCTTTGATGCGGCCGAGCCTAAAATACAAATGTTCTGCATAACTGGCGACTGACTTTTTTAATCTTTTTCTCTGCGTCGCACGCAGATTGTTTCTTTTCTTCTTTTCCAACGGTTCTCGATCTGGACACGTCTCCGTTTCCGTTTCAGTTTCGATGCTGGGTCTTCTGATTTCTTGACTTTTCTCTTCTTCAACTTTCGCCTGCGAGAATTCCTGTCAAAATACAAAAAAAAAACATGAGATTCTATCGACGTATCTATCTATAAACTAAGTTGCAAAGATATGTTAACATATACATATTATATATTAACAGCAGCAAAAGTTACATAGTATGTATAACTTAGTTACATTTCAATAAGAGTTTAGGCTTACACGACCGGCTGATTATGCTGGAGTGATGCTTTCTGAGATTGGTTGCCGTGGTCTGTGGGAGCAGGAGCTTCTGGACGTTTCGCCCATTTCTACGATGGGCTTCTTCTTGAAGAACCACGGCAACAAGTTACGTTTCATTATTGGGTCTCAAACACAAGATGGAGAAGAAACAGGATTTTACATGATTATTAAGGCTCGGTATTTTGAAGTATCGTAAAGTTAACTAAAATTCAATTTTAGTTAAATCATCATAATATTTCACTCACCGAATTTCGGCAGTAAATATTTAGTAACTTTAACTTTCGATTTTCAAGATGGCGGCGCTTCACTGACAGCAGCTGTTCTTTTTTAATGTAAGGATACATCGAAATTGTTGCAAACTGAACATTTTATGTCTCGTTTTCTAGCTTAATGAAGGTAAGGGATATGATTTTTATGAAAAGTTGTTTGTTTTAAAGCTTTTGAATGGCATTTTAATTATTTCCAAGTTTTGGGGGCGTGGCTTCATACTTCGGCAATGTTCGGTTTTAGTTAACTCGAGATTGAGTATTTTGAATAAAAGTTCAAGTAATAGTTAACTAAAATATTACTACAGTTCAATATACCGGGCCTAAGTATTCTGAGGTGTTTTGTGGTTGACAGGATAGTCTCAGAGTATGTCTCCACCAATTTTATAACTCATTGGTTGAAACGGATATAGGTGTCTACATACTTGCATCAAAATAGCTTTGACTCCGCTGTATTATAACTCAATCGTGACATTGCTCTTCCACGTGTTGACCTTGTCGCTTGAATGTTAAAATGAGATGAGTGAAATATACTTACTTTGTGCGTTTGAGGTATTGCCTCATTAGGAAACGGGAATATTGATGGAACTGCCAACCGTTTCAATTTCAATAGTTTCACTGAAATCAATCATTATAAAAATTAGGCATGTTATGGAGATGAAGCTTCAGATATGGATAAATAAAAATTATTTCGGACACGGATAGTCATAAATTTATTTAGGATCTTTTCGGTTATGTATACACAGTGCCTAGCGTAGGGCGCCACAGGGCGATATAGATTATGGAGTATAATTTTGGAATTAGCAATGCGGTGATTTTGAGATGAAATCAGGTGAATGGTATTTCAGTTAACTAAGGAAAAGGAGAACATGAATAAATCAATTGCATTTTTGGATGTTTGACCCCCCCCCCCCCCTGAAATGAAAGACAATGGGCAAGACACGACAAAACTCCAACCAGTTAGCAACGACAGGCGACCACGGAGACAGCGAAGACCGCCACGCCGTTATAATTCGCCTTGATAATGCCTTCAACTCGTGAAGGCAAACGTCGGCAGATAAAAAAGCTACTTATAGACCATGGTCTAACCCAAAAAACCACAAAAAAATCATTATATGTAAGTACATATCTGTTTGTGGGTATGCATTTATTAGAATTTTACATGTTAATATATCTTTGCAACTAAGATTATAGATTATGTAAGGGGGCCAGCTTTACGCTAACCACTTCAGTTGATATGGGGATTCCCCAGTTTCCGAGAGGACTGGTTCTCATTTAGGAGGCTGAGTACACCTTGTCGGTGTTTCATTTTGAGTATGAACTAGGCACTGCTACGGGAAATAATTTCTGACACCCCGGGTGGAGATCGAACCCTAATCCTCTGACATGGAATGCAAGAATTAGCTAACTGAGCTATGGAACGGACTGCCCAAAGACGTACATTCCCCCATCGGTCCATTAATAATAGGAGAAAATAAACTGGAGGTACTGGTCACCCTTAGCAAAATGGCGGTTGGTTACAGCTACACTAAAAAAGTAAAAAGATTATATATCACCGTCTGAATAATCTGAAGATTTGAAATGAAGTGGACAGAGCCTGGACAATGAAGATGCGATAGCTCTTTTTCGCGTGATGGCTGCCTTCCATCTTTTTCTGAGGTTTACTGGCGAAGGAAACTGGTGCACGCCATCACGGTTGCAGTGGTGAACAAAACATTTCCTCCCCATTGTATTTCACAAGAATTTATATAGAAAGTAAATTTGAAGTAAAAACAAAAATATAGCTTTTGTACGTCGGTTGTCAAAATTTACAGATTTCACAACTCCCATATAATTTAATAAAGGTCGTATACAGCGACCCTTTTGAAATGACGTATAACAAAACAATCTTTTAAACATTTTCTTAAGCAATAACACGTTACACGACTTTTTTTATAAAAATAAAGATGAACAGAATCACTTATGAGGGGACGGAATCTTTAGACATTTAAAACAAATTAAAAATAGTTTTTAACGGAAGAAGAGAAATTTAAAACAATCTAGCGGCAATGCGCTGTCTCCAATGAAAGTGCGCATCTGATTAATCAGAGCCGTTTATGACACCACCCCCACCTAAAAGTGAAATTTTAGAAGGTATGACTCCACTCACAATCACCACGAAAAATCAGTACGAATTTTTCATTTGAGTGGGTATCTCATATCCGAGTTTATTTTTGGTGGAATTTTTGTATGACTAACAAATTTAAAGAGGATCATTTGTGTTATTAATGTCCGTGTGAGCTAAGAAAACAGGTAATGTTTCTTTTATATTTTAATGGGCATCCAATTAAAAAATATGCAGTTTGTAACAAACTCTAAAAAAATGTGGAGGCCTGAAAAAATCTAATGGAAATAAGATCAAAATTACGAAAAGGGAAATGTTTTCAAAGTTATTTTTTTTTGTCAATTTCGATTTAAATCACTATTAACTTTACCTCAATATAAGACACTTTTGAACTTGTAGGGGAGCTGTAAAATCTATTTCTTAAAAACTATATTTTGATTTTTTTCAGGCCCCTGTGTAGGTACTTTTATTTTTATTTAAATTCAATATCATTGTAGTTTTACATTTGAGTGGTTAGTTAAGTGGAATAATTTTTAGGTATTTTTCGTTGGAAGTTTTTCAGCTCTCGATTGTAAAAAATCATCTTGTAAAAAAAAGAAGAAGAATGTTACGAAAGCTGTCAAAATATTGCCAGTTTGAGGTTATATTTATATTTACTACCCGGATTATTGGCAACCGATCAATGAAACTAATAATAAAACCAGCTCAAAATGGAAAGCCCTGATTTAAAATGAATCAGGAAGAAAAATGTGATGGGCAGGAAAATAGACATGGTAAATAAGCAAAATAATCTAACTGTATACTTCCAAATATTGTGACCATTTTAATAGTATTTGCTGTATACTGGAGAGGGAGGTATAAATTAAAATTATGTCTGATGTTTTGTTAACTTTTTGTCATAGTCGCATGAATTAAACCTATCAAAAAATGAAGTATAAACAAACTGTGGGCTTCCGAAACTGTGGGCTTTGAAGGCAATATTCACATTTTTTATTTGAATGTTTTTCCTAATGGCATTCTCAAGTGTATTTTGTTCCGTTAGGGTTGCCATCTTTATGTAATGGAAAACTGTGTTTTTATGAGAATGTACTTTTCACAATTTTTTCGGCTGGCAAACGTCACATGTTTATGTGACTTAGCAACTTCGTACTTAGCAACAAATTACAAAATATTAGTTTGCCTTTTCCCTAGCGACTCTCTCAGTGGAGTGACATCACAGTTGTACAATATTAGGGTCTTGAGTATCCAAAACTAGAATTGATCAGCCATTTCGTAAACAACCTGGCAGGCTAACGCCAAAATATTTGCTCCTGTTATTTTTAATGCTGTAGGTATTTATTTTCTAGAGTTGCGGAAAGAACTGAAGTTGCTCAAGTTGGCCAACATGAAAATGAGAAAGCAGCTTAGGCTCTCGATGCGTGTTAGATTTTTGAATCGCACTCGCTTAGAAGGAGAAATCACCAAAATAAATTGCCACCTCTCAAAATTGAGGGAAAAAGTTCTACAAAATAAGGTTAGGGTAAGCTAAAAATTTACTTTGGCATTTCATTTCCTTATCATCTTTATTGTTACGACAACTTGAAGTTATAGACTGTGGCTTATTCATTATTCCCATTTTTATACATCCAGTATTCTATGCTTTCATTCCGCTATTTTCTTAGCTTTATTTTAGCCGTATTCTATGCTTTATTTCAGCCGTTTTATTTGATTTATTTCAGCCATATTCTATGCTTTATTTGAGCCATCTTCTTTGCTTTATTCTACCTGTATTCTTTGCTTCATTTCAACTTTATTCTTTTCTTTATTTCAGCCAAATTTCAACAGTGTTCTATGCTTTATTTCAGACATCTTTGCTTTATTTTAGCCGTATTTCATGTTTCATTTAGATCGTATTCTTTGCTTTATTTCAGCCATAAATACAATTTTACTTATATCCTCTAGGTATTTCTGCCCCCCTGCTTTCTTCCATATTTTTTTTAATTTCTGTATTACATCAAAATTATCGGAAAAACTTATTTAATTCTAGGATGAAATAGTTGATGATAAAACATCTTTTTCAAATCCTGAATCTCTGAAAGATGGAGCGGTGAATGATCAAAATACATCCATTTACGTTGCAAAACCAACCATACAAGAGGACTACAAATTTTACTGTGATCAATGTGAATTCAAGTAAGTAATTGTATACCTATTACATTCCACGGCTTTTGCATTACATCGTGAGATTGACAGCCTTGGATGGGTCTTGGCTGACTCCAGGATTCTTCTCCACTCTTGCCTGTCCATCACCTTTACTCTAGAGCTTTGTATGTCTGCCTTGGCTGTTAAAAATCTTCCATACACCATCTATGTGTTTTATATTGATGGATGGCGTAAGGTTTTTTTCCTTGCTTGTGAAAATAAATACATTCCATACAGCTATGCTTCCTTTTAGGGAATACAAGGTAAGATATCAGATGCTAAAATTGTGTTGCCAAAATATCTTCTGGAGAGTTGCTTTCTGGAATCCATTGCCGAAGTGTATCGGAGCTGGAGCTTCCGGACGTTTCACCCAAGTGTGCGATGGGCTTTTTCAGCATGAAAATGATGTTGATGAAACTGTTATGATCAACATCACCTTCATGCTGAAGAAGGCCATCGCAGGTATGGGCGAAATGTCTGGAAGCTCCAGCTCCAATAGACCACGGCAACAGATTCCGGAAAACAACTCTCTTGTATCAAGCAAACTCTGTGTCAAGATGACTCACCCTATTCGTGTTGGATCGGAGCCGAGCCTTGGCCGGTCAACTAATATTCCATACATTTTGTTGCATATATTTTATTTTTGTTATTTAGCTACAGCCAAAGCGCGGCTCAGACCAGAAACGGTCTAGAGGGAGTCATCCTTTCAACTCTTATTCAATTTTTTAGGTGCAAGAAGCGAACTCCGTTTATAATTCATTTACGGCGACACACAGGAGAAAGGCCGTACGTTTGCTCACATTGTGGCCGTGGATTTGTTGCCAAACACGAACTGAAGCTGCATTCTGCCAAACATGACGACCAACCGCAGTACGAATGTGATCAGTGCTCCTACACGTAAGAAATAACAACCCTTACTTAAAATTATTGCTGTTACAAATGTTTTTTTGAATCTGGAAAAAGAATGAAAGTCATCAAGCTAATTTTTCCTGGTCAGATACAGGTATTTATATTAAAAATCAATAATTCATCAACTTTGTTTAATGAAATATTTTTTAAGCAGTTCATCATACATTTTAGTATAAATAGTCATTCACCGTGCGTGGTAGTTACTGCCATTTTTAAACTTCCAAAATCCAGCTCACAGTGCTTAAACCGGTTTTAAAGGTTTTTTTAAGAGCTTAGGAAGTAATTAAGTTTTCTTTGCCTTATAATAAAGAACCAAATTGCATACCTACTTTGTTGAATATTGTACCTATATTGTTAGCGTCTTATTTAATTAAATTAACCGTTCACTTATGACTTTCAGTTTCTTATTTGATTTTTACCTTAATTTTCATTCAGTACAAATTACCTTTGTGTTTTGTTTTTCTGTCATTGTAGCACATATCGCCCTGACATGTTGGTAAATCACAGGGAGAAGCATTCTAACCTCAAAACTCATCAATGTGATATTTGCGACTTCAAGACGAATGAGAGGTCAGTTCACAATACATTTTCTCTACTCCCATTTGGTAATTTACTCAATACAAAACCTCAAAACCTAACACAAAGCTGTTCATTCCTACACTTTGTTATGTAATGATAATTTTTTAATGAGTCAACTATACTGCAATGAAAACTTTGTAAATAGTTTCATGCCTAGACATGAACTCAATGGTGAATAACTTTAATTTATTTATTTAATAGTCATACAAAAATTATTGTATGCCACTGCACGTAGTTAGCCATTGTTGTACGTTAAAGTCATGCTGACTATTGTGCCCATTTTTAACCTTCATCCACGAAGAAAATTAATACAGTTCCTAATAAAGTTTAACATGAATGCTTTATACTTTTCTTTTATCTATTTCATGGTTGTATAAGAAGTATTGTTTGCCGCTGCAAGTAATTAACCATGGTAACACTCCTCCTGCCTACTATGCAATAAGGCAAAGCTGAATGCACATTTTTTTATCTTTCAAGTCAATTATTACAGTCCCTATTACTTGAAGATCAACATGAATGCTTTATGTTTTTTACAATTTTTTATCTTTTTTTTTTTTTTGTTTCCACAAATATACTATTGTTCTTTTTCTTATGCAGTTATTTCATTAGTAAATCAACTAACCGTAAACTTTAATTTTAGATGTAAAATGCTCGTCCACCGTAAGACCCATTCCGAACTGAAATCATCGGAATGCCTGCAGTGCAAACAAGAAAAAGGAAGGAATAGAAATGTTGAAAGCAATACTCAAGATGTGATGAAAAGTACAGAGAATAAAAAGACTGATAATGCAATAGACGATAATGGGAATCCTGAAGGAAAACATACTTGTGGAAAAATATGGGCCTGTGATATATGTGGAAATATGTAAGTTTTTTAACGTAAACTTTTATTTTTTGTGAAAAGTTGTAAAAATTGCATTGAGGTCGGGATTGAAGACATGTTTGTTTCGGAGATGTTACAGTTGGATGGTGCCCTTGCAGTGATGTATCATAAAGCGGCACTATAAATAATAAAAAAATAAAAACGCAACTAAGCTACACATATAGTGTAACTTCTTGCCGCGTTATCCCCGAAGGGGTCGCCTGTGGCGAGTTGAACCTATTTATTTTTACAGGTAAGGGGGCCGGCCTTACGCCAACCACTTCAGTTGAAGTGGAGGTTTCCCAGCTCCCGAGAGTGCTGGTACTCATTTCTTGTGAAGGCTGAGTAAACCTTGTCGGTATTTTCGGGTTTGAAATAAACACCGAAACGAGAAATCATTTCTGACACCCTCGGTGGGATTTGAACCCGAGCTTTCGGCATGGAATGCAAGCACTCTACCACCTGAGCTTTCGACCGGACTTGTATCAAATATCATTGAGTAATAACATAGAGGACCAGAAACTAAATTACTGCATTGATACATACTATAGCCCACATTTGTTTCAGTCCTGTCAAACGTTGCAGTGGTATAGTCATACGAAATAAGGCCATTTTGTCCAAATCCATTTTGTGTTTCGACACCCAATTTTAACACATGCCATAATTTCTTACAGTAATGCCATTTTCCTTTAAAATTCATCAATTTTAGCGATCACAATATTTATAACACCTGTTATCTGTCAATTCTAGCTGTGTTCGAACTTGTTAGATAGCCATCATTATTCGCAATAGTACTAACTTTCAAGGAACATTTTACATTCGTCCGAGTTTTTTTGTACACATGGAAATACAAGTGTATAGTTCTTTGTTCTCTTTCTTACTGATGACCATTTTCGTACGGAAGTTGAAACAGATATATAATGTCCTCAGATATCATAAGTCAATGATAAATATTGTATTATTATTTTCCCTTTTATTGTTATTTTTAGGTTTAAAACTCGCGAGTCTCTCCTAAAGCATGCCCGCATCCATTCAGGGCAGAGACCTTTCAAATGTGACTGCTGTGACTACTCAGCTGCCACCAAACACACTCTCATTGTACATCAAAGGAAACATTCCGGTAACAGCTTGTTTTTCTTCCAGTGTCACTTGCATCAAAGCTATCTTGACTATTTTCTCCTTTGGTAGTCCAGCTATAAATGCGGATTACAGTTTTTTTTAGATAATAAATTCTTGTGCAATTCATCAACCTTTTTTTGCCTGGCTCGAAACAGATACTTCCGTCATCCATTAATTATTAATTAAATTCAATTTTTATGCTTTGTTTTGGTTACAGGAGAAAAACCATACGCGTGCCATTTGTGTGATTTCCGATGTACTACAAAGGGATATTTAAAAATACACATCAACAAACATCTGGGAATAAAACCGTTTAAATGTCAACTCTGTGACTATAGGTAATTTTTATATTTGTTATATACATAATGTTTGGTTATTCGGTCGATAGCTCAGTTGGTAGAATGCTAGCATTCTATGCCAGAGGGCTATATAGTTTAATCCCCACCAAAGGATTGCCCAATTGCGTTGTTAATTCCAAACTTAAATCAAATAACTGGCAAAGCTTACTCAGGTTTCACAACATATGAAAACCAGCCCACTCGGGAGTAAAACCCCACTTAAAGTTATGTGGTTGGCGTAAGGTCGGCTACCTTGAAAATAAATAGATTTCATATAACACATGGGACTTTGTTGAGGACAATGCAGTTGGAAGTTGCATTATGTGTGCAGCTTAGTTAACTTAGTTAGTCTTAGGAGCAATGGGCGAAACTGTCCGAAAAGAATCTACCAGACCACGGCTACATAGCCCAAAAAAAGTGATTGTTGTGTTAAGAAGAACTGGCCGTGAAAGCTTCAATGTACAATTAGTTGCACTTGTTTAATATTCTGTAATCTAATTCAGAGAGATGTATCACAATAGAGTCTTTCTTCCTTAATCTTTCCTTGTATGATAAAATGGAGTAGATGGTATTTTTGGTTCCTTCTGACTTTTCCAAGGAACATTAGTTTTATCTTTATGATGGTCAATTGGAGATTAAAGTTTCAATTATTATTTTTATTTGTAGTTCTATAGATTCATGCAAGCTGTCCGTTCACCTCAAAGTAAAACACAGTGACGCCAAACCTTTCGCCTGTTCAGAGTGTCCGCAAAGATTCAAGATTGCGTCCCGTTTGCGGCTGCACTCCGCCACTCACAAATCCGGTGCGTTTGTTTGCAATCACTGCGCCAAACAATTCAACAATAAAAGGAGCTTGATCGAGCACGAAGGAAAGCATACAGGTAGATTTTATTACTCTTTTAATGCTTTATTTCACTACTAGTAGTACGCCATGCGTTTCATCTTTTCCCCATTCCATTTGAAATCCTCTTTTCCTCAAAAGTAAGGAGACAGCTTTCTTTTACTTCTAAAATGGCCCTACAACCCAGCTCAAGCCTTGGCATCTTTTTTGAATTCAGAACTTTTATTCGGCAGGCAAAAGTCATTGGTCTTTTGTAAATGATATCAATACATTTGTTTGCCTTTTCACTAGCAATCCTGTTGTGTGACGTCAGAATTTTTTGTTTGCTTTTTCAAGTTATTACCAATCACATTTCTTGTTTTGTTGTAAATTAACCTTGAGAAGTTGGTAGTTGTTCATTTTTATTACAGGTTGGCAAATTAAGAAAACAACTGTCAAAATTACTTGTTGCCAACTTAATATTGCCTAAACAGAAAACCAGTAAGTAAAGAAGATCTTAAAATTGTTATGAATTTAATGCAATGTTTGTATAATTAAACAGGTGACCAGCCTTTCAAGTGCACATTATGCTCTGTACACAAAAGCTTTACCCTTCAGTCTTCCCTCACAAGACATGCGTGCCAACATGTATGGAAGCTATCTTGTGACCAGTGCCATTACAAAACTGCATCTAGGAAGGATATGAATAGACACACACAAGCTTGCCACAGGTGAAACTATTGACTTATAATATAATACACCCAAAACTAGCTTACAGCATTGAAGCAGAGTATGGGACATAACTGTCAGCCGGACCTGTCAAAAATAACAGTGTCCTCAAAATCCTATGTTTTCTAGCATTCTTCATCTTGTGTTTCGACACCCAATAATTACACATGCCAGGATGTCTTAGAATAATGTCTTTTTTCTTTCAAAATTTACCATCAAAAACAATTAAAATGTGTTCAAATGCTAGCGCAGACATGAGTTAAGAACGTCAACTATGCAGAGAAATTTTGTAGCTTCTCCCACTTTACAACAAAGTCGCACTGGGTGCATCTTTGTTCTCTTTCTAAGTAAGGACAATTTGTGTTGAGGTATGTTGAAACGGATATAGCATCTTGTTGGGCTAAAATTGGTTGGGTTCCACTATATTCTACCTCAATTGGTAAAACATTGTCATTTTTTTCTATATATTTTTTCATTCATATCTTTTCCATGCTTGTATGTAACTTTGATTACCATGGGGAGCGTTTTGATTTCTATAAGTATATTTTTTGATAACTGCTATGGTTGAGGTTAAATATAAACTTTTATTTGTGCTTAGGGTACAGAATCTTTTTTTGTATCAATTTATTTAAGTTGGTGTTCTTATTTTCCTAGACCTAAAACATGCTTGTTGGAAAAAAGAAAGAAATCAAAAAATAAAAAGCAGCAAATCGAAGAGTCCATCATTCATGAAGAATCTCCATCCATCAATGATACTGGAAATCAAGAAAGTAAAAATTCACTAGATTGTGAAGCTACGCAGATGAATCCTACAATTATGATGGAGCAAGTTCACAGCGTAGGATTGGTGAATCCGACGTTGATCCCCATGGCGAATCCTACAATTCTCATACAGAATCCCGTGCTGCCAACTATCCCAATAAGTGTAGCTAGCATTCAAAGTGTGTTGACGACTCAAAATATACCTTATTTGTATTTTTGGGGTAACCAATGAATAATTGTTTATTAAATTTTTAAAAATTCACCCCAAAACAATTTACTTCCTTTTTGGCCCTTCGCGGTCGCAATAGAGTAAATAAACTATATAAAATGAATTCTATAGACAGCAAAATGGATTCCGAACAAATTCCATAGACATAAAAATTTGAAGTCAAATGCCTGGCTTGCTAGGGAAAAGGCAAAAAAATGTATTGTGATTGAATGTTGAGGACTGTAGTCCCAAAAAAGTGTGTGACGTTTGCCCGCAGAGAAGAAAAAAAAATGAATTTGTGCCAAATTCAATACTTACTGCAAATAAATTTAAAAAATAGCTGTTACATGAAATATCTTAAATGAAGTATTATTTTGAAATCTGTAAAACCCTGACATTTTTATTTTGAAATATATTTTGAATAGGAATGTTGTTCTCAAATTTATTTTGATTTTTTCCGAAACAATTATATTTTCAGTTCTTCTTCCTTGTCTTTATTTACATCTTTTGATTTATTATTTAGAAAATAACTCCATATCGGCTCATGGATCCTGAGATGCTATCTACCTATATTTTCTGCAATGTGTATTTAAATTTGAAATCATATAGCGAATAAATACAATACTAACAAGCTTCACAAACTGCATCAAGACGTTGGTGGACCAAGAAGTCAGAACCGGGAAAATATGGTTGCAGTGACAAAACCAAAGGGGTGCAATGTATTGGGAAGAGTAAAATCAGATAGCTTGACATAGTTGTGGCAGACTGTCTTGCGTTGGAAGTGTTGGATGGAGAAGGAAGGCATTAGACAGGCAGCAGTGGTTGCGGTTGATCAAGGAGACCAAGAACTACCCTGGATTGTTGTGGCAGTGATAATGATTATGATGAAACTGAGCAAGGTTGGGAAGTGATAGACAGATATTCAATTGATTGACCGACTTTCTAAGTATATAATCTAAATTATGGGAGCTTATTACGGGGCGATTCTTAGACATTTTAGTCGACGGTTGAGCCCACACTTTGACAAACTAATGATGCATTTGTATGAAGACCTGTCAATCCAAGATGGCCGCAAGTGAACAGCTGATTTGTTTTCATACAAATATTACAAAATTCGGTAGGTAAGAATGACCGTGCTGATGAAACTTCCAGCGCAGGCACCATTAGTTTGTCAAAGCGTGGGCTCAACCGACGACTAAAATGTCTAAGAATAGCCCCGTTAAAATTTAAGATTCACACTCTTTGGATGACATGCAGCATGTATAAATTTGTACCTACCAAGGATCAATATTAAAGGTAGAGACGATGTATGCCACGTGCCATGGAATGTAATAGGTATTCAATAAAAAAGAACAAGATATCAGGGTCAAAAATTAAAACATAAAATTACAAAGATTTTTGTTTGATAGTTCTCGTTAACGGGGTGACATTGGTAGAGTGAACCAATTATTACAGTATGGGTGGTCAGCCTCATACGCCATGCCGCACACAATGCACCGCCACGTGAGCTTTGCCGCTGTTTAGATTTGCGTTCTCTGGCAACACATTCTTCCTTCTTGATATCTAGCTGTAGACTGCAGGTGGACTGCAGTAGACTGCCGAAGCCGAAGCAAGACTTGTTGGAGCCTCGAAAGAGCTCGGTTATCTCCGTAGTCATTCGGATTGCGCGCCTGCGCGGTTTTTTCAGGCCGCATGTACGCGCCACCCAACTTTCACTTCAATCAACTGTTTATTATTCACATTATGTAATAAAATATTGTCGGTCACTTTTATACTTCGAAAAACGTAACAGTGGTTGGTCATTAGCTGGACAGGCTGTCGAACGAATCGCTTTTACCCGAAACAAATTAATAGCCCTGCGCCATATTTTTTCGCAAACGCCATAAATCTGTAAAATGGCGGCAAAGCTTGACAGCTCTGGTGTTGCCCGGGTCAAAAAATACCCGCTGATTTAGTGTTCTCCCTTATAGCGGGACCCGATCAAATATATTTCACCCAAAATCAATTTAAAACTCGATAAATCAGGTTTAATTCCCTTTTACTCTATACTTGTAGTAGTGGGTATATACCAACATAAAACCCTAATATACCTACCTACCTAGATACATAATATGAGTCTTATAGAAAAAAAGGTGCTTATCTAGGATTTAAAAAAATGAGATAGTTTTTTTTAATGGTCCGGTCGATAACAAAGGTGATAGAGTGCTTGCATTCCATTTTGAGAGCTCGGGTTCGAATCATGCCGAAGGTGTTTCGATGTTCATTTCAAACGCGAAATAAAATAATAGCAAGGTTTACTCAGCCTTCAAAAGAAATAAGTACTAAGTAGTTCCCCAGGAAGCTGGGAAACACCTACTTCAATTGAATTGGCAGTCACCTTACCTGTAAAAAAAATAGGTTTTACTTACCACATGCGACCCGTTCGGGGATAATGCAGCAATAAGTTACACTATATATGTAGCTTAGCTGCGTTTTTGATAAATATATGGAAATGATTTCCTGTGTCTTCATATATTTATCTCATTTACGAAATTTCCTAGATTGTCGTATTTAATTAATCTATATCTATAAAGAAGGATGTATGTATGTATGTATGTATGTATGTATGTATGTATGTCCCCTATAGACTCATAAACCGCTCATCCGATTTTGACGAAATTTTCAGGAAACATGTAACATATTCTTAGAACGAATCCTGTGAAGTTTGATGGTGATCAAATAAACAGTGGTTCTCAATTCTCGATATTTCAGCAACGAGGTCGGTAAATTTTGAAACCACCCAATAGAAGAAGACCATTATATTCAACTACAATACATAATCTTAGTTGCAAATATACATTTACATTAAAGATTAATATAAAATGCATGCTCACAAGTAGACACATGTAAGTTCACGCTTACAAATGCTGCATGTGCACCCACTCATAATTTAAAATCCAAATCTAAAATGAACAACCCAGTAACTTTTACTTTACGCCAACTTGAAATGGATGTTATTCAGCTCCTGAGTGGCTTGACGCTCATTTCTTATGAAGGCTGAGTAAGCCTTGCCGGTATTTTATTTTGGGTTTAAAATAAACACTGAAACGGGAAATAATTTCTGACATATTCGGTGGGATTCTAACTCGAGATCTCGGCATGGAATGCAATCTATCTATCTATATCTATAAAGAAGGATGTGTGTATGTATGTATGTATGTATGTATGTATGTATGTATGTATGTATGTATGTATGTATGTATGTTCCCTATACTCATAAACCGCTCATCCGATTTTGACGAAATTTTCAGGAAACATGTAACATATTTTTAGAATGAATCCTGTGAAGTTTGATGGTGATCAAATAAACAATGGTTCTCAATTCTCAATATTTCAGCAACGAGGTCGGTAAATTTTGAAACCACCCAATAGAAGAAGACCATTATATTCAACTACAATACATAATCTTAGTTGCAAATATACATTTACATTAAAGATTCATATAAAATGCATGCTCACAAGTAGACACATGTAAGTTCACGCTTACAAATGCTGCATGTGTACCTACTCATAATTTAAAATCCAAATCTAAAATGAACAACCCAGTAACTTTTACTTTACGCCAACTTGAAATGGATGTTATTCAGCTCCTGAGTGGCTTGACACTCATTTCTTATGAAGGCTGAGTAAGCCTTGCCGGTATTTTATTTTGGGTTAGAAATAAACACTGAAACGAGAAATAAATTCTGACAACTTCAGTGGGATTCTAACTCGAGATCTCGGCATGGAATGCAGTTACTCTACCAACTAAGCTATAGACCGGACTTTTTACAAATATGGTGGATCGATATCGGTTTGGTTAGGGGTAAGCAACCTGCGGCTCACCAGCCACATGCGGCTCTTTGGGTGTGAAGTTACGGCTCTTTAGCTTCATACGCAAATATAAAAAAAACACAGAATTATACTTCTGATCGAAAAAAACTAAATCGTTCTGAATCGATTAACGATCTCTCCGCTACTTGTACTCGCTTTTCACCCTCCCCTCGCCCCATCGACGCTATTTATTGTTGGCAAAAAAACATTTGTGGCTCTTTACAAATCCAAATCCAAAATAAGATATGTATCATTTGAGATTCACATCAAATGCATTCCCATAAGCAGACACGCATAATTTTGCGCTCACACATACCGCATGTGGAACTACAATATAAAAACCCAATCTTAAATGAACATAAGCCCTGCAACTCTTGCCGACCTTCCCTGAAACAGGGGCGACATTGGCAAAGTGAACCATTTTTTTACAGTATGGGTGGTCAGCCTCATACCAACCTATAAGTCAAGGAAAAACTTTGAAATTTGTAAATTGTAATTTTTGGCTCTTCCGACTCAAAAGGTTGCCGACCCCTGGCCTAGACAAAAGTTCCAAATTAAAAAATGTTATTCAAGTATTCCAAGTTGAATTTTAGAAATGTAAGAAAGCTTTTATATCCCGCACTTATAAAAAATACGATAAACGAATGTTCGTAGGTCACAACTAGAAGACCATATTGAAATATATTATTATTATTAAAACCTTTTATTGAAACATACTTTTAATTAAAATATACATAATATAGTTGTTTTTTCAAAAAACGCATTTCTGTAAAATTATATACTCACCACAAATTTAAAGATCGTTTTTTTCTCGGCGGTTAAACGTCTTTCTTCTAGGTGACAATGGTCCGAAGCAACCAAGATAAACAAAATGTTTGCCTTTTACCTAACCCGGCCGTGCGACTTACAATTTTGTTGTCAATAGAAAATGTTCCGTGTGCACTACCTAAAACTTTCACATATTGAAATAATGGATAGAGCACATTTTAAATGTGGGGAAAAAATGTGAATTCACTTGGCCGGGATAAAGACAGGACAGGGAGTCAAAAATTCAACATAAATTAAACACTTTTATGGAGATAGTTGAAAAAACACTTAAGTGCATCATATTGTATGAAGCATTTTCCCCAACTGCATACGTTTCACAGTGCGGTTACATTGAAAAATATTCCTGATTGTTTGGAATACATTTATTTCTTCACTTTGCTCAAAGAGTATAGTGAATTTTAAAGATTAGTTCTTTAATTGTATGATTATAAAATTTAATTTATTGTTTATATTCTTTTCTTGTATAGGTCAATATGCATCTGACCAACTATAAATAGAAAATGGTTCACTCTGCCAATGTCACCCCTGATTCAGGGAAGGTCAGCAAAGAGTTGCAGGGTGTATGTTCATTTGAGATTTGGGTTTTTATGTTGTAGGTTCACACGCAGACTGTGCAAGTGTGAACTTATACGTGTCTGCTTGTGGGCATGCACTTAATGTGAATTCCAAATGTAACAATTATATCCATGCAACTTAGAATAGATTAGATGAGTGACGTTACATAGCCGATTTTTTTATCTTAAATATAAATGGAGCACCGCAATCGATTTTCCCTATGCTTGGCTCTGCTGCTTAACAGTTGTACCTAGACCTTTTTTTTTAGAAAACGTGAAGATTAACCTAGAGATAAATTGTGTGAAGCTTGATTCCGATTAGCACACTTTTTTTTTTGATCCTGTTGTTTCCTCTTTTATCTGTAGAAAAAAATTGATACCACATGCCCAAATGGCGTAGTGAAACACGCCGGGTACTGCTAGTTACTAATAATAACCAATAATAAAGAATTAATTTCAGACTCATATTGATAACGCCAAGTTTGGCGCTATCATGTGGAATGCGAGGGGGAGGATTTTAAATCTTACTGGTTCTCGATTATCGCGTTCGGACGAACTGCCCAACAAATCTGTCTAGGCAGCCAACCAAAGGAGCAAGGGGAAAAGGAAATCACGGAATCAAAGTCTGGACTCACCTTATCTCCAATGGATGCCTCTTTCGCGGAGCACTGAAGGGCTATTCGGGATCTCAAAGGCGAGGCCGAAGGCGACTGATACCGATTCGTTGCCGAATGAAAGGTGAATTGTGATTCTCGTTTGAAAATTTGGCTGAAGGCTATCTATATCTATAAAGAAGGATGTGTGTATGTATGTATGTATGTATGTATGTATGTATGTATGTATGTATGTATGTATGTATGTATGTATGTATGTATGTATGTCCCCTATAGACTCATAAACCGCTCATCCGATTTTGACGAAATTTTCAGGAAACATGTAACATATTCTTAGAACGAATCCTGTGAAGTTTGATGGTGATCAAATAAACAGTGGTTCTCAATTCTCGATATTTCAGCAACGAGGTCGGTAAATTTTGAAACCACCCAATAGAAGAAGACCATTATATTCAACTACAATACATAATCTTAGTTGCAAATATACATTTACATTAAAGATTCATATAAAATGCATGCTCACAAGTAGACACATGTAAGTTCACGCTTACAAATGCTGCATGTGTACCCACTCATAATTTAAAATCCAAATCTAAAATGAACAACCCAGTAACTTTTACTTTACGCCTAAAAATGGGAAAAAAAAAAAAAAGTTGGGAAATTTCCCCAAAAGTGGGGAATTTTTTTTTTCCCCAAAAGTCGGGAAAAACCTAACCTAACCTAACCTAACCTAAAAATGGGAAAAAAAAAAAAGTTGGGAAATTTCCCCCTGCGCATTGTTCCCACTTATCCCCCTGCGCATGGTTCCCACTTTCAAATCTGGGAAAAAAAAAAAAAAGTTGGGAAAAATTTTTTTCCCCAAAAGTCGGGAAAAACCTAACCTAACCTAAAAATGGGGAAAAAAAAAAAAAGTTGGGAAAATTTCCCCAAAAGTGGGGAAAATTTTTTTTCCCCAAAAGTCGGGAAAAACCTAACCTAACCTAAAAATGGGAAAAAAAAAAAAAAAGTTGGGAAATTTCCCCAAAAGTGGGGAAATTATTTTTTCCCCAAAAGTCGGGAAAAACCTAACCTAACCTAACCTAAAAATGGGAAAAAAAAAAAAAGTTGGGAAATTTCCCCAAAAGTGGGGAAATTTTTTTTTCCCCAAAAGTCGGGAAAAACCTAACCTAACCTAACCTAACCTAAAAATGGGAAAAAAAAAAAAAAAGTTGGGAAATTTCCCCAAAAGTGGGGAAATTTTTTTTTCCCCAAAAGTCGGGAAAAACCTAACCTAACCTAACCTATCCTAAAAATGGGAAAAAAAAAAAAAAGTTGGGAAATTTCCCCCTGCGCATTGTTCCCACTTATCCCCCTGCGCATGGTTCCCACTTTCAAATCTGGGAAAAAAAAAAAAAAGTTGGGAAAATTTTTTTTCCCCAAAAGTCGGGAAAAACCTAACCTAACCTAAAAATGGGGAAAAAAAAAAAAGTTGGGAAAATTTCCCCAAAAGTGGGGAAATTTTTTTTTCCCCAAAAGTCGGGAAAAACCTAACCTAACCTAAAAATGGGGAAAAAAAAAAAGTTGGGAAAATTTTACTTAACTTTACCCACTTTACTTAACTTGAAATGGATGTTATTCAGCTCCTGAGTGGCTTGACACTCATTTCTTATGAAGGCTGAGTAAGCCTTGCCGGTATTTTATTTTGGGTTTAAAATAAACACTGAAACGGGAAATAATTTCTGACAACTTCGGTGGGATTCTAACTCGAGATCTCGGCATGGAATGCAATCTATAAAGAAGGATGTGTGTATGTATGTATGTATGTATGTATGTATGTATGTATGTATGTATGTATGTATGTATGTATGTATGTATGTATGTATGTATGTATGTATGTATGTATGTATGTATGTATGTATGTATGTATGTATGTATGTATGTATGTATGTATGTATGTATGTATGTATGTATGTATGTATGTATGTATGTATGTATGTATGTATGTATGTATGTATGTATGTATGTATGTATGTATGTATGTATGTATGTATGTATGTATGTATGTATGTATGTATGTATGTTCCCTATACTCATAAACCGCTCATCCGATTTTGACGAAATTTTCAGGAAACATGTAACATATTTTTAGAATGAATCGTGTGAAGTTTGATGGTGATCAAATAAACAATGGTTCTCAATTCTCAATATTTCAGCAACGAGGTCGGTAAATTTTGAAACCACCCAATAGAAGAAGACCATTATATTCAACTACAATACATAATCTTAGTTGCAAATATACATTTACATTAAAGATTCATATAAAATGCATGCTCACATGTAGACACATGTAAGTTCACGCTTACAAATGCTGCATGTGTACCTACTCATAATTTAAAATCCAAATCTAAAATGAACAACCCAGTAACTTTTACTTTACGCCAACTTGAAATGGATGTTATTCAGCTCCTGAGTGGCTTGACACTCATTTCTTATGAAGGCTGAGTAAGCCTTGCCGGTATTTTATTTTGGGTTAGAAATAAACACTGAAACGAGAAATAATTTCTGACAACTTCAGTGGGATTCTAACTCGAGATCTCGGCATGGAATGCAGTTACTCTACCAACTAAGCTATAGACCGGACTTTTTACAAATATGGTGGATCGATATCGGTTTGGTTAGGGGTAAGCAACCTGCGGCTCACCAGCCACATGCGGCTCTTTGGGTGTGAAGTTACGGCTCTTTAGCTTCATACGCAAATATAAAAAAAACACAGAATTATACTTCTGATCGAAAAAAACTAAATCGTTCTGAATCGATTAACGATCTCTCCGCTACTTGTACTCGCTTTTCACCCCCCACCCTCCCCCCAACTACAATATAAAAACCCAATCTTCAATGAACATAAGCCCTGCAACTCTTGCCGACCTTCCCTGAAACAGGGGTGACATTGGCAAAGTGAACCATTTTTTACAGTATGGGTGGTCAGCCTCATACCAACCTATAAGTCAAGGAAAAACTTTGAAATTTGTAAATTGTAATTTTTGGCTCTTCCGACTCAAAAGGTTGCCGACCCCTGGCCTAGACAAAAGTTCCAAATTAAAAAATGTTATTCAAGTATTCCAAGTTGAATTTTAGAAATGTAAGAAAGCTTTTATATCCCGCACTTATAAAAAATACGATAAACAAAGTTCGTAGGTCACAACTAGAAGACCATATTGAAATATATTATTATTATGAAAACCTTTTATGGAAACATACTTTTAATTAAAATATACATAATATAGTTGTTTTTTCAAAAAACGCATTTCTGTAAAATTATATACTCACCACAAATTTAAAGATCGTTTTTTTCTCGGCGGTTTAACGTCTTTCTTCTATGTGACAATGGTCCAAAGCAACCAAGATAAACAAAATGTTTGCCTTTTACCTAACCCGGCCGTGCGACTTACAATTTTGTTGTCAATAGAAAATGTTCCGTGTGCACTACCTAAAACTTTCACTTATTGAAATAATGGATAGAGCACATTTTAAATGTGGGGAAAAAATGTGAATTCACTTGGCCGGGATAAAGACAGGACAGGGAGTCAAAAATTCAACATAAATTAAACACTTTCATGGAGATAGTTGAAAAAACACTTAAGTGCATCATATTGTATGAAGCATTTTCCCCAACTGCATACGTTTCACAGTGCGGTTACATTGAAAAATATTCCTGATTGTTTGGAATACATTATTATTTCTTCACTTTGCTCAAAGAGTATAGTGAATTTTATAGATTAGTTCTTTAATTGTATGATTATAAAATTTAATGTATTGTTTATATTCTTTTCTTTATATTCTTTTCTCGTTCCTTGACTTATAGGTTGTTATGCGGCTGACCACCCATAATATAAAAATTGGTTCACTTTGCCAATGTCACCCCTGTTTCAGGGAAGGACGGCAAGAGTTGCAAGGCTTATGTTCATTTGAGATTGGGTTTTTATATTGTAGGTCCACATGCGGCATGTGTTAGCGCGAAATTATACATATCTGCTTGTGGGAATGCATTTAGTATGAATCTTAAATGATATATATCTTTGCAGCTTAGATTAGATTAGATTAGATTAGTATAGGTCAATATGCATCTGACCAACTATAAATAGAAAATGGTTCACTCTGCCAATGTCACCCCTGTTTCAGGGAAGGTCAGCAAAGAGTTGCAGGGTGTATGTTCATTTGAGATTTGGGTTTTTATGTTGTAGGTTCACACGCAGAATGTGCAAGTGTGAACTTATACGTGTCTGCTTGTGGGCATGCACTTAATGTGAATTCCAAATGTAACAATTATATCCATGCAACTTAGAATAGATTAGATGAGTGACGTTACATAGCCGATTTTTTTATCATAAATATAAATGGAGCACCGCAATCGATTTTCCCTATGCTTGGCTCTGCTGCTTAACAGTTGTACCTAGACCTTTTTTTTTAGAAAACGTGAAGATTAACCTAGAGATAAATTGTGTGAAGCTTGATTCCGATTAGCACACTTTTTTTTTTGATCCTGTTGTTTCCTCTTTTATCTGTAGAAAAAAATTGATACCACATGCCCAAATGGCGTAGTGAAACACGCCGGGTACTGCTAGTTTCTTATAAAGGTGAGGAATCTCCCGGAACTGTCAAAATATAGCGCGGCCGATTTACCCCGCCGTACAGCGAAGGACAGAAATTGTCAGTAGATTATTACAAATATATGACTTATTTTCTTTAATGACCTAAATAAATGTATTCGCAAACTCATTCCTTATGTTTATTTGTGACCCACGTGACATTATTATAGGAAATTATGACGTAGAATAGGAATTACGATCTTACGAAAATTGGCATTCTGAACGGCATAATATGCGCGTTGCTAAGTACGTCATGCAGATAATTATTATGCTTTTGACAACAATAAATTTGCGTTATTTTTTCACAGTTTCATCTTCATTTGTGATAAATTGTAAACATAATTATTTACAAGTGATTTTCAATCATTATAACGCTCAATTTACAAAGATTTAAGCATAGATTTAATTGTCAAATTGTCAGTTGACAGCAGACGTGAAGTTAGCCTGATTTGCCAGCCTGCTATGCGAGAGCTGTGAACTATGAGAATTGCCCCCAAAGTCCAAGGAAAAATAATTTCACATAAAATGTTATTTATAATCATTTCCTAATTTTAACATATTTGAAATAAACAAATCACCTTAAATTTTTTAATTAAAATAAATTGGGCTAGTTTTAACAAGTTGAAGGAGTAAAAGTACAATATAAACAATAGTTTTCACCAAACATTGTATTGTTGAGAACTGAGTTTTTTATTACATTGTAAAGTAGTTTTATGTATTTTCATTCCGTTGTTTCGTACTTATTTGCACTTATTATTGTTTTACTACTTTTTGATGAAGTTTTAGTATTTTTTTTAAATATATGGGGAAATTTACCCTTTGGGCTGGCACCTGTCGGACGATTATCACATCGATCATCCGTCAGTCTGGCCAATCGAGAAAAAACATACAAAACCCATTGCTGTCCCTTGTAAGGATAGTCGGAAGGTCGGTAGGAACGAGAATCGCAAAACGGCAAAGGAACTCTTTCGCAAGGGCTATTAATCTCCACCGGCAACTAATATCTTCAGTGCAACCGAACATCGAGAATTGCACTTCTGGTCGCGTTTTGGTGTGTGGTTTCTCCTTTATTTCTGTCGCGCGCGATGAACACTGCGATGGACACATCTATCCAAGGCCGCGTATGAAGAAGTACTGCTGGAGACAGGTGATTGGGTAAAGTAGGAGTGGTCAGTTTATAGGCTTAAGGACACAGGATTTTATGGCCAGCTACCTATAAACAAATCTACCTAACAGCTCGCCCAAACATGCCCCCCAGCTTGAGAGGACGTAGTCCTTTCAAAACAACGATTTATTTATTTATTTATTACTATAATTTAAATCTACTTAATTTAGCGAGTGGACTGTATATTATTTTGTAATGTTATTGATTTGGCAACGGACAAACCTTGACAACTGGACGCCTATAAGTTCCAGTTTTCGTCCGGACATTAACTACTCTAGCTATACCGTCCGCTCCCGGAAAGACATCCTCAATAACTCCTAGTGGCCAATTAAGAGGTGCACTGCCTTCAGTTTTTAACAAGACAACAGATCCAATCTTGATTGGCTCTGTTTCCGTGTTCCATTTCTGACGCGTTTGGAGAGTGTGAAGGTACTCCACCTTCCACCGTTTCCAGAAAGACTGAACTAAATGGTCCACATACTGTTTACGAGACAGTAGACTAATGTCTCTAGAGGAGGTATCTGTCGCCGGAAGTGACTTTAGAGGAGTCAATGTGAGAAAATGTGCGGGGGTTAGAGCAATAGGTTCGGATGGATCGGCACTCAAACATGAAAGCGGTCTGGAGTTTAAAATTGCTTCAATTTGCGCAAGTACTGTAGACATTTCCTCGAATGTCAATAATTGTTTACCAATTACTCGATTCAGATGGAGTTTGATACTCCGCACGTTACTCTCCCAAATTCCACCGAAATGCGGGGCGGATGGGGGATTGAACTTCCAATCTATCCGATGGTCTCTTAGTTCCCTGTCGAACTTATTTTGAAAAGCTTCAGACTCCAGGAGACCATAGAGAGCATCGAGGTGAGATTTTGCACCAATGAAGTTTGTCCCACAGTCTGAGTACATTATTTTTACCGGCCCGCGTCGAGACAAAAATCGCTTAAGAGCGTTAATAAATGTTTCCGTGCTTAGATCTGATGCGAGTTCGATATGAACCGCTTTCGTGATTAAGCACACAAACACACAAATGTATGCTTTAATTTTGTGCACACCTCTTTTTCTATAAGGAATCACACTTAAGGGGCCCGCGTAGTCTATGCCACAGTGGAAAAATGCCTTACCTTCATTTACCCGACAGGCAGGTAAATCCCCCATGAGGGGGAAGCGTGATTTTGGATTAACCTTATAACAAGTATTACATAATTGGACGCGTTTACGCACAATATTTCTAGCCGACAAAATCCAGAAATTTTGTCGCAAAAGGGACATTAGTAACTGAGGTCCGGAATGCAAGAATTTTCTATGATAGTAATCAATGATTAAATTCAAAATATGACCGCGACCTGGTAAAAGTATTGGATGTTTACTGTCATAAGCTAAGTCAGCGTTTACAAGTCTCCCTCCTACTCGTAACAACCCATCGGCGTCGATAAAGGCATTAAGCTTACGAAATGCAGGAGATAAGACTTTACCGGCTTTCGCGTTTTTAATTTCGTTCGAAAAATGATGATTTTGTAAGTCTTTTATAACTACGATTTCTGCAAACCGTAGGTGAGAGACTTCAAATTTTGATGACAATCTTTTTATAAAACGAAGTATGTAAATAACAACTCTTAACAATTTACTCCAGGAAGAGATTCGTTCAGCGAGTGAACCTAATAAAGTTGGTTGCTTGGGTAAGTTATCCATTACAGTCATAACTTTTATTTTTTGTTCCGGCGGGTTTTCAATAGTATTTGGATCAAATTTACAAAAATTCCATTCTTCAATCGGTGAGCGCGCGAAGGCAGGGCCTTTAAACCAGAGCGGGTGGTCGATTAATTGTGCGGGAGTCAGGCCGCGTGAGAGACAATCCGCGGGATTGTCTTTCCCGGCAATATGATAAAACTGACTTGGAGGTATATTATCCTGAATTATAGTTACTCTATTCGCGATGAAAGTCTGCCAGCGGGATGGGTGTGAATGAACCCAAGCGAGTGCCACTGTACTATCAGAAAAGGCGTATACATTATTAATTTGGCAGCGAGTTGAATATGTATCAATGACTACACGCATTAATTTTGACAATATCAATATTCCCGATAATTCAAGTCTTGCTAAAGATATTGTACGACTTGGAGCTACTCGCGACTTTGCACAAGCTAAACTTATTTCTCCGCGTTTACTTGGAGGATTATAAACATGAATATATATCACCGCTCCATATGCTCTCTCACTTGCGTCCGCGAATCCCAATAGGGATATAATCGACTCCTGCGTTACACCTGTGTGCCGTGGCAGCTGAATACTTTGAAGGAGTGGGAGTTCCGATTCATAATTTTCCCAAGTTGAAATTATACTCTGAGGAGGACAATCGTCCCAATCGATTTTATGTTCCCAGAGAAATTTAATCATTAATTTAGCTGTTACAATCACGGGTGCGACAAACCCCATCAAATCCCAGAAGCGCGCAATTGTCGACAGAATATTTCGTTTTGTACATTTACGAAATTTGTTAGTGACACTAAAGGTAAAAACATCCTTTCCAGGCAACCAATGCAAACCAAGGATGGTACATTGATCTTCTGAACTGAACTCCACAGCTTCAGAAATGCGACAAGCTGAGGGAATGCCTCCCATGACTGATGGTGAATTACTCGAGAACTTCACCAATTCAAAACCGCCCGCAAGAAATAATTCAATCAACTGGTTTGAAAGTGCGATAGCCTCTTCATCATTTAAACAGCTAGAAACCAAATCATCCATGTAAATATCTCTCTCTGCTACAAGTGCCGCTAATGGAAAACGTGTTCGCTCATCATCAATTAAACGACGAACGGTACGCATTGCAAGGTATGAGCTGCACTTTAAGCCAAATGGTACGCGTGTAAATTCAAAAAGCTGAAGTGGATCATTTTTATCAAACCGATATAAAACTCTCTGATAGCATCTATGCTCTTTATTTACCAGAATTTGCATATACATTTTACGTATGTCAGCGCTTAGAGCAACTGGAAACAAGCGAAAGTGTAATATTATTTTAAATAGATCATTTTGAAGATTTCTACCCGTATGTAGAACATCATTCAGCGATAATCCTGATGTAGTTTTCATACTAGCATCTATTACTGCGCGAACCTTAGTTGTGGATTTATTTTCACGTATCACTGCATGATGCGGGGCTATGTATTGCAAGCTCAAGCATTGATCCGAATTTATATTTACAGGATTCAAATACCCTTCTTGTATATAATTTTTGAAAATAAGGTCGTATTCCAATTTTACAGAAGAGTTTGAAAGCAGTTTCCTTTCCAACGCGTAAAATCTCCGCTCTGCCGCTCTCTGAGAGTCACCGAGCTGCCCCGGATCGGTCTTGAAAGGCAGCATTACGGAAAATCTACCAGTCTTGTCTCTCGTGGTGGTGTTGGTATATTTCTCTTCACATACCAGCTCCTCGATTTGCGGAGTGGAGACGTCCGGTACGTCCTCCAACTCCAAGAATTTTTTCATTTCAATTTCAATTGCTGAAAAGAAACTATAATCTGTTTTGATTAACGGTAGCACTGGAACTTCCCCTAGTACCACATACCCAAATAGGGTATCCAGTGCAACTGGCTCGCCTAAATTTCGTGAGATAGTGTTGTGTTTTATCACACGGGAGAATACATCTGCACCCAGAATCATGTCAATTTTTCCGGTAATAAAATATTTTTCATCAGCCAAACGTAATGATTTTAAATATTCTAAATTTTCAATATTAATGTTGGCGACGGGTATTTTATCAGTTATTTGATTAACCACCAAAGGCGATAGTTTAAAATTGACCGATTTCTCAACTCTCGAAAGAAGGGTAATTGTTGTCACTCCCTTGATAGGATTGACAATATCCCCTATTCCTGAAACAACTTTGTCTCGCGTCGTCTTTACATCAAGATGAAGTTCTCGACAACAGGAGGCCGTTATTATGTCTCTCTGTGAAGCACTGTCTAATAAAGCGCGAATAGTGTGTCTTTGACCCCGCTTGTCTAAGATTACACAACAAACAGTTCCTAGTAAAACCGTAGATTCTACCTCACTAGAATTAGGGCCCATAGCACAAAGCGCTAGGGGCTCCGCCTTTTCTTCGGCCGCGGCTTGCAAATTCAAGTTAAAATGCAGGCTAGTATGGTGGGATCGATTACAAACGCTGCATCTTCCCTTTGATTTACAATTCTTGAGATTATGCATCGTACTTAGACAATTGACACATAATTTCTTTGATTTTATAAAATTGTACCTTTCCCGAGCGTCCAGGATAGTGTATTTCGGACACTGGTACAACTTTGAGTGGTTGTTATCTCCGCACAACAAACATTTGTCAGTATTAACTGTCACAAATGCCCTAACGTTTTTCTGGGAAGCTGAGGGCTTGCGCGGCATCGCGTTAATTTGATTGTTAATTTTACTGCTTCTACTTCCGTTTGCGCGCTGTAGTATTCGCGAGTAATTTCTAATGAATTCCACAAATTTTATTGAATCTACTGAGTCTGAAGAATCTTGTATAGAAACTTCAAAAGCCTTAATCGTATCCATGTCGAGTTTCTTACACGCAATGTGTATGAATATAAAGTCTTCTAGATTCTCTATGTTCAACTGCTTGATTGCAGCTGTCAAACCCGAAAATAGATCAATAAAGTCCTCCAAGTTTGAGGCAGATGGTTCCTTTACTGCAGGAATATTTAACAATTTCTCTAGATAAGTTGTTGCCAGAACGCGCTTATCGTTGTATTTCTTGACCAACGAATTCCACAAAATTGTATAATTTTGAGCAGTTGGCAATAAACCTTGGCAAATGCTTTGAGCTTTTCCTACCAGTTTTCCAACTAAATATTGAATCTTTTCACCTTCCGTTAGACTGTCATTCTCATGGACCATAGATTTAAAATTTTCATAAAACACCGGTCAATTGTTTACATCTCCGTTGAAGGCACACAGCTCTAATCGTGGTAGTTGGATGCTCCTTTTTAAAGGAATATCATTTGCACTTGAGGATTTTGTTGTGTCTTTTAAATTCTCGTAAGTATATTTAATTTCAGCGTATAAATCTTCAAATGAAAGAATAATATTATTATCTGTTGCTTCATCTTCCTCACTTTCTGCAATTAAATCATTTTTTTCTTTCACCAGTAATAAAAATTCTTTACGCCAGTTGTCAATGCCTGCCGCGTGCACTTTAAATTTACGCAAATAAATTTCTCCCAAATGAATTGAATTAATGGTATCGAAAATGCATTGTGCCCGTTCCAAGTACGTCTCTATCTCATTCTGGAGGCGCTCCTTACGTCGTTGAAATGCTCGTTTATCGCGCTCTGACGTCATGTTTTAAATTTGCTTTAATAAATTAAATTTGATAAAATGAATAATAAATTTTACAAATCCTGTACGTACAAGTCCTTATAAATTTAAGTAGCAAAGAAAGAAGAAGGTTATAATAATTTTATCAAAATGTAAACAAATAATGTAAACAAAGAAAGTAAACAATGCAAGTACCTAGGTAGTTACTTATACCGCGGGCTTAATTCGAATGTACCTAAAATGCAAGAGATAGGTATACCTACAAGGCAATTAAAGAATTAACCCGCACTTCGATTCCAAAGCGATATTTATGATAATAATGTATGAACGCGTCACGAATTGCATTTTTGTAGCAATAAAAATGGCGAATAATTTTTTTGAATCCGATTTCAAACTATAAGAATCTGAATTAATATTACGTGAATCTAGTTTTTTAATTTACGATCCGGCTACGTTAGGACCAAAATTATGATAACGCCAAGTTTGGCGCTATCATGTGGAATGCGAGGGGGAGGATTTTAAATCTTACTGGTTCTCGATTATCGCGTTCGGACGAACTGCCCAACAAATCTGTCTAGGCAGCCAACCAAAGGAGCAAGGGGAAAAGGAAATCACGGAATCAAAGTCTGGACTCACCTTATCTCCAATGGATGCCTCTTTCGCGGAGCACTGGTCGCGTTTTGGTGTGTGGTTTCTCCTTTATTTCTGTCGCGCGCGATGAACACTGCGATGGACACGTCTATCCAAGGCCGCGTATGAAGAAGTACTGCTGGAGACAGGTGATTGGGTAAAGTAGGAGTGGTCAGTTTATAGGCTTAAGGACACAGGATTTTATGGCCAGCTACCTATAAACAAATCTACCTAACAGCTCGCCCAAACACATATAAATATCAGTCTGAAATTAATGTAGGCTCTGGAAACATTCTTAAAATACCTATGAGCACCTGTAGATATAAATAAATTTATTTTCAAAGATATATTTAAGATTCATGTAGAATACACGCCCACAAATAGACACATAATCAACTCCTGAACTTCGCTTACCTCTGAAAAAGGGTTGACATTGGCGAAAGTGAAACGAATTTGTACGGCATAGGAGGTCAGCCTCATACCAACCAATTGGTCAAGGAACCACAAAAAATACTAAAAGTATGAAGAATTGGGTTTTAACAAAATAAACCCTCGTTAAAATAAACATGAAATTAAATTAGAATGAAAATATTTTATTTTTTTCACAGCTGTTACACCTGTAACAAGTTAGCTGTTGTTAGGAAGGAAAAGGTTCTCGTTTCTTCTTAAGGCTGAGTAAACCTTGCCGGTATTATAATTTGGGCTTGGGATATTATAATTTCGGTGGGAATCGAACCCTCTGACTTCGGCACGATGCAGTAGCTGAATAACAATTTGTATGGATAACATTTGATCAGCTGTTGATGTGATTTTTTTATAGCTCGCTATCTCCCTATATAAGATCGGTTGATATATCGAAACTGCTGAGGCAGGAATGGATGAAGACACAGTGAGAAAGAATTTGCTAAAGTACTTCGGTGAAATATTGGATAGGTATGAAGATTTAAAAAGTTTTTAATTGCGTTCCTTTTTTGAAAATGTAATTTACGGCGCGCAAGAATGGTGTTGCCTGCTTTAAAATTCATTTTTCCCCATTCAGTGTTGCCTTCTTACTTTCAATTTTCCGACTTTATTGGAAAAGTTTTTTTTTAATGTCGTCAAAATTGTAATTCATACAAAAAGTTTTTCGGTAAATTTTTAAAGATTTTTTTTAAATGTTATGTTTTCAGATTATGTCTGCTTTATTATTAAGTGTTTTAAGCATTGATGTATTCACTCAAAAGTTAACTTATAACTTAATGGTTCTAAGTATTCAATATAATCTGAAAAAAATAGAATATTAAACTTTTTAATGTATTTAGGTATAGTCTTTATTAATTAAAAAAAACGCAATTAAGCTAAACATAGTTATTTTTTGCCGCGTTACCGCATGTGGCGATTCAAAACCTATTTATTTTCACACGTAAGAGGACCAGCCTTGCGTCAACCACTTTCGTTAAAGTGGAAGTTTCCCAGCTCCCGAGGGGGCTGCTTCTTATTTCTTGTGTGAAGGCTGAGTAACCCTTGCCGGTATTTTATTTTGGGTGTGAAATAAACACTGAAATGGGAAATCATTTCTGACACCCTCGGTGAGGATCAAACCCTAGCCTTCGGCATGGAGTATAAGCATCCTACCAACTGAGCTATCGATCGGACTTTTTTTTATTAACTCTTTATATTTATAATAATGTAGTTATTGTACTAATAGTATGGTATGAGGCTTACCACCCATACCACTGTTTCAGAGGTCAGCAAAAATCGCATGGTTTATGTTCATTTGAAATTTGGGTTTTTATCTTGCACGTACTCATGTAGCATATTGTGTAAGCGCGAACTATTAATCTGCTTGTGGGCATGCATTTAATATGAATATTAAAAGTTGATATATTTTTGCAACTTAGATTAGGGGCAAGTGGTGTACCTATGGACACGCCGTTTTTTTTTCGACTTAATATTTTTTTTCTCGCAAGTTAAGAGAGGTAGAGAGAAGATTGTTTATGTTATGTATTCATTGTCTAATTGTGCATAACCAACTTATTTTTAGTTTTGTATAATATTGACCTGTTTTGTGTTACGACCTTTCCCCCAAAAATCACATTTTTGTCCAGAGGTACACTTATGGGTGTGTACCTGTGGACAGGGGTAAGTGTACCTTGGGACAGCATGTGTACCTCTGGACATCAAAAAAATTAAGTAGTTTAAAAATGATTAAACATAGTATTATTTTATATTTTATCGGTGATAAAATTGCACAAACTTATTATTATAAAAATGACAACAAAACATTTTGATAGCGATTATTAAAAACACGTAATATATATATTGTTAGAAGAACCTACCTTATAACAACAAATAATATTAAAAATATTTTTTATTTTCCATGTAGAACTCATTCATCTCTTCGGAATCGTATGAATCTGATCCAAAAACACCTTTATCCAAGGGCTGCATTTTATGAAAAGTGTGAGGATGCAAAGTTAAAATGAAAACTCTCGATTCTTTTGCTTTTTCCAAAACTTGTATATTTATATGGGAATCGTGGTTATCCATGATTAGGAGAATTTGATCACTTTTTTAAGGTATCACATGAGCAACTTTGATTCGTTTGACCAACTAAAAGATGGATATAAAAATAAATTAGAATAGTCTTACAAGCATTTTATTTTAAGTTGAGTACCGGTGGACACAAGGCGTGTACCTTTGGACGTCCATAGGTACACGCAAAAATGTGTCCAGAGGTACACAAATGATACTAAATTAAAACATCAACTGACATTTAATTTTGAGGTTCAAAATAAGGCAAATGAATGCTCTATCGTTTTAAGCACTCCCTAAACCCTAAATTGGTATTATCATTTGACTAAAATATTTCATAATCACACCATGAAAACTGTTTAAAAATGCATAAAAACTAACTTTTTGTTGCTGAAAACTTGAATTGTAAAAAACGGGAACGTGTTGTAGGTGATGACAAGTTACACACAATAATATTGAGAGCTATCAAAAATGTAATATCCCCGTTTATGTGATGATTTTTAATCTTCTGTATTTCCAGAGATATGATGGTGTCCAAAGGTACACAGCGTCCAGAGGTACACCACTTGCCCCTACAGATGGTTGAATTGACGAAAACGTACGTTGTTATTCAATGATGAAATGAAAATGTAACAGTAGGTATCTAAAAATAATTTTATTTTTTGTTTTCAGTGTTAACACACGAACCATAAAAAAATAACTTTTGTAAGTTGCCCTTCCTAAACAATGACGATTTACAGTACCTAAGCTAGAATCAGCTGTTTCTAAAAATAATTATTTTTCAAATTTAAAAACTACCCTACCGACACTTGATGAAAAAATTGTCAGTCCAAAAACAACTCGGAAGCGAACGACACATCGATCTGTCATTTTTAATTACTACACTATTTTTTTTACTTTCAACGATCGAAAAAGCACAGTAAATTTCACGGTGAACTGTCAAAAGTGTTGTTTTACAAGATGGCGCCGGTTTAAACCTCGTTTAATACGATCCGTCACATCATAAGTAAATAAGAAAAAGTTAAAACTTTTTCCTTTACGAAGATTCTTGTTTTGTTTGAATTTTTAAAAGAATATTTAATAGTGAAAGTGATCTTTTAAAAGTGAACATTATCTGTATTTTTGGTACGCGGATATATCAACCAGGGTTTGCAGGTGAGTCAAATTTTATATTTTTCCTAAAAAAAAATCCTACAACTTTTGGAAATTCATTTGTGTTCTTTTTTCCACTGCCATTTGGTAATTTACTAAATAAATAAAAGTCTAACAATATCACAATGCCATATATTCGTAAAAGCCGTTGCGTAATGGTCATTACGGAACGGCTAACGCAACTAACCTACACATATAGTGTAACTTCTTGCCTGCTTATTCCCCGAAGGATTCGCATGTGGCGATTAAGGACCTACATATTTGTTTTTACGGGTAAGGGGGCTGGGTTTACGTCAGCCATTTTAGTTAAAGTGGGGGTTCCCTAGTTCACGAAGGGGCTGAATCTCATTTCTTGTGAAGGCTGAGTACAACTTTTCGGTATTTCTTTTTGATTTCAAATAAACACTGAAAAAGGAAATCAATTCTGACACCCTCGGTGGCGATCGAACCCTTGTTCAGTACTATATGTGAAGCTAGGTTAAAGACTACAGCGGAAAAACAAGGAATGTCAGCAAAAATAAGAAAATAATCTACTTATGCTATCTAGTGACATCTGTGTGTATGTAAAGCTCTTAAAAAAAATTAATGCAACAAAAGTCTCTATCACAGTTTATGGCGGTATTTCCGGTTCTTTGTAAACTGTAGCTGTACTGTTACTCTGTCGCCATTCCGCTAGGGTTGCCCAGAGCCTCTGCAGAGCCACCTCGATAATGACAGGCAAAAACCATGAGAAATACAGACTTTCAAATTTATAATTTTGATTTACTCAAAATATTCTTCAACTGACATTCCTTGTTCCTCCCCTGTAGGTAGTCTTCAGTTGCGTTGCGTAGAAAAAGTATTGTATGCCACTGCACGTAATTAGTCATTGTAACATTTGTGTTACAATGGCCCTCATTTAACTGTGACGTCGATTTATCTTTGTAATTAGGTAATCTCGTCTGTGATTGTGCGCTCACATAGCTGCCTCTCTCTGTGTGAGTGTCAGCACGTGCTGTTGCCTGTAGTTACATAGACACGGCGAATAAAGACGTAATGAAGTGGATGTAGCGCCCGCTGATCGTTACGCGCGGGGCAGGGTTCTATTTTATTCTCTGTTTTATTGCCTACAGAAATGTGACGCAAGCTCTGCTTACAACACTTTGAGAAACAGCACCTACCCAATCCCCTAATTTACAATTTCGACTTTTTAATCTTTCATCTTAAGAGATAAAAAAAACTTTGTTGATAGATTACGTCGAGTAAAATATTGGTACGAACGTACGGGTTCGTACGTGAGCCTAAGTACGCTGTTGTGTGTCGAACAATCTGGTATGGTGTCGAACAATCCTATTGGAAGTATCTACCATTTTCAAAATCATGCAAGAATTGTCTCTGCCGTCCACATATACACAAGCAAATATTCTGTGGGAGGGACAGAGTCGCTTAGAGCATTGTAACGCGAACACCACTGTAAGCAGATCTTGAAGAGTGTACAGCAAGGGTGGTCAACCGGTCGATTGTGGCTATTAGTCTAATCAATCGTGGCAAGGCAAAACAAATATGTCGGGGCTCAAGCAGACTCGAAGGAGAGTCGGCCGCGAGACCATTAAAAATTCGACTAAGGTAAACGTTTCGTCAGTAAACAGTAGATCTTGGATCTAATCAAGTTGGCCACCCCTGGGGTACAGTATATTGTACATGATTTTGTGAAAAATAAATCTTGTGAAATAAATTTAAATCGCAATTTCATTAAAAGTACCACAGTACAATCATAACAATGTGTATTTACCGTTTCCAGGATCGTTTTCGCAAACATACCGTTTTTATTTGTGGTAAATCCCCAATCAACTTTTACCGGTTCGTAGTATACCTAGTGCTAATGCTTCAGACTTGTCTGCTACGGAAGGCTGTGGGATCAAATCCCGATTCTCGACGGAGCACAAAAAAATACCATTCATGTTTTCAAATATGTTCTTCGCTAAGTTTCTGGTAGCTTGATCGTCGTTACAAAGCGCTAATTCTCAAGCAAGACCTAGTTGCTGTAAGGCTGGATGGACCTTTGGTGACCGGTCTTTGGTAAAGGTGTATGAATTTGTTCAATCCAGCGAAGAGCATATTTGAATATATAAATGATATTTTTTTGTTCTGCGCCGGGATTCGAACCCACGACCTTCCATTTACGAGTTAGAAATTTTACCATTGAACTACGGACAGCTTTTTACATATTTGCTTAAGCCCTTTTTCTCTTGAATTTGCCTGCCTTTTGCTTTGTTTTCGTTCACGAAGCTTGTCGTTATAGATTACCCGTCCCGTTGCGATAAAGGGCCCGGCCGTTACTTTCCGTTAGCGGTCCGTTACTGTGCGCCGTAACGGATAGCCGGCCACCCCTAGCGGATACAGCCTAATTACGTCTCGCACTTTTGTTCTGTCCGTTCGCTCAAGGAAATTAGCTCACTGCTTTCAACGTTACTGAACTGCTGGGCCTTGGATTGAATTTAAGTGTAAAAAAAATGTATACTGGGTGTATGAGTAGTTGATTAAGGCAACTTAATTACTTATGTGAGAAACATATTAACAGATATATGTACAATACCCTTAGTACGAGTTGCAAAACTTGAGTAAAGTAAAGTTTACGGAAAGTATTAAAGAGTGATTTCCCCCAAAATCTGCCTTGCAAATTTTCGGGAAAAATTGTAAAAATTGTTCCTTGACTTATAGGTTGGTATGCGGCTGACCACCCATGTTGTAAAAATGGTTCACTTTGCCAATGTCACCCCTGTTTCAGGGAAGGACGGCAAGAGTTGCAGGGTGTATGTCCATTTGAGATTTGGTTTTTATGTTGTAGGTTCACATGAGACATGTGCAAGCGCGAACTTGTACGTGTCTGGTTGTGGGAATGCATGTAATGTGAATCTCCAATGTTACATACCTTTGCAACTTAGATTAGATTGATTAGACACAACTAAACTACATAATTCGATATGCTATACGGTAGAACTGACTTAGTGAAATATTTAGCTAACTTGGGTTTATCAGATAAATGTACTGTTATGTAAATATAAATATTGAAATAAGTATGGGTAGTTATAGTGTTATGTAAATATAAATATTGAAATAAGTATGGATAGTTATAGTTATAAGAATCCTCAAAAGTATTGGTAGGTAAGATCGATAATTATGTATAAGTGTAGAATTCTCTAGGCTAAGTAGGTATTTGTTATAATTATAGGAATACTGTGTTACATTTGTAGGTAGGATTTTGGTTGTATCTCTAGGTAGTACGTGAAGCGTCGAGAAGTAATAATTACTCTGGAACCGTCTGGCGACTTTAGTTCTGGATCATACTGCTCTGAAGAGTATAAAGGTGCGAATGGCCTGCAGAGCGGGCCAGTATCATAGAGACTTACAAACACATCGAAGTCATCTGATCAGTGAACCAAAACCAAGTGGAATAATCGAGAAAGTAGTGTGAAAATAAATTTTGTAACTGTGTAAAATAAATAACTATTGAAGAAGACCTGTGTATTTTTAATTTGAAGACAATTGAACCCTAATTTCGTAACAGTACCTTTTTTATTTTCAACAAGAGGAAACACTAAAGAAGTGTGAAAGTCCTGCAGTTTAAAAAAAATCATTAGCACTACCTTATAATTAGTTCACTTACTATGAGAAGTTTCACCCAACTAAATGTTATATCCACGATTTCTCAAATCAGTAAATCAGCACTAACTCAGTTTTACGGTGGCAATATAGATCCTTACCCTTAGTACGAGTTGCAAAATTTGAGAAAAGTAAAGTTTACGGAAAATATTAAAGAGTGATTTCTCCCAAAATCTGCCGTTTTTGTTTCTTACACTTTATGGTCTTAGCAAAAGAGTTGCAGTGATGAAGAAAATCAAGTTCAAACAAACAAAAAACGGCAGATTTTGGGAGAAACCACTCTTTAATACTTTCCGTAAACTTTACTTTACTCAAGTTTCGCAACTCGTACTCAGGGTACAGATGTGTGTACAAATAAAATGTCATTATTGATGTGTGAATAGCAATTATTTAGATTTAGTTGAACTTATTTGAGCGGTACGCCATAGGCGGTTATAAAAACGAATGGTTAGTGTGCTCTAGGCTCTTTCATTTCCTTAAACTACAAGAAAGAATATAAGAGTAATTTAGGGCTAGTGAAGAGATTGTTTCTATCGCAACCAGAAAAAAATCTACAATGGTGGATACCTAGGTATATTTATTTATATGATTTGTAAAAGCGAAAAAGAATATTATTTTGAATAAATAAAAGTATTCAAGGGCCGAAAAATGGCGGTTGACCTGCAATGTTAGCGGCTTACGCTAAGGTTTTTAAAATTTAAGTGGTATGTTGTTGTATAAATCCAATGTATTTTATATAATACGTCATATTTTGTATTTTTCCCCTTTTACTAATAAATTGGAGTCTGAGGCTGACCACGCATACTCTAAGAAATGGTTCACTCGGCCAATGTCACCCGTGTTTTCAAGGAAGGTCGATAAGAGTTGCAAAGCTTATGTTCATTTGAGATTTGTCCTCTATATGAGATTTAGATTTGTCGACACTTTAATAATAAATAATATTAGGATGATTTATTTGGTGAGCTCTGTTTTTGTGTGTATCACACCTCAAGAGCCCTCTGCGAGCTTGGTCGTCGCTGTAGAAAGCGCCAATTCTCAAGCAAGGCCCAGTTGTTGTAAGGTTGGATGGACCTTTCAGTGACCGGTCTTTGGTAAAGGTTTATGAATTTTTCAACTCAGCGAAGAGCACATTCGAAATATAAAGGTATATTTTTGTGCTCCGCCGGGATCCGAATCCACAACCTTCCATTTACGAGTCCGAAGTGTTGCCAATACGGACTACGGACCGGTCTAAGATGCCAACGACACGCGGTTTACCTGAGCGGTAACCCATCCAAGTACTGTCCGCGCCCAATGTTGCTTAACTTCGGTGATCTATGGGAACCGGTGCTTTCAACATGGTAACGTCGTTGACTATATTGTACGTTGACTTTATATATTACATTAGCATGATGTATAAATATATTCTAGTGGGCGCTGTTTTTTTGTGAATCACTCCACAAGAACCCTCTACGAGCATGGTCGTCGCTGTAGAGAGCACCAATACTCAAGCAAAACCCGTTTTCTGCAAGGCTGGATGGACCTATAGTGACCGGCCTTTGACAAAGGCAGGGTGTTAGTTTAACCCAGTGAAGAACATACCTATGTATTTATTTTTATGCTCCTTCTCCCGTTAACCTTCCAATCACAAGCCCGAAGCATTAACCACACTCAGAGTACGGACTATGACTCGCATTTCACCAGAACTTTTTTACTTTTTTTAATGAATTGTAAGCGAAATTCTATTCAAATTTTGACAAATTCTTGCATTAAAAAGCGTCAAAGCTTTGTGCATTGTGCTCTGCGGCTGCATTTTCCGGGATGCTTAGTGCATTTTGGCGGGAAGGCAGCGTCGTAAAATGGCACCGTCACAAAATGGCGGCATCACGAAATGGCGGCTGGCGGATATCCGGCGTGCAGCGCTACCGGAAACCGCGGAGAAAGCCGGAACTAACCGAGGCTCTGTGTGACAAACATACGACGGAATCTCAAGATAATGTCATCTCTAATATCTTTAGTTTTAGGCGGGAAAAACTTGAAGGGTATGTTTAGGAATAAATGGATAAAAAATAAATACAAAGTGAAAAGGGAAATTCGAGAAGAGTATGGCTTGATCAGAAAGAGGCTAGAATTTCGAAAGAAAAGCATTTACCTACTGGCACTTTCTATGGAGTTTTATTTAATTGATGTACATGTTGACGGTAGGAAGGTTACCGATGGACTAAATTCAGAGTTTTTCAAAATAAGTGCGTTAGCTCAATTTTTGTGAATTGCTGTCTTAGCCCATCTATTGACTTACATATCGATGGCTGAGTGAGTTAATTAAAAAAAACTAGTTGCTGCATTTTTTTTAATACGACTCAAAAAAAAAATAGCCGGATCCCTAGCCGCCCAGTCGTATGAATTCACAATTTTGTTTATGGAATTTGTGTTGACTCCATTAAAATCCTCATAATTTCCCCTTTGATCCGAGCTCCATCAGATTTTTTCCCCTTAAAATGATAAACCTGATTTATTGAGTGACAACACTGACAGGCTTGCCATCCTCCACAAATCAAACACCTAATATATTCCCGTCACCATAAATACCAGTGTTGTCATTTTAATAGGTTTTCCCCAGATCTTCCCCGCGCTCGTAATTTCCCATCTTTCCGTTCGGATTCCTTAATTTCCGGGAATTTTCTACGACTGGTAACCCCTTTCACATATTATTTTTTTAATTTTCATAATGTTTTTGCATGTACTAAGTGTTTTATTAGTAATAGGAAGTTGTTGCGTTTAATATGGAGCTGGCCCCGGGCAAGTTCCGGACAAGTAGCAGTCGAAAGCGCTCGAGCGTTGTTTAATAACTCAAGTACTTACGTGAAAATAAAACCATACCCTAAAAACTGGATTTCCAATTTGCTTTTTTGCCACATTTGTACAATATGACCGGTCCGTAGCTCAGTGGTAACACTGCGGACTCTGAATGGGAAGGTTGTGGGTTCGAATCCCGGCGGAGCACAAAAAATATACCATTTTTATTTTCAAATTTGCTCTTTGCTGGGTTGAAAAATTCATAAACCTGTACCAATGACCGGTCACCAAAGGTCCATCCAGCCTTACAGCAACTGGGTCTTGCTTGAGTATTGGCGCTTTGTAGCGACGACCAATCTCGTACACCTCTGCGGCACTACAACAAGTGTCATAGACACCTAGAGTCTCTAGAATCAAGGAAGTCTCCCGCATAGGATTTCTTAAAAAATATATAAATGTATCACATATTTTTATACTGTAATCAAAAAGTTCATCCAGCTTTACGGCAATTAGATCTTTCTTGAGAATTGGCGCTTTGTAGTGACAACCAAACTCGTAAAAAGCTAGATCGACAGCTCAGTTGGTAGAATGCCAATATAATACATACTTACGAGTTGTTTTTTAAAAACTGCTGAAATTTAATAAAATACAACCATCATGGTTCCAATATTTCGAAATATTGTATCGCCGATTGATTGAAAGGTCTACCTGGTTGTTTTTAAGTGACCTGATTAATCAATCCACGTCCCAGACACCTGTGGGTGCAAGAGCTACCTGATACCAACGCAAGGTCTAGGGTTCGATACCCCGTGATACGCTTCCTTTATAATATAGCCCCTTAACTAAACGAGAAGTTGCAAAATACACCAACTGCAAAACTCGAATTTCAAATCTACGCGAGCCATTTTTTTTTCATCTTTAAAGTTTCCAATGTCACCCCTGTTTGTGGATAATCTCGCCACATTATTAAGGTAAAACTGAATAAGTGCGTATTCACTAATCTAAGTTGAAAAGATATGTAACATTAAGGATTCACATTATATGCATTCTCACAAGCATCTACAATATAAAACCCAAAACTCAAATTAACATAAGCCCTACAACTCTTGCCGACCTTCCCTGAAACAGGGGTGACATTGTCAAAGTGAACCATTTTCTACAGCATGGGTGGTCAGCCACATACCGACCTATAAGTCAAGGAACATACACAACAAATTACATTTTTTAAATTAATAAAATCACTGATTTGAGAAATCGTGGATTAAACATTTTATTGGAAGTACATAAGTGAACTGATAATAAGGCAGTTCTCATTAAAGCGTTCTAAATTACAGGATTTTTTCTCGAAAATAGGAAAAAATTGCATTTATCTGAGAAACCCATGTCAGTTAAATATGTCACTTAACAAGGTACCTATCAATTTATTGTATCTGTTGGAGTTTGGTGTTTCACACAATGAAAGGCCATTGTATTTAGTTTGTACAAAAATCATCTTATTAAATCAACTACTGTAAAATAATTGCACATTTGTAGTTCAAATTTTTAATCTAAAACAAAATATTTCTCTAAACTAAAACTGTGAAGCTATTTTACAATCATTTATTTAGTAAGCTGATTTTTGTACTAAATTAATAAAAAAAAACGTATCAATTTATATTATACGTAAACGAAATGACGTTGACCGGAAAGTTGTGTGAAAATCCTGTAGTTTAGAAAAACTGTCGTTTGAACGATTTGTCCATGGCTGAGCTGTCTGTGAACGAAATGTCATTGACCGGAAAGTTGTGTGGATGAACTGTCATGTGAACGATTTTTCTGTGGATGGGTTATCTTTGACAGATTTGTAGTGGCACGGTTTCAAGTATGCAAAAAAAATTATAAAGAAGAATATTAGGATCGTAGATAGCTTGTTTTGCGTCTCAGACGTTTTGTGGTTATAGATTTTCGCGGGAAGTAATTTTTGCAAAGTCATTTTCCCCCCAAAATAAATAGAAGAAAGCGATACCGCGCCGGAAACGAAACTGTGTGAGAAAAAAATATTGTATTTACTTGAAAATTAGTAAATAATGGGTAATATATTTATGATATAAGTTTTAAAGATAAATTAACATTAAAAAAATCATACTTAATGCATGATTGGACCGGTCCGTAGTCCGTAGTGGCAACACTTCGGACTCGTAAATGGAAGGTTGTGGATTCGGATCCCGGCGGAGCACAAAAATATACCATTTATATTTCGAATGTGCTCTTTGCTGGGTTGAAAAATTCATAAACCTTTACCAAAGACCGGTCACTAAAAGGTCCATCCAACCTTACAACAACTGGGTCTTGCTTGAGAATTGGCGCTTTCTACAGCGACGACCAAGCTCGCAGAGGGCTCTTGAGGTGTGATACACACAAAAACCGCGCTCACCAAATAAATCATCCTAATATTATTATTTATTATGATAACAAGTAAATGATTGAGCTTACACATGCTGCATGAGTACTGTAGAGTTCTCTGTTTTTCAACCAATAATTATATCGCTTTGACTTTGAGATCTTGGGGTAGAGGGAAGTATCTCAAGGGAGGGGAGGGAAGAGATGCACCCCTGACGTTGCAAGGAATGGGGGAGTGAGATTTCGGTTGCCAATCGATACGCACGTGGTTTGTTCAAATCTCAAACACTAAAAATATAAATTTATATTTTCTAAATTTTAAATAAACGCGATTCTCAATCCGGTGCGACAGTCGACACGCGTGTGGGGTTTCATTCCCTAAGCTCGTAAAATTATAAACTCCGGTTTTCTAAACTCCGATAATAAATTCTCAATTAAATATAAACTTAATCAATCAAATCCGAAATAAACATTTTTAAACGTTTTAATAAAATGATGGACCTTATAAATATTAAACGCGGAAATTCTCTTTTGTTTACTTTAAATAATAATTGTGAGAGTGGAAGTGCAGTGTCTTATTTCTTTTGGGTTCCGGCATTTCAATATTTAAAAATAAAACCATTATTTTCGAATTAATTCAGAGTTGAAGCAGAAAAGAAGATCCTGGGCTAAGTGTTTTCAATTATACTAACAAATAACTAATTTCATTAAAACCACTTGTCTGTATTACTTTCATGTTGGTGTTTCTTTCAGGAGTACTTATTGTTTGCTTTCTGTTAATTATAAATGTACTTTCAGGGATTCAATGGCTTACCTGAGTGGGGGAATGCTGGTGTTTCTTTCAAGTTTACTTATTGTTTGCCTTCTGTTAATTATAAATGTATTTTCAGGGATTCAATGGCTTACCTGAGTGGGGGAATGCTGGTGTTTCTTTCAAGTTTACTTATTGCTCGATTTCTGTTAATTATAAATGTATTTTCAGGGATTCATTGGCTTACCTGAGTGGGGGAAGGTTTCCCCTTTTTATTTAGACTAAGAAATTGTTTACTATCGCTGTTTTTTTCTTCGCTTCCATGTACTAACACACACACACACACACACACACCACTTTTGATTTTGCGTTCAATTAAATTCTTTCACTGGAATTCTGCAATGTTATATTGAATTCAAAATTTGTTAGGTCCACTTATAATCGAGACACGAAGCTTCCGTCCTTGGCTGTCCAAGAGTCATGATCACTTCCGCCTCCCTCCTAGAATTCCTTTCTGTGGATAACAGCTGAGTCTGGGTTCCCGTGAAGTGGACTTCTCACAGGGTTATAAGGTACAAGATACATACAAGGGTATCAGGGACCTATTGTCTTAGATTCTAAATGTGGGTCTGGTGATGGAATAGTCCACAGGCACGGGATGGCCCTGAGAACCTGTAACATTCAATGCAGAATTACCTAATCACTCTTACACATTACGGAATGCTGTTCTCCTTGGGGTGGTGAGAATGAAAGAAGGATTATGAAGAATTCGTATGCTGCATGTATTCCCTATAAGTAAGGTCTGAAAGTAATCCATCTGAAGGTGAAAATGTATTCCAAACACACCATTACACATCCATCACACTAGGGGTTGGCCAAGCTAATAAAATGCAAATTTCATAAATAAATTATAAACAAACAACTCTGCAGTATGTGCTGAAGCCGAAATGCCTGCAATCTCATATCGAGATACACAAAGAATAACGCGGATGTACCTAATGCAGTTGAATTTGAAAACCGCTGAGTGACCTTGTTCATAATATGTTCCCGACCACAACAATGTTCCTGATAATTGGCAGCCGGCCTCTGGCCAAATACAACTGGATATGTTCCCGACCTCTGGTCGCAACGAGAGTTCCTGAAATGATCTGGGCTCACTCAGCTGGATTAGTGTTCCATGATCTCTGATCATATATACTTGGAGTTTGCTTGGAGCCAACATTATTGCAGTAACTTGTAGCTGAACACACACAATCCAGACTAACCTTCCTGTCCCGTGGTTTTTTGCAGCAAAAGATTACCATACGGAGAAGTTGGGTAGGGTACAAGGGGAATTGGAGGAGGTACCCAAAAGGCCGTTGGGGCCATTTGCCATGATTAATTAGAGTCACTTAATCGACGAGGGTGTCGAAATCTTAGATTCACGCCGCGTGTATCCGAATCCTTTCCTTGAAATAACTAATAAAGGTCCATTTTGCAGTGCCTTTCAGATGACCGGTGGTCATAGAAAGATGCTGTAAAAGCCATGAACCTATTAATTTACAGGTGGACGCGCAAAGGTAAGAATTACAACAAAGAAGAGATCGCCTTGCATGTAATTACTTTCACTAACAAACTAAAACCTAACTGCCTTCCATCTCGCAATTTTTGTGTCATTTATGTTTTATCTGAAAATAATTTCGACTACCTTATATTCCAATTAATTAAACTTGCACACATTAAGACCGTTCCGTAATTAAAAACGCTTAAATCGTCGCCTTAAAAATAATTGTAGTTCATACTACCTCATCTCTGATCGCGTAAACGTAAAATGAATACTCGTTATAATCTTAAGAAAAGGGTAGAAATGTATGAGAGGTACACCTCCCAAAAAGTACTTGGGTTTGCCACTAAAGTAGATTTTGAAACGGTAAAACAAAAAATTTACACAACGTTCTGTTTCATAATCTTCCACACGACGAGGAGTCCTACCCTTAGCTAGACGATCACATAATAATTGGCCAAAAATAATTACTACCTCGGTAGGGGTAGATTGCTCTTCCAGCAACTGAAACTGAAGGGTGGAAAAGAATCGAAGCAGCCTAGTGCTATTCCTTCAAAGAAGGTTTGTTGCACTTGAATCCTGGTGACCCCAGGGTATTCTCCCTGTACATTCGATCGCTCCACTCCTAACTTCGGAGGAAAATCCCTCTTTCGCGCTCTCTCTTTCGACTCTTCGTCCGTTCCCTCCGACTCCTTTCTTCGCCAGGGGGGGGGGAACATTACAGTACTTACAAAAAAACACTCAAACTTCAAATAAGCATAAGCGCTGCAACTGTTTCAGATTTTCTCTGAAAGAAGGCGACGTTGGAAATCATTTCTGACACCTTCGTTGGAGTTCTAACCCGAGCTGTCGGCATGGAATGCAAGCACTAACCAACTGAGCTATCGACCAGTCAAGGCAGATAATTTAAATACGTCAGAAGTCCCTAAAAAATGTTATACGTGCTAAAATCTAGTTAAAACAGAGCGAGTTGGATTTTAAGCATTTAATACCACGCACAGTAAATGTCAATTAGAAGGGGTAGCGTATGAGCTGCTTAAACAAATAAGTAATTATTCTGTTGATTTTTCTACCTAAAATATGAAAAGAATTTCGTACCTTTTCATGTACGTTTTCTTTCTTTCAGTTTGATCCCTACGGTAGTTTATGTATTTTTTGTAATCAAACATTCATTTATCTTTTAACTTTTGAATATTCAGCGGGTTAAACAGGCCTCGTTAAACTAAAGGAGGTGTTGAATTTGGTGGTACGCAGAGTGCTCATTTGTGTCAAGTGTGAAAAATGTCAACACCTCCTGTCATATAAGGTTTCACCACTAGTGCGTATGGTGGTACCACAGGTAGGCGACCTTAGTACCTACTAGCTGTGTTACTGAGGCGGTTATCGATACTCTGGCGGCTATCATATACAGGACGGTCCTTCATTATTTCTTCTATAATAATCTATAATCTAAGTTGCAAAGGTTTATCAACATTTGAGATTCATATAAATTGCATGCCCACAAACAGACGCGTGTAAGTTCACGCGTACAAATGCTGCATGTGTATTTAAAAATGAAAATCCAAACCTCAATTTTTTTTTTTTTATTAATATTCCTCTTCAAAAATACAGATAATTATACACGTTTTCAAAAAAACTTAAAAGAGAAACCCACATAGGCATAGCCTGTGCGTGGGTATACGTAAATGAACGTAAGCCCTGCCACTTTTGCCGACCTTCCCTCAAACAGGGGTGACATTGGCAAAGTGAACCTTATTAATGCATAAGCATGTACAAAAAAGTATTTTATAAATAAACATCATTATGATATTTATAATTGAGTTATGTATGTATGAGGCCGACCATCTCTAATGTAAAAATGGGCTCGGCACAGAATTTTAAATTACATTTTTATCTCGGTGGGCAAACGCCACAGATCTATATGAGTAAGATCCTTGTTTTTTTTGTTTGTAGGATTTGTGTCAATTCCATTGGGTCACATTGCCATTGCCACGCCTGTTTCTCTTATAATCTCATTTGAGATTTAATTTTCTCAGTACAAATGCATTGCTTTAATTTTTTGTGTTCCTATTTCTGGCGAAGTCTAAGGAAAACTAGACGGTTGTTAATTTTATTTTTTGGTTTAAAATCAATAAATAAACGGAAATCCATCTCTTACACCCTTTATGGGGATCGAATCGTAGTCCCCTGGCAATAAACGAAGAATTCTACCAACTGAGCCACCGACCGTCTAAAATAAAAAAATAAATGATCAATTAAATTTCCTGAAATTAGCTTTTTTCACGTCCTAGTGTATAATAACGCACGGACTATTCGCCCACTTGCGTGACGTCACATTTACAAATGTGAAAGCCTATTGCGACGAAAGTATGCCTCGAAAATACTTGTCAAGTGGCATGTACGTGGGTTACGTGAAGTCCCGTGTTAGCATTGTCGCGTTATTAATGGATTTTTTGATAAAAATTTATGACATTGGATCCATTGTCGTTCCTGCGCACTCAGCATAAAGGACCCTTTGTCACTGAAATAGCTCCACAGCCATTCACAGCTCTGCTCTTTAACAATTACTCAACAATATACCTGACTTGTGGGTTATTACAACGATACATTGTTTTTTTTTGCACTTTTACCAATGCCAATCATGTTTCAGGGGATGGCTGAAACGACTCTTCCAACAGCTTTTCACAGCTCTACTCATAACATACCTAACTTGTAGGTTATTAGAACAGTAATTGTTTTTTTTTGCACTTTTACCGATGCCACTCATGTTTCAGAGTATGGCTGAAACGACTCTTTCAACAGCTTTTCACAGCTCTACTCGAAATATACCTGAGTTGTAGGTTATTAAATCTATGCATTTTTTTTATTTGCACTTTTACCAATGCCACTCCTGTTTTACGAAAATGTGGCAAGAACGCTTCGTCATTGAAAAACTCAACAGGCATTTACAGCTTTACTCTTTAACATAATATACGTGATTTGTACGTTCTTAAAAAAGTCCATTGTTTCTTTTTATTAAATTTTTCCACATTTTTTTTGTGTGCACAGCAGGTTTCCCTAATTATAGTGCAGCACATATAGTAACAATTCTTGTCACCACATTGTCCCCGAAAGGATTGCAGCCATTTTAGTTGAAGTGGGAGTTTTTCAGCTCCTGAGAGGACTGGTACTAATATCTTGTGAAGGATGAGTAAACCTGGCCGGCATTTTATTTTTGGTTTGATATATCACAGAAAAAGAAAACAATTTTTGGCGTCCTCGGGGAGGCTCAAATCGTAGCCCTCGGCATGGAATGCAAACATTCTACCAACTGAGCTACGGACCGGATGTTTGAACTTTTGCCAATGCCACTCCTGTATCGCGGAAAAAAATGTTTAAATTTACTGTAGAGTACATTTTAAATGAGCTTAGTCAATTTACGTTTTTTTTTTAAATATTTGGTTAGGTACATTTGAATGCTGATGGAACGTCTGCTGGCGGCCATTTTGATTCGTTTCCCGCGCTTTCGCGGGAGCTGTCAAAATTTGAGTAATTGTACCAGTCAATATGATCTCCAGAATGGGATCCCGGCATTCTGGCAGTGTTTCATATGGAATAAAGTGCCTCCCGTAGAATTGAGGGGGTTTCTCCCGCCCCAAGTGAACAGATCTCTTCTTTTTACACAAATATTTACGATACCAACTCGATAAAACAATATTGCTTTGGAACAGTAGCGTACACAGTTATCTTCTTCTAATATATATATATAAAATCGAAAGGATGTATGTATGTTTGTCTTGTATGGACTCCTAAACTATTGAAACGATTGCAATGAAACTTACATGAGTTATTGTTTACACTTTAACTAAGTCTTCTGTATAAAAAAAAAACTGGAGCGATAAAGGAAATGAGAGAAAAAATATGCTTGATTGCTTACACTGTTTTCCCCAGATGACTGGGATTTTTGTAGACTAAAACGAGTGTGCAAATATACGCAGTGGAGACACATCTGCAGAGATACTGGTCACTCCTAACAGAATGGCGCTATGATATAGTACGACAAGTAAGATGAACCACCACAAGGGGTGGCAGGGTACAGATCTAATCTAATCTAATCTAATCTAAGCTGCAAAGATATATATCATTTAAGATTTATATTAAATGCATTCCCACAAGCAGACATGTATAATTTCGCTCTAACACATGCCGCATGTGGACCTACAATATAAAAACCCAATCTCAAATGAACATAAGCCCTGCAACTCTTGCCGTCCTTCCCTGAAACAGGGGTGACATTGGCTAAGTGAACCATTTTTTACAGTATGGGTGGTCAGCCGCATACCAACCTATAAGTCAAGGAACAGATAGTTTAAATATAAATGTAATTATTTTTAAAGTCAGTTTTTCCATATTGTTGATTTGAATGAGGCATTCTGTTTAAAGATTTCCATTTATTTTATCGAAGTATAAGTATACAAATACACACATTCACTCACACACACACACGCACACAGAGTGACTGGAGACCTATAAGAACAGGCAAGACCTAGTTTAGGCTCCAGCCCTCCAAAATAAAGTTTGTTCAATATATAGTTCAAAATGTATTTCTCTTATTACAATATTGTATTGTATTTATCTATAGAAATAAAAATTATTATTATTATTATATTATTATTATTATTATTATTAAGTACCAAGGAGAATAGGACCACCCAGACTGTACAAAAAATGTTTCATTTTGTCAATATCACCCCTGTTTCAGGGAAGGTTGGCAAAAGTTTATGTTTTTATGTTCATTTGAGGTTTGGATTTTAGTTTGTCAGTGCACACGCAGCATTTGTAAAAGCGAATTTTACACATCTCTGTTTATTGGTATACTTTTTTATTTGAATCTCATGTCTACATATCTTAACAACTTAGATTGTAGATTATTATAGATTATTATAGTTGCAGGGCTTATGTTCATTTGAGGTTTGGATTTTATTTGTAAGTACACAATCAGCATTTGTAAGCGCAAACTACACGTGTTGGTTTGTGGGCATACATCTGAGAGCTTTAAATGAATATATCCTTGCAACTTAGATTATAGATTATTATTATAAATGATGAAAGAGCGTCGTTTATTTTTCATTTAACTAGACTTGGGTAAATCTAGTTGATTATATATTTTGTCTACGCCACTGGTTCTTCAGTACTCTAACAAGTGAGTATTGTATTCGCATCACGTTTGGTGTATCATTATTTTATTTTGTTTTTATCAGAGGCGTAGCGTAGGGGGGGGGGGGCGCTCTAAAGTGCCCCCGCATACATCAGGAACCGGGAAATACCAATAAAGGGTAATTTACTGGGCTAATTCAGTAATATTTACGATACTGAGCGGGAGGTGAGGGTTCGAATCCGAGAAAAGTACCTTGTTTCAGTGTTCAAATTCACCTTTGCTTATTGACTTCCTCTTTTGTATAGTACCTATACACTAGTCCCTAGTGTAGTGCTTAATCGATCATGCATTGAAGTTCGTGGATTAAATTTTTAAAAATTCTCTTAGCTGTGTTGAAAATTTCATGTCTTTAGCAAAGACCTGTTACTGTAACTCTGTCACCGGGGTGGTCATATCCTCTGCAAAGCTGCTTCCATTCCCTCCTTTCCTTACCTCTTTAAATTCATTAATATCCATCACCTTTTTCATACATTTTCTTCTTTCACATTCACTTTGTATATCCTATTATTTCACAATCCTCAATCTGATCACTCCATATTTTCTCGGTCGTCCCTTACCTCTTTTTCCTTTCACACTTCCTCTGTATATACATATGTACACTTTGTCAGTCTATCATCATTCATTATTTCCACATGTCCAAACCATCTCATCACATTTTTTTGTAAGGTGTGCCTTCACTTTCACATCCTCTTTCAACTTACATTTTTTCTTGTTATTTGTAACCATAAATGCACTTAGCACTACATTAAACAAGTCTTGCTTGAGAATTGGCTCTTTCAGTAGCAACGACCAAGCTCGCACAGGGGTCTTGAGGTGTGGTTCACTCAAAAACAGCGCTCAACCAAATAATCTATCCTAATATTCATTTATTCATTATCTAAGATGCTCAGATATATTGACATTACAGGCACATATTAAATGCATGCCTACAAGCAGGATCATGTAAGTTTGCGCTTATACAATTTACATGTGTAAATAATATAGTGTTAAGATTTTGGTTAGGTCCTATTTAATTTAACTGCAATTATTATTTTAAATAATTTATTTTACACGGTTTGGTTCACATTGTACAATAATTGATAATCTCTGCGTATATGGTATTCACGTCCAAATGTTGGATGCAACTAATCCACTGATCCCCTCCGCACCACTGCAGCCCGTATATATGGGCACAAAAGAGAGCCTTCTTGCATGTTCTAGATTATACTAGACAGCTCTTCCCCCACTATGATGGATCATACTGGGCCGTTCTACACACACTATTGTACCTGTACAGGAGCCCGTAGGCACTTAAAATTCATAATTCGCAACACTACCACCATCGTACTAGATCCAGATTGTTCTACACACTATGTATGCATGAAAAGGCGCACGTAGGTACTCCAAGTTCGTAACAATAGGGTAAACCAAACCTCACATCTAATCTAATCTAAATTTCAAATACATGTAACATTAAAGATTCACATTATATGCATTTTCACAAGCAGGCACGTATAAGTTCGCGCTTAAACATGCCGCATGTGGACCTACAATATAAAAATCCGAATCTCAACATGAAAATAAATTTTGCAACTTTTGCCGACCTTCCCTGAAACAGGAGTGAAAGTGAACCAATTTTACAGTACGGTTGGTCAGCTTCATACCAACCTATAAGTCAAGAGATAAGTAAAGAATAATGATATTTCAGTTTTCTTAGATCTTCCCCCCGCACACCTTTTGTCTCCCCCCCGCCCGCATCCTGTCTCATTCTTACACGAGCCGCCAAAGAACAAAGAGCTACATAATTTCATCGCCCGTAAAATACGCGGGAAAACCGCCTCTGGGTGCGTTGGATGGGGTGGCCAAGGCGCTATGAAAAATATTGTTACGAAATTAGGGTTCAAAAGTCTTTCAAATTAAAATACACAGATCTTCTTATACAGTTGTTTATTTTACACTTTTAAATAATTTATTTTCACAAAGCTTTCTCGACTATTCCACTTGGTTTCTATTCACCAATCAAGTTAGTTCTCTGTGTTTGTAAATCTCGTATGATACTGCTCGCCCTGCAAGCCACTCGCACCCTTCTTATACTCTTTAAAACAGTACAATCTAGACCTATATTTGCTAGACAGTTCCAGAAAGGCATAGTAATTATTATTTCTCGATGCTTCACGTATTTTATTCAATGATTCCTACCCACACAATAGAATACAGAATTCCTATAACTATAACTAATACCTACTTATTTTAAATATTTATATTTCATATTTACATAACAATATGTTAACAATTAAAAATTAAAAAAAAAAAAAAACTTTAAAGAAAATAGATTTGTGGAGAGGAATGCAATTTTCCAAACTTTTTGGCCTGTGCAGAAACAGATATGAACGTTATAAATCAATAATTACTTTTTAATATTTTAAATGATGATAGACTGACAAAGTATGTATACTGAGGTAGTGTGAAAGGAAAAAGAGTTAAGGGACGACCGAATAAAGTATGGAGTGATCAGATTGAGGAGATTGTGAAAGAATGGGATGTTCAAAGCGAGCGTAAAAGAAGAAAATGCATGAAAAAGGGGATGAATATCAATGAACTGAAAGAGGTATGTAGGGATAGGAAGAAATGGAGGCAGCTCTGCAGAAGCTTTGGCCACCCCTAGCGGAATGGCGACAGAGTTACAGTTACAGTCCATTATATTTTCATTCAAATTGCCTATATTGCAGGCGCTATCTTGATTTTCGTATGCTAAAAAATACTTGAGTTTTTTTTTTTTTTTAATTCACAGGTTTATTTTCAACCGCTACCTAACGTGAAATTTTCATACAAAAAAGCTATGATCCATGAATCAGATATGCATCAAATGGTTTTTGAATAACCCTGTTAAAGAAAATGGCAATTTATTTTGGTTTTAAATAAACGTCGGATCAAATTTGAATGGCAAATACTGCCGCCTCTAAATGATTACATCTACTGACCTAAATATATTTTTTTGTAAGTTTCTTGACTTATAGGTTGGTATGCAGCTGACCACCCATGCTGTAAAAATGGTTCACTTTGCCAATGTCATCCCTGTTTCAGGGAAGGACGGCAAGAGTTGCAAGGTGTACCTATGTCCATTTGAGATTTGGTTTTTATGTTGTAAGTTCACATGCGGCATGTGAAAGCGCGAACTTGTACGTGTCTGGTTGTGAAAATCCAATGTGAATCTCCAATGTAACATATTGTAATGTTTTTTGGTTCGAAAAGTCTCTAAATTAAAAAATACAGGTCTTCTTTCAGGATCTTAATTGCACTTAATTAATTTTACAAATTCATATTTATTTTTAACACTTTTGGTAACACAAATTTATTTTCACAGTTTAGTATCGCTTACACTCTTCAAATCAAAGGTAACTATCTCACTGTCTTAGCGCACTCAATTCTACGCCTTATATACTTCACAGACAGAACTCTCCAGTGACTAATTTTGCCAGCACATTCGCGAATATTCTACCAAGTTCAAGAGCACAAAAGGATTATTTAATTTCTAGATTTTTTAAGCCTATAATTATTGCTACCTACGGTGTACACATATCGATCCCTCAGTTCTTGTTTATCGTATACGCCAATCTTGTCAAATATGACTTTTTCATGCAGTTGGCTTATGAATCAAATCCTACACAATCTGAGCTAAGAAAAACCGTAAAACTCGATAATGTGAGAGTTCCTTTTAAATATTTTTTAAATAAATTTCTTGTTTTCATAAGACACTGATACCCTCTCTTCAAAATCAAAAAAAAAAAGGAAGACTTGGTTGAATGTTTTACTTTCGTTTCTTTTTATTTTTCTCTTTTCAGTACAAGTTGTTACAGACAGAATCGGTCTTCGGGCCAACAGGCCGACGACCCTTGTGACAAATTATTCCCTTTTTTTACAATAAAACACATAAATTTTGTTACAGTAAATTCGGCTCGGCCGGTGTCTTGCCGAACGCCGACCAATCAGCGTGTAGGGTTAAGTTTTGTCAAGGAGTTCGACGGATGGCGAAATTCAGGGCCTGCACAAAAAAGTGTGCCGTATCAACACATTGGTCCAGTACACATGCAAACATTGCTCATGTAAAATTTTCTCAATGGCGTATACGATAAACAAGAACTGAGGCAGCGATATATTAATCTACTTTTGACATAATGCTATAATAACTATTACTACCTACGATGTACACCTATATTAATCAACTATTTACAATACAATATCTTTGCAACTTAGATTAGATTAGATTTCGTAGTTTGTTTCCATGGCCGTGTCGTCACCCTACTATGGTCGTGGTAATGAGGTCTCCCCGTAGTCATTAGCTAATACAGCCCCCAGGGTGACCTCCCATCTCCCACAAGCCAGCCCTACAGCATTAATATCCCTTACAGGCCGGATACTGCAGCCTTCAACACATCAAGGCGCGAACCTGCCGTAGGTAGGCGTGCGGTGCGAGCGTGCAATACACAGAGACAATCTCAACTTCAGGTTATAATCATTGTATGTTCCTTGACTTATCGGTAGGTATGCGGCTGACCCCCTATGCTGTAGAAAATGATTCACTTTACCAATGTCACCCCTGTTTCAGGGAAGGTCGGCAAGAGTTGCAAGGTTTATGTTCATTTGAGATTGGGTTTTATGTTGTCGGTTCACATGCGGCATGTTTAAGCGCGAACTTATACGTGTCTGCTTGTGGGAATACATTTAATGTACATCTGAAATGTAATATATTATTGCAACTGAGATTATATTATATTAGATTCAGCCTTCATGCACGCCATAATATTTTATTAAGAATGTATAGGTTCATGCCTGCGTGTTTTTGTGATTGTGTGTCAAGGCGTGTTTACTGGCTGTGTGTGTGTGTTTGTAGACGTGAGTGTTTGACACTTTGAACTTCTAGTACTTGCTGGAAATATCTATTCTAGAGGCGTCTAGTCAATTCAGGAACATGCAAGAATAAGCCTTGGTCACATATAAATATACGCTGCAGTTTTATGAAGCATTCAGTAACCCTTTGATTACCGAGCCGCGAAGCCAAGAAAGCAGAAGTAGCGGAGTGAACCATATTATATAATTGAGTCGTTAAAAATAAATACTGTGAAACAATTTTATCAAAAGTGAACCCGAGATAAAATCATAACACTATATAATCAAAGTTTGTGAGGATACATGTATACATTTAAGATTCATATTTAATGCATTCCCATTAGCAGACAAGTCTAAGTTCGCACTTATTTATGCTGCATGTCTACTTACAAAATTTACAAAACCTCACATGAACCCTGCATGTGTACTCATAAAATAAAACCCAAATCTTGAATTAGCATAAGCGCTGCAACTCCGACCTTGACAAAGTGAATCATTCCTGTAGTAGGTATGGGTGGTTCGCCCCAAATGAATATCAATATTGATAATTTATACTTTACAAATTTATGAAATTCATAGACATTTTATTATTTATAGACATGAAGATTATCTGTGACGACACAGACTCACAGCAGGTTAGGTTAGGTTAGGAATATTTTTGGCTCATTTAATTGTTTTTTTGGCTCATTAAGTTGGTTTTTGGCAGTGGTTTTGCAGGGCTCGCTAAGGGGGCACAAAATATTGGCACCCTCGGCCGTTTGTCACGATCTTGGCGCCAATTTAGGACCCCTGGCTGGCCTAGGGCAGGTACACCATAGCAGATATACCTAGAGTCCAACAAAGGAAATTCTAGCTAATTCAATCTAGTACTTTCTCGGCGGTCAAACGTCGCACTTGTGTGACATTTTTGAAATTATAGTTTAAAATTTTTTGAGGAATTCAAAAACACTGTTTATTTTCACATGAATATATTTAAAAAGATTACAATCTTTAGAGTAAGTTACTAACGTTTTCGACCTAGAAGGTCATCATCAGGTATCATACATTTTTGAAATATTTGTTTGACTTTTACCTACAAACTCGCCAATGTGACAATTTTGTCGATGTCAATTTAAGTGCGATACATTTTGATAAACAAGTTCCTTGACTTATAGGTTGGTATGACGCTGACTGTAAAAAAATGGGTTCACTTTACCAATTTCACCCCTGTTTCAGGGAAGGTCGGAAAGAGTTGCAGGGCTTAAATAATAAAAATAAATTAGGCTGATTTATTTGGTGAGCGCTGTTTTTGTGTGTATCACACCTCAAGAGCCCTCTGCGAGCTTGGTCGTCGCTGTAGAAAGCGCCAATTCTCAAGCAAGCTCCAGTTGTTGTAAGGCTGGATGGTCATAAGGCTTATGATCATTTGAGGTTGGGTTTTTATGTTGTAGGTCCACATGCGGCATGTGTAAGCGCGAACTTATACGTGTCTGCTTGTGGAAATTCACGTAATATGAATCTTAAATCTTAGATATCTCTGCATCTAAGATCATAGATTATTATGAATTATAGATGGCACGTCTGTTACTACGGGTTTGCATGTATGTTTGATACACAGATTGATGCCTGCGACCTTTAGACAAATCTACCCAACTAGAACTACTTAGGTAGTTAGTCCGTAGTCTAGTGGTAACATTTCGGACTCGTAAATAGAAGGTTGTGGATTTGAATCCCGGCGGAGATCAAAACAATATACCATTCATATTTTCAAATATGCTCTTCGCTGGGATGAAAAATGAATATACCTTTACCAAAGACAAGTCACCAAAGGCTCATCCAGCCATAGAGCAACTGTGTATTGCTTGAGTATTGGCACTTTCTATAGCGACGATTAAGCTCGCAGAGGACTCTTTGAGGTGTGCTTCTCACAAAAACAGCGCTCACCAAATAAATCATTCTAATATTAGATATTATGGAGGATGAAGAAAAGAAGAAGTTGTTGAACTTTCATTAAGAAGATAAGAAAGACAGTGCAAATTAAATATTCTCATTTATTTCAGTTCTCATTAGAGGCATCCCAAAGTTTGCCTGATCCCATCGCGTCTAAAACTGCAAATTTCGTTTCAAAGAAATACAACGCGAGATAGAACGTTTGTCAGGCCTTCCCAAAGTGGTCTTTAAAGACTGAACCCTTCTTCTTCTTCTTCCACTCCTGATTGCAGGCTTTCTCTAATCCTCTCCATTCCTGTCTACAGCTGCTGTGTTTAGCCATCCTCTGCCTGCAGTTCTCTTGATGTCGTCTAGCCACCTCAGTTGGAGTCTCCCCTCTTCCCACTTAGACATCCTGGGTCATCACTGGACGATATTTTTCCTGGTCCTGCCATGCGACGTAATTAACCCAGCGCCACTTTAAGCAGGCCACTCGCTGTATGACATCAGTGACACCAGTGCGTCTGTGGATTTCTTGGTTTGGAGCCCTGCCTCTAAAACGGCATCCCCTTGCAAAAGCTCTTCGGCACGTCCTCAGACTGTTAGCACCATACTGAGTGAGCCCTTTTGTTTCCAAGCCATAGGTATTAGGTAGATACTGAAAGCACGCATGACTCAAAGACCCTGCGTTCTAGGTTAACAAGCATTTTATTGTCATTGAGGATCCTAGATTTCCAAAGGCTGCCCATGTCAGTGCTATCCTTCTGGTAATTTCCGTTGCTTGACATACCCCTTACGTAATATAAATGGTTGATAAAAAATGGTATTAAGTACCATAATAGTGGTCAAACTCATAAAAACAGGAAAACGGATATGAGCGCTTCAACCACCGAGGTACCTGATACTGCTATCTTCACTTGATCAGTCCATCGTATGAGGGATCTTCCACTTCCTCTCTTTCCCTCCAAGTTACCGATCACAACCAGTCCTTCCAGGCTATCCCCATTGCCACGACAACGTGTCTAAAGAACTGAAGAATACTCGTTGGTACGTTTAGCTGTCCATGGGATTCAGAGGATGTGTCTCCAGCATCACGTTTCGAACGCGTCGCATTTTCTCCTTTCTACTGCTTTTAATTGTGCATTTGGATGTCTAGAGAATCAAAAAATATGTTTGATAATCTTTCGCTCAGATCTGTGGGTCAGGGGCGCTCATCCCATACAGGCATATGCGCCTTGTAGGTAGGCAATATAATATGGTATACAACCATTTAAACTCGATATTTAGATTTACACCTCAAAATTAAAATTGATTGATAGGATTGATTTAAGGGTGATTCCTTAACTGTTGGGTTGGTATGAGGCTGACCACCCACACTGTGAAAAATGGTTTACTTTGCCAATGTCACCCCTGTTTCAGGGAAGGTCGGCAAGAGTTGCAGGGCTTATGTTAATTTGAGATTGGGGTTTTATGTTGTAGGCTTACATGCGGCATGTGTAAGCGCGAACTTATACATGTCTGCTTGTGGGAATGCGTTTAATATGAATCTTAAATGAAATATATCTTTGCAGCTTAGATTTATAATATATAGATTGGAGCCATCGTTAGCACTTCAGTCAATTTCAAATAAGTTATTTATCAGGGATGAGAGAAAATATATATTCTGAAATGTATTTGCCTATACCCTATGCACACCCCTGCTGTGGGTTATGGGGTGGTTGACTTGATTCGGCCGTGCCGTCAGACACGCACTAGTTTTGGGGCCCGTGTTTTTCGGTTTGCAGGCCCAATGGAGTGGCACAGACTACCACCTAATGTGAGGAACGCAAAACTGTTAATATCTTTAAAGGAGCATTAAAGACGCATCTATAATAATCTATAATCTAAGTTGCAAGGAAATATTCATTTAAAGCTCTCAGATGTATGCCCACAAACCAACACGTGTAGTTCGCGCTTACAAATACTGAATGCGTACTTACAAATAAAATCCAAACCTCAAATGAACATAAGCCCCACAACTTTTGCCGACCTTCCCTGAAACAGGGGTGACATTGGCAAAGTGAACCATTTTTTACAGTATGGGTGGTCAGCCTCATACCAACCTATAAGTCAACGCATCTTTTCAAAAAATCTTGTGTAGTTCGGTCGATAGCTCAGGTGGTAGAGTGCTTGCATTCCATGCCGAAAGCTCGGGTTCGAATCCCACCGAGGGTATCAGAAATGATTTCCCGTTTCGGTGTTTATTTCAAACCCCAAAATAAAATACCGGCAAGGTTTACTCAGCCTTCACAAGAAATGAGTACCAGCACTCTCGGGAGCTGGGAAACCTCCACTTCAACTGAAGTGGTTGGCGTAAGGCCGGCCCCCTTACCTGTAAAAATAAATAGGTTCAACTCGCCACATGCGACGCCTTCGGGGATAACGCGGCAAGAAGTTACACTATATGTGTAGCTTGGTTGCGTTTTGGTTGCGTTTTTTCCGGGATTTGAGAGGGCTTTGAGGAATGACACGCACAAAAACGGTGGCGCTCTTAAATTCTGTATACCTTCCAAATAAATTATCCTTGTATATATACCTTTATAAGGATTGCGGATTTTGATAGAAGTTTCATTAAAAAAATAATTTGCGAAGAGTTAAGAATCCAGTTTGAGGAACAAACAGTTTGGGGAATAGTGGGCTATACATTGTTACGACAAGTTTGAACTTAAAGTTTTAACTATCTCAAAGGAGGGGAAAGGGTTACTTTAAAAAACACACAGGGGCGCATCCGGAAAGTAGAAAGTGGGGCAAGATGGCTTTTGCATCGTTAGTGGCACTCGGAAAGAATCGACAGAATTTATTTAAGATTTTTGTTTTCGACAAGTTGGATTTTCTTGAAATCTTTCTCTGTTTCTTTTTTCGGTGGCTGAACTGTAAAGAACCAAAGGCAATAGAAATGTAGGCATTTGGAAAAGAGGGTAATAAATGTGGAAAGTTGGAAATGTATGGGAAAAATGAGAGCTATAATAAAAATAATAATCTAAATTCTATTTAGTTATTAACAAATCTTGTTTTATTTTCACTTTTTTTATTATTTATATAAAGGACACAAACGTTTTCGACTACTTCGTTGTCATCATTTTTATAGAAATTCCAATAACAATTTTATACCAATCTAATTTTTTTAATATATAAAATGTGAGGGTTTTTCCTCTGTCCTGCTGATTGACACAATTAATAATGTAACAGCCACTTTAATATGTTTACTTTTATTCCTTTCACAATGTATACACAATAAACCACAGCACAATAATATTAATATAATAAAAAAATAATTATAATAATCAACAATAATATTTTTTAAACAATCAATGATTTTTATAACTTAGACTATTTCATATCTATGTGTATTGTTTTGAATATTTTTAATTTTTAATTTTTGAACAATGGGTAAATACCTACCTATTTTATTTACCTATTTTAATTTTGTGAATTTCTAGTGTACCTTCTGACAAATATTATAATTTTTTTATCACCTGATGATGACTACGAAGTAGTCGAAAACGTTTGTGTCCTTTATATAAATAATAAAAAAAGTGAAAATAAAACAAGATTTTTTAATAACTAAATAAAGATGAATTTTCACAGTGTTAATGCACCAACCATCCAAAATATCTAAATTCTAAGTTATAAAGATATGATTACATGTAAGACTCATATTAAGTGCATGCTCACAAACAGACAAGTGTGCGCTTACAAATGCTGCATGTTTACTTACAAATTAAGATCCAAACCTCAAATGAACATAATCCCTGCAGCTTTTGGAGACCTTCATAAAACAGGTGTGACATTGGCAAAGTGAACCATTTTTACAGCGAGGGTTCCATTCCTTGACTTATAGGTTGGTATGAGGCTGACCACCCATACTGTAAAAAATTGTTCACTTTGCCAATGTCACCCCTGTGTCAGGGAAGGTTGGCAAAAGTTGTAGGGCTTATGTTCATTTGAGATTTGGATTTTATTTGTAAATACACATTCAGCATTTGTAAGCGCAAACTACACGTGTTTATTTGTAGGCATGCATTTGAGAGATAATATGTCTCTGTAACTTAGATTTTAGTTTTAGAGATTATAGGGTGGTCAGCCTCATACCAACTTATAAGTCAAAAAATGGAATACATGCAACGCAACTAAGCTACACATATTTCTTACCTGCGTTATTCACGAAGGGGTCGCGTGTGGCGATTTGGGACGTATTTATTTTTACAGGTAAAGGGGGCCGGCCTCACACCAACCACTTTCAGTAGAAGTGGGGGTTTCCCAGCTACCGGGGGGGCTGGTACTCATTTATTGTGAAGGCTGAGTAAGCCTTGAGATCGAACCCTTGCTCTCGGCATGGAATGCAAGCATTCTACATGAATGCCAGTATTTTTTTTCAATGTTTACCGTCATTCTCAAATCCATAGTAAGCCAATGTCAATATTGGTTGGTTGCAATTCGATAAAAAAATATATATAATAATTGACAACAAGATTCCACCCTGTACTTAGTACATCCACCCCAGTGGCGAAGCGTGCCATACAAGCCGGTTCCCATCGGCTTCCCTTTTAAAATGATGTAACAAAGTAGTTAAAAAATATAGGCACAAAGTAAAAAAATAAATTTTAAACCAAAGCAACAATACGTATTTTTCCCCCATTGAAACCATGCAGTCTACTTTATTATCATTTCTGCCTCATTTTAAACGGGAAACCGATGGAAACCGGCTTGTATGGCACCCTTCGCCACTGAATTTCCACCCAACATATAATAATTTTCTCCACCAACTCAGTAATGAATATAGTGATGTACCTATCTTTCCTGTAACTGTATCTCTGTGTTCACTATTATATATTTAGTTTTCTGCTAATTTCGTCGCCTTTTGTCCACAACTTCCTCGTGGCACATCCCTATCTGAGTTTATCTCAGACAGAGCCACGGCGACATCTCTACAAACTTAGAATACTGTGATCTAATCTAATTTAATCTAAGTTGCAAATATACGTAACATTGAGGATTCACATTATATGCATTTCCACAAGCAGAAATGTATTAGTTCGCGCTTGCAAGTGCCGCATGTGAACCTACAACATAAAAACCCAAATCTCAAATGAACATACACCCTGCAAGCTTTGCTAAATAACCTTCCCTGAAACAGGGGGGACATTTGCAAAGTGAACCATTTTCTACAGCTTGAGTGATCAGCCGCATACCAACCTATAAGTCAAGGAATAAGTCTCGACGACAGAATTAGATTTAAACATAAAATTAACAAATACAGAATAAAAAATTATAATTAAAAAAAACTCTAGCCCTAGCCGAGGTACCATTGCCTGTGCGGTATGATCGCCCCTGTTTTTTTTACCATAGATAATATAATGTTCCGTTGAAGATGATGCTGATTCTGTAGATTTTGAGAATTTCGCTCTGTGTGGGAACGTCGCACAATGGGTTAATAAAGCGCGCGCCCATTTCGCGCGTTTTCATACAAAACAAAACATTTAAAATATTTAACCCGCGCGGCACCGCTAGCCCGTGGGAAGCCGGCTAAATGCTTAAACGCTCTAATATCTTTATAATCTAAGTTGCAAAGATCGTTTTATGGAAAGCAGTGCGGAAGACTAGATAGAAGAATATATGGCACTTTGAAATTGACTCAAAGTAAAATCGAAATGAAAAAAAAATAATAGATAGCTCAGTTGGTAGGATGCTTGCATTCCATGCCGTGAGCTTGGGTTCGAATCCCACCGAGGGTGTCAGAAATGATTTTCTGTTTCGGTGTTTAATTCAAACCCCAAAATAAAATACCGGCAAGGTTCACTCAGCCTTCACAAGAAATGAGTACCAGCCCTCTTCACCCCCACTTCAACTGACGTGGTTGGCGTAAGGTCGGCCCCCTTACCTGTATTAATAAATAGGTTCAACTCGCCACATGCGACTTCTTCGGGGATAACACAGACAAGAAGGTACACTATATGTGTAGCTTAGTTGCGTTTATCAACTCCATGATGATGATAATATGAAGAGCGCAAGTTTGTAGTAAGGGGGAGGGCGTCTTGGCGGACGTACAATTAAAACCTCATTACGCCTCGCTATCCGAGCGATTAAGCATGCAGTTTAACTCGGCATTGCGGTACTTGGCGTATTTTCTTGCGATCTCAAATTACTCTATTCTTGTGTTTTGCGAGTGAACAACTACCTAGGCGTCTCAATATGCGTATGCTTTGGTATTCGAACAAAAAATAACTGCAACTGCAAAACGTAACTCTGTCACCATAACTTTGTCAAACGTAAATTATCACGTTAGATGTAAAACGCAACGTAACTAAGCTGTTCATACAGTGAAATTGGCGTTTGGAAACTATTTACGTTTATATTTCGCCGACCACTTTGATTGAAGTTGGGGTTTCTCAGCTTCCGAGGAAGCTGAAGGGCTATTCTGCTAAATTCTTTACGACCTAAGGCCAATAATAAGATGTACTGTGATTTTTTATTATGGAGTTATTTTGCAAGCGCTAGCGCTCCCGACTTGTTTCGAACACAAATCGTCAGCTCGTCACCTTAAGGTCGTAAGGATCGAACCCTAGTCTTCGTATTCGGCAAAATGAACAATTGACCTGAAGCTTAAGGTAAAAATGTATTTTTAGGTAAAAATATATATTTTACATCTCATCATACAAAGAATAATTGAGAGGGATTCCAAAGTCAAAGGAGAACATCACGGTTGATGAATCTGAGGCAGTGGCTTGCAGAACACACAAGATCTCTCTTTCGTCTAGCATTATTGAAGGTGTTTATTGCTTATTTACAATAATAATAACTACACAGTTAAAATATGTCAATCTAATCTAATCTAATCTAAGCTGCAAGGATATATATCATGTAAGATGTATATTAAATGCATTCCCACAAGCAGACATGTATAATTTCGCGCTAACACATGCCGCATGTGGACCTACATTATAAAAACCCAATCTCAAATGAACATAAGCCCTGCAACTCTTGCCGTCCTTCCCTGAAACAGGGGTGACATTGGCAAAGTGAACCATTTTTTACAGTATGGGTGGTCAGCCGCATACCATCCTATAAGTCAAACGACCGTAATTCCAAACGAAACCTAAAGGTGTTTATTTTCATCGTTTTATTCAATGTTCACTGAATTGATTATATCTAATCTATATTATATCTAAGTTGCAAAGATATGTAACATTAACGATTCATATTATAATATGCATTTTCACAAGCAGACACGTATTAGTTTGCGCTTAAACATGCCGCATGTGGACTTACAATATAAAAACCCAAATCTCAAATCAACATACACCCTGTAACCCTTGCCGATCATCCCTGAAACAGAGATGACATTGGCCAAGTGAACCATTTTTTGACTGTATGGGCGGTCAGCCCCAGAATGTTTGTCGTGTATTGGGGCGGCAACTTACTTGCAGGGAAGCCGTCCCTGCTCGTTATTTCATATTATGAATACAGCGCCGTGCATTCCACGCTTCTCCTAATTCCAACTGAAGTCACAATATACAAGTCCATTCTAATTCTGTGTTGATGTATTTTGTGGTAAATCTAGGACGACAGTCATGAAAATGCTGCTGTTGACCACAAACACTTAAACAAGCTACACGTATAGTGTAGCTTCTTGTCGCGTTCTCCCCGAAGGAGTCGCATCAGGGGCGAGTGGAACCTATTTATTTTTACAGGTAAGGGGGGCGGTCTTACGTCAACCACTTAAGTTGAAGAGGTGTGGCTTGATCGTTAGTTATAGAACTAGTCTGCTTCATAACTGCAATTGATTGTAACTTTATTTTATGTATTTATATAGTTTAAAATTATTTTTTTTTTTTGAGGAATTCAAAAACACTGTTTATTTTCACATGAATATATTTTAAAAGATTACAATCTTTAGAGTAAGTCACTAACGTTTTCGACCTAGAAGGTCATCATCAGGTATGATTATTGATTACAGAAAAGAAATTTTATTTTATGAAATTTAGTCAATATTTGACTAATTGAACTAAATGAAGGTTGACAATTTACACTACAGAGTTTGAGGACTAAAAAAAATATGGAGTTGTAACATTGAAAATTGCAGGAGAATTTACATTGTTATTGGGTCGGATTAGTTCTATATCTGACCGTGAGAGCGGCTTATCTTTCGTCTATACAAAGCTTTTTATCTGTCGAATCAGTACCCTGAGTACGAGTAAAGTAAAGTTTAAGGAAAGTATTAAAGAGTGGTTTTCCCCAAAATCTGCCATTTTTGTTTGTTTGAACTTGATTTTCTTCATCACTGTAATTTTTTTTGCTAACACCATAAAGTGTAAGAAACAAAAACGGCAGATTTTGGGGAAAATCACTCTTTAATACTTTCCGTAAACTTTACTTTACTCAAGTTTTGCAACTCGTAGTAAGGGTACTGAAGAAGGTTAGAACTTTAAGCTGTCGTTGCATGTTGTAAGTATGAATATGTGTCTCAAATTATGTATTGAATAATATGAAGCACAAATGTAATATTTTTTTTTTTAATTTTCTAATGTTTGCACATTCACCGAGTGAAAATTCATTTTAAATTTAATAATTAAAAAAAAAATATTTAAAAAAAACACATAGTTTTTATTTTCACATATGAGTTATAATGCCTAAGCGCTGTCGAACCTGCTCGGTTCATCCTCAGAGGCTAACTGAAGTTTTTAAAATTAAAATACAAGGGTTAGAACAAATACATAGAACAAGTGCAAGGGTAGACAACTAATGGCTCTTGAAACTCTAGAAATTCAAAAACATTTGAGCCATGTTGTTAATAAACAAATACCCACTCCTTCTCCTCTTCTAACAAAGCCCACCTTTAAAAAAACCCACCCACTTTCTCCTCTCTAAATAAATACGCATTCCTTTCTAACAATACCTACCTACTTAAAAAACCCACTTTCTCTTCCCAAAATGTATTTGTTCTAACCCTTGTATTTTAATTTTAAAAACTTCAGTTAGCCTCTGAGGATGAACCGAGCAGATTCGACAGCGCTTAGGCATTATAACTCATATGTGAAAATAAAAACTATGTGTTTTTTTTTAAATATTTTTTTTAATTTTTTTTTTAGTTGAAATAAATTCGTAACACTTTTTTTCTTTAAATCTTTTACATTGTTAAAATTCTTGTTACGCTATACCTCACGAAAAAGAGACTAAGCTCTTGTATGTGGTGAGGGTGTATCTTTGCAACTCAGATCATAGATTATGGATACGGTTACGGTTTGGTTAACCCTTGCAGCTCTGTGTGAAACTTTATAAATGCTGTACAACAGTAATCTGTAGCGGCGGACACACGGCGGGGTCGAAAGGGTTAATTACACCCAAACGCTCTCTCCCTCCAACTCTTCCTTTCTCTATCTGTCTACTTCTCTGAATTCAAAGATAGCAGGGCTGATATCGGAAAAAATCTTCTGCCATTTCCTTTTGTATATCCGAAGGATTCTGTTTGTGTCACTACTTCCTCCTGTGATCCAGACTGTCAGCTTTCACACCATCTCTTCAGAGGTCTTCCAGGGCTGGGAGTCTCATCACTACGGTAATTCTTACCTACCGAATATCGAAAATATTTGTATGAAGACTAATTAGCTGTTCACTTGCGGCCATCTTGGATTGACAGGTCTTTATACAAATATCACCGATAGTCGGTAGGTAAGAATCATCATGGTGATGAGACTTCCAGCCCTGGGGGTCTTCTTCTGTTTATCTAATCTAATTTAAGTTGCAAAGGTGTGTTATATAAATTATAAAGGATTCACATTATATTTATTTTCATGTGGACTCACAATATAAAAACCCAAAACTCAAATGAACATACATCCTGCAACTCTTGCTGACCTTCCCTGAAACGGAAGTGACATTGGCAAAGTGAACTATTTTCTCATCCGCATACCATTCATGTTTTTATTATGAATCTGGAAATTGCGAATGAATGGAATATCCAGAGTCATAATAAAAGAAGAGTTTGTATGAAGAAGGTTATGACTCTGGAGGAAATGAAAGAAGTATGTAAGGATAGAAAGAAATGGCGCTTAATCTGTAATGTTGGCGGCTAGGGTTTATTAAAGTGAAATTGTTTTTTTTTTTTTTTTAATGTCCATGTATATATTATTATTTATTGATTTAAAAAATGTAATTAGTCATGTATGTTCCTTGACTTATAGGTTGGTATGCGGCTGACCACCCATACTGTAAAAAAAAAAAACAAATGGTTCACTTTGCCAATGTCACCCCTGTTTCAGGGAAGGACGGCAAGAGTTGCAGGGCTTATGTTCATTTGAGATTAGGTTTTTATATTGTAGGTCCACATGCGGCATGTGTTAGCGCGAAATTATACATGTCTTCTTTTTTTTTTTTTTTTTTTTTTTTTTATTTATTTATAATAAACGGCTGAAGCCTTTTACATTTTTAGATTAACAGAGGTAGTACAGAAGTTTGTTGCTTACAAATTGTATCAATATTATGATTATTACAAGATACATATTATTATGAATATAAAGAGATTAAAAATAAATGTATAAAAAATAAGTGATCAGTAAGAAAAGAGAAATAAAACATAAATCAAAAAGAATTACATGATAAAATAGACTTTAATGAATTTCTATAAATTCCGATGGACATACCAAAAATATCTATATCATCATTAGTTAGATAAAATCATTACCTTGTGGGAATGCATTTAATATAAATCTTAAATGATGTATATCTTTGCAGCTTAGATTAGATCAGATTAGATTGGATATCCCATTCATTCGCTATTTTTAGTTTCTCTATAACGATACATAGGATCCTATCAAATAAAGTTGTAAACTTTCACTTTCACTTTCATAGTCGGTGTTCAATCATATAGTTTTTCTCGGGTTAGACCATGTTCTACTTGCAGTAATTTTGTCTGCCGACGTTTCATTCCCTCGAGCGGGGAAAACATTATCAAGGCTCGTAGCGACGGGGGACCTTTATCCTCCGTTTACTTTTGGCAACTGGCTGGCTGCTGATGCTCTTCTCATCCCTGTCATCATTTATCTTCGTTGTGATTGGCGGGGTGGATTCGTTGGGGGGTGGCTGCGCAGTCGCTACGAGCCTTGATAATGTTTTCCCCGCTCGAGGGAATGACACGTCGGCAGACAAAATTACTGCAAGTAGAACATGGTCTAACCCGAGAAAAACTATATCATCGTAAGATCCTGTCGTTTCGCATTCTTTTGAAATGCTGGTACCAATATTTTCTTCGCTGTCTTCCCCATCTTGCATTATTTTCTTCCGTACTACTTCTTCTTCTTCGATGTCCCTACAGCTCATATCTCAGCTTGGCCTCCATCAGCCTTCGCCTCCAACTCCTTTTGTATACCACTGCGGCTTTCCCGCCTGTATTCCTTGACTTGTATGTATGTTGGTATGAGGCTGACAATCCATACTGTAAAAAATGATTCACTTTGCCCATGTCACTCCTGTTTCAGATAAGGTCGGCTAGAGTTGCAAGACTTATGTTCATTTGAGATTGGGTTTTTATGTCGTAAGTTCACATGTGGCATGTGTAAGCGCGATCTTAAACGTGTCTGCCTATAGAATTACATTAAATATCAATCTTAAATGTAACATATCTTTGCAACTTAGATTATAGATAATTATAGACAATTCGTTGACTTATAGGTTGGTATGAGGCTGACCACCCATACTGTAAAAAATGGTTCACTTTGCCAATGTCACCCCTGTTTCAGGGAATGTCGGCCAGAGTTTTTTTTTTTTTTTTTTTTTTTTTTTTTTTTTTTTTATTGTAGCAAAATAATGCTAATTTAAACAATTTTATATCAAGTCAAAACAAAAACAGTTATGTCAGAGGCGCTGTGCAAGTAGGAACCTTACAGCTTTCTCCTTAAATTTGATTACGTCACTAGTTTGTTTGATTTCCGCTGGTACTTTATTATATTCATCAAATCCTCTGTGCAGAACTCCTCTGTCATATTTCACTGTTCTTACTTTTAACTTTCTTAAATCATTTTTCCCTCTAGTATCATAGCTATGTACATCCTTATTTCTAATTATGAATTTATCCAAATAAACAGGCAATAACTTATTTTCTAATCTATATATAAACATAAATGCATTCAACTTAAGATACTCCTCCACATTCAACCACTCTAAGCTAACCAACATATCTGAAATTTTAGTATCATACTTCTGATTTAGAATCATTCTCATCGCTTTATTTTGTAATTTTTGGAACGAATTTAGATATTCTTTATTTGCCATGTATATAATTGTTGAGCAATATGAGAAATGAGGCTTAATCATAGTATTATAAACATTTATTTTATATTCAGTATTTAAAAATTTCTTTATCCTACTTAATAATCCTATTTTTTTGCTAACTTTTTTAATTATATGATCAAAATGGTACTTAAAATTTAACTTATCATCTATTATAACACCTAAATACTTAATTCTATCAACTATTTCTAATTTCTTATTATAAACCTGAACATTAATGCTACATTTATTTCTATTATTCAGTATTATTACTTTTGATTTTTCAGTGTTCAATTTTAGTTTATTCTTATTTAACCACTTTTCTGTCATTTTCATAACATTATTTACTTCTCTTTCTATAATATTTATATCTTCACCAACAAAATATATTAATGTGTCGTCTGCAAACAAATGCAACCTACATCCACTGCCACTGGTAATATTTATGATGTCATTTATATACAAAATAAATAAAATTGGCCCCAATTTGGATCCTTGTGGTACGCCAGTGACAATTTCCCTTTGGTTGGAACATTTGTGGGAGATTTTAACTTTTTGTTTGCGCATCAATAAGTAGTTGCTTATCCATTTTATAACTGTCCCTCCAATACCCATCATTTTCAATTTTTCTACTAGTAAACTTCTATCAATCGTTTCAAATGCTCTTTTAAAATCGAGGAATACCGCTGTTACGATCTTTTTACTATTTATCTCCTCAATCCAATTATTTAACACTATCTGTATAGCTGTTTCTGTTGAGTGCTTAGTTCGAAATCCTGATTGTTCATTAATCAAAATCTTTTTATCATCAATAAATTTCTTGATTTGGATGCTTATTATTTCTTCTATTATTTTTTCCAAGAAAGGTAACATATTTATTGGTCTGTAATCACTTGCTTCAATAGGGTTCTTGATTTTTGGGATTGGAATAATTGTGGCCACTTTAAGTATTTTGGGCATAACTCCTTTAGTTAATATAATATTTATGAGTTCCACTAGTGTATCTTCAATTTCTTGCCAAATATTGATAATATATTTCTTGTCAATAACATCAGTACTAGATCCTTTTTTTGTATTATTAATGATTTCAAATAGTTTTTCCTTGTCAATTTTTTTAAAATTTTCTAACATAATGTTGTAATTTTCTGTATCTTTATTTTGTTCATTTTGGTTTGGATCAGCCTCATCAACAATTGATTTAGTTATTTCCAGTATGCTATCAATATAATATTTATTTAGTTTTTCTGCTATTTCTTCTTCATTTTCTATTTTTTTATCATCAATTTTTATCATTTTGATGGTATTTGTCTGAACCTTTGGACTTACAAGTTCTTTGATTATTTTCCACATATTTTTTTGATCTTTTCCCGCTTCCTTTATTTTATTTTGGTATGATTCTATTTTACTTTTTCTTATCGCATCTGTAACCATATTTCGATATTTTTTATATTCCATCCAATAAGAATTTACATCTTTTCCAGTATAATAGGTAGGAAGTACCTTGGCCATTTTAAATTTATTATAAGCAATATTTCTTTGTAGAGTTATTTGCTTTATTTTGTCATTGTACCATGGCTTTGTTTGCCATTTACTGATGATTGTTTTGCTGCTGGTGTTTACTTCTTTGACACTTATTAATTTTGAAAGAAAGTCCTCCCATACGCTGTTGATATTATCTTCATCTATATTGCTATTATCATATATTGTCTCAGTGTTGTTGTTTTTAAGCATGTCTTTTATTCTTTTCGTATCAGTTGAAGTTATGTATTTATGTGTTTGTTGTATGTTTTTTTTCCACATTTCATTGTTGATCGTAATAATGACATTAAGATGGTCTGCAATTTGGTTGTTGTTATCTATTTGGCAACTTAAATTTCCTATATTTGTAAATACTAAATCAATTAAGGTGCTTGAAGTATTTGTTACTCTAGTTTTTTCCTTAACGCATTGTTTCAGTCCACATTCCGATGCCCATTTGTTCAGTTTTGTATATTTGTAATTATTTTTATTTTCCCAATCCACATTTATGTCTCCGCAAATAATAATTTCACATCCTTTCTCAATTTCTTGTTCGCTTTTATCTTTTATATAATTAATAAAATGTAGAAAGTTTCCATTTGGTGACCTGTATATAACTTGTAGTATTTTCCATTTGTTATTTATTTTAATTTTTATCAATATACTCCAAAAATCCTTATTGTTATCTATTATTTCTATAACATTGTAGTTTACGGTTTTCTTTAAAAATAATAATACTCCACCTGTGTGTCTTGAGAACGAGTTGCATCTAATTGTATCAAACCCATCAAAATCTATTTCAAAATCTTCAATGCTTTCAGTCACATGTGATTCGGTAATCGCTACAAAAAGGTAATTTTTGCATACGTCTTCAATTTCATCCCTTTTATTTAAAAATCCCTGTGAATTTATAATTATACCTCTTATTTCGTTTTCTTTATGTATATTCAGTTTATTTTTTAATTGCTATATATAGTTTATTTTAGATTTACTAATGTTTATATACTTTCTTAGCACTGCGCATTTTTCATGGTCATAAGGGTCATGGTCCGTTTCCATTTCTAGTTTAACTTTAAGATTTATATTTTTACAATTTATGCAGTTTTTATCTTTTATGCATATATTGTTTTCGTGATGTTGCTCTCCACATCTTCTGCATATTTGTTTATTTTTGCATTCCATTGCCTTGTGGTTGTAACCGTGGCATTTGAAGCACCTCATTATTTGAAAATCTTCCACCACTCTACACCTCTTCCATCCTATATTGACATATCCTTTTTCAATCACTGCATCTATATTTTCGGAACTTACTTCGAATGTAATGTCGTTGGCCTGCTTTTTTATTTGATAATATACCAATTTAAATTTTTTTTTGGCATCTATGTGGGGGTTCTGTTTATTGATTAATTCTAGTACTTCCTCTTCTTTAATGTCTTTTTCCACATTTTTTATTATAATTCTAGGTTCTCTTTTTTTTGGAATGTTTATATCGTATTCTTTTCCAATTACTTTTTTTGCTTCTTTTTTCAGTTTCTCTGCGTCTGCTTTATTTTCAATGTTTATACCAATCTGTCCATTTTTAAATTTCTTTATGCCATTTATCGGCATTTCTAAATCACTCAATTTAATCTTCTTAATTTCATCTATCGTTTTGCTGTAGTTTTGTTCCTTTTTACTTTTTATTATCAACATTTCTGTTGTTCCGGAAGGTTTGACCTTAACTTTGTCAGCAAAAGACATTTTAGTATTTTTTATCTCTGCAAACTTCTTTTCAATTTCAGTTATTATTTCCACTTTTATTTCTTCGAGTTTATTTGAAATAAACTCCGTTATTTTTTTAAATAAATCGTCCTCTTTCGGCATTTTAAATTCGGTTTGACAGCACTTCAAAAACCACTTCAAAATACGTAAACTTCTAACCTCAAAATATTTTAATTGCACAAAAACATGTTATTATTAGTTTCACACATATTTTTTTATGCTCTGCACTGTTTTACACGTAGCTTTAATGTTTTGTGATATATTTAAGAGTTGTAGATGTAGTTTTAAGGGAAAAATACTTTTAAAATATGGTACGTCAAAAAGATGAACAATCAACTTCTTCTTCTTTCTTAGTTGTCTTTTTTCTTAGTTTCTTAGAGTTGCAGGGCTTAAGTTCATTTGAGGTTTGGATTTTATTTGTAAGTACACAATCAGCATTTGTAAGCGCGAACTACACGTGTTTGTTTGTGGGCATACATCTGAGAGCTTTGAATGAATATATCCTTGCAACTTAGATTATTATTATTATTATTATTATTTATTAAAGACAACACTTATTCCTTATTTCAGTGTTTCGTATTTCGGTTTTGTCCACAAGATATCTGCTTTAGTTTTTATGCCAAAGTAGTATTAGTATTATTATTTTTTAGTATGTATTATGTTAAAGGAGCAGGTATAACATCTGGTTGTTGAGAAATCTAGTCCCAATGATATGAACCTACAATGAAAAAGAAGGGAGCAAACCAATAGAGCAGCAGCTATATATGGCTGCCTCAAAGACATAGTATGATGCAACAAATGTATGTTCAATGTTCATAGATAGCAAGGTCCGAGTTTTTAAAAGCTCTGTGTCAGGTCCATTCTGACATATGGTATTGAAACCAAAGCTGACATGGTAAGGACTAAGAACCTTCTTTAAGCGCCTGATATGAGATAACTGCGTAAAATAGCAGGAAAGACTCTCAGCGACGAGACCTGTTAGACAGAGGCCACTGTAAGATAGGGCAGAAAGAGGTGGGGGTACTGGAAGAACCACGTGAATAGGATGGACAGTTGGAGAATCCCCCATGTGGCTGCACACAGTATACCTATAGGACATCGCCTGCAAGGAAGACCGCTAAACAGATGGAGAGATAGCTGGTGCTCTACTTCCCAAAAGGACAATTTTTGTTCGATCACAGTATGTCAGGAAATCATTGAAGGGGATCAGGAAGAATGGTATCAGGGCATGATAAAAACAATAGCAGTCCAGTCCAATATTTTATCAATCGTTTTGTACACTTCCAGTTGTTTCTACATACACTCTGCCATCAATTGAAGTCAACCTTTGTCTCAAATCTAGTCTTGGCTCATTTTCTGGAACTTCAAGATATGGTCCAGCAGATTCTGTGTCGATGTCAGGAGATCGTGATGGTCTGCGCCAGAATCTGTACGTGGTGACCATGACGGTCAGAAGGATGCTGACAGATCCTAGAGATATGGCCACGATTGCTATGGTCCTCCACGTGACATCATCTTCAAGGATTGGAAATGATGTTGTGGATGATGGACTCATGGTTGAATCAGTTGGAATGACGGAGACTGTTGGATCAGTTGAATTGGTCACATCTATTGGATCAGTTATATCTGTTGTATCAATCACGTCTGTTGAATTAGTCACATCTGTTGGATCAGTCACATCCGTTGTATCAGTCACATCTGTAGGATCAGTCACATCTGTTGTATCTGTCACATCTGTTGGATCAGTCACATCGGTTGTATCTGTTGGATCAGTCACATCTGTTGTATCTGTTAGATCAGTCACATCTGTTGTATCTGTTGGATCAGTAACATCTGTTGTATCTGTTGGGTCAGTAACATCTGTTGTATCTGTCACATCTGTTGGATCAGTCACATCTGTTGTATCTGTTGGATCAGTAACATCTGTTGTATCTGTTGGATCAGTAACATCTGTTGTATCTGTCACATCTGTTGGATCAGTCACATCTGTTGTATCTGTTGGATCAGTAACATCTGTTGTATTTGTCACATCTGTGGGATCAGTCACATCTGTGGGATCAGTCACATCTGTTGTATCTGTCACATCTGTTGGATCAGTCACATCGGTTGTATCTGTTGGATCAGTCACATCTGTTGTATCTGTTGGATCAGTCACATCTGTTGTATCTGTTGGATCAGTAACATCTGTTGTATCTGTTGGGTCAGTAACATCTGTTGTATCTGTCACATCTGTTGGATCAGTCACATCTGTTGTATCTGTTGGATCAGTAACATCTGTTGTATATGTTGGATCAGTAACATCTGTTGTATCTGTCACATCTGTTGGATCAGTCACATCTGTTGTATCTGTTGGATCAGTAACATCTGTTGTATCTGTCACATCTGTTGGATCAGTCACATCTGTTGTATCTGTTGGATCAGTAACATCTGTTGTATTTGTCACATCTGTGGGATCAGTCACATCTGTGGGATCAGTCACATCTGTTGTATCTGTCACATCTGTTGGATCAGTCACATCGGTTGTATCTGTTGGATCAGTCACATCTGTTGTATCTGTTGGATCAGTCACATCTGTTGTATCTGTTGGATCAGTAACATCTGTTGTATCTGTTGGGTCAGTAACATCTGTTGTATCTGTCACATCTGTTGGATCAGTCACATCTGTTGTATCTGTTGGATCAGTAACATCTGTTGTATTTGTCACATCTGTGGGATCAGTCACATCTGTGGGATCAGTCACATCTGTTGTATCTGTTAGATCAGTCACATCGGTTGTATCTGTTGGATCAGTCACATCCGTTGTATCTGTTGGATCAGTAACATCTGTTGTATCTGTTGGATCAGTCACATCTGTTGTATCTGTCCCATCTGTGGGATCAGTCACATCTGTTGTATCTGTTGGATCAGTCACATCTGTTGTATCTGTCACATCTGTTGTATCTGTCACATCTGTTGGATCAGTCACATCGGTTGTATCTGTGGGATCAGTCACATCTGTTGTATCTGTCACATCTGTTGTATCTGTCACATCTGTTGGATCAGTCACATCGGTTGTATTTGTGTGATCAGTAACATCTGTTGTATCTGTTGGATCAGTCACATCGGTTGTATCTGTTGGATCAGTTACATCCGTTGTATCTGTTGGATCAGTAACATCTGTTGTATCAGTCACATCTGTTGTATCTGTCACATCTGTGGGATCAGTCACATCGGTTGTATCTGTTGGATCAGTCACATCGGTTGTATCTGTTGGATCAGTTATATCCGTTGTATCTGTTGGATCAGTAACATATGTTGTATCTGTGGGATCAGTCACATCGGTTGTATCTGTCACATCTGTTGGATCAGTCACATCTGTTGTATCTGTTGGATCAGTCACATCGGTTGTATCTGTGTGATCAGTAACATCGGTTGTATCTGTGTGATCAGTAACATCTGTTGTATCTGTTGGATCAGTCACATCTGTTGTATCTGTTGGATCAGTAATATCTGTTGTATCTGTCACATCTGTTGGATCAGTCACATCTGTTGTATCTGTTGGATCAGTCACATCGGTTGTATCTGTTGGATCAGTTACATCCGTTGTATCTGTTGGATCAGTAACATTGGTTGTATCTGTTGGATCAGTCACATCGGTTGTATCTGTTGGATCAGTCACATCGGTTGTATCTGTGTGATCAGTAACATCTGTTGTATCTGTTGGATTAGTCACATCTGTTGTATCTGTTGGATCAGTAATATCTGTTGTATCTGTCACATCTGTGGGATCAGTCACATCGGTTGTATCTGTCATATCTGTTGGATCAGTCACATCTGTTGTATCTGTCCCATCTGTGGGATCAGTCACATCTGTTGTATCTGTTAGATCAGTCACATCTGTTGTATCTGTCACATCTGTGGGATCAGTCACATCTGTTGTATCTGTCACATCTGTTGGATCAGTCACATCTGTTGTATCTGTGGGATCAGTCACATCTGTTGTATCTGTTGGATCAGTCACATCGGTTGTATCTGTTGGATCAGTCACATCCGTTGTATCTGTTGGATCAGTCACATCTGTTGTATCTGTTGGATCAGTCACATCTGTTGTATCTGTTGGATCAGTAATATCTGTTGTATCTGTCACATCTGTTGGATCAGTCACATCTGTTGTATCTGTTGGATCAGTTACATCGGTTGTATCTGTTGGATCAGTTACATCCGTTGTATCTGTGGGATCAGTCACATCTGTTGTATCTGTTGGATCAGTCACATCTGTTGTATCTGTCACATCTGTGGGATCAGTCACATCTGTTGTATCTGTTGGATCAGTCACATCGGTTGTATCTGTTGGATCAGTAATATCTGTTGTATCTGTCACATCTGTGGGATCAGTCACATCGGTTGTATCTGTCACATCTGTTGGATCAGTCACATCGGTTGTATTTGTGTGATCAGTAACATCTGTTGTATCTGTTGGATCAGTTACATCTGTTGTATCTGTTGGATCAGTAACATCTGTTGTATCTGTTGGATCAGTCACATCTGTTGTATCTGTCACATCTGTTGTATCTGTCACATCTGTTGGATCAGTCACATCGGTTGTATTTGTGTGATCAGTAACATCTGTTGTATCTGTCACATCTGTGGGATCAGTCACATCGGTTGTATCTGTCACATCTGTTGGATCAGTCACATCGGTTGTATCTGTTGGATCAGTTATATCCGTTGTATCTGTTGGATCAGTAACATATGTTGTATCTGTGGGATCAGTCACATCGGTTGTATCTGTCACATCTGTTGGATCAGTCACATCTGTTGTATCTGTTGGATCAGTCACATCGGTTGTATCTGTGTGATCAGTAACATCGGTTGTATCTGTGTGATCAGTAACATCTGTTGTATCTGTTGGATCAGTCACATCTGTTGTATCTGTTGGATCAGTAATATCTGTTGTATCTGTCACATCTGTTGGATCAGTCACATCTGTTGTATCTGTTGGATCAGTTACATCGGTTGTATCTGTTGGATCAGTTACATCCGTTGTATCTGTTGGATCAGTAACATTGGTTGTATCTGTTGGATCAGTCACATCCGTTGTATCTGTTGGATCAGTAATATCTGTTGTATCTGTCACATCTGTGGGATCAGTCACATCGGTTGTATCTGTCACATCTGTTGGATTAGTCACATCTGTTGTATCTGTTGGATCAGTCACATCGGTTGTATCTGTTGGATCAGTTACATCCGTTGTATCTGTTGGATCAGTAACATCGGTTGTATCTGTTAGATCAGTCACATCTGTTGTATCTGTCACATCTGTGGGATCAGTCACATCTGTTGTATCTGTTGGATCAGTCACATTGGTTGTATCTGTTGTATCTGTCACATCTGTGGGATCAGTCACATCGGTTGTATCTGTTGGATCAGTCACATCGGTTGTATCTGTTGGATCAGTTATATCCGTTGTATCTGTTGGATCAGTAACATATGTTGTATCTGTGGGATCAGTCACATCGGTTGTATCTGTCACATCTGTTGGATCAGTCACATCTGTTGTATCTGTTGGATCAGTCACATCGGTTGTATCTGTGTGATCAGTAACATCTGTTGTATCTGTTGGATCAGTCACATCTGTTGTATCTGTTGGATCAGTAATATCTGTTGTATCTGTCACATCTGTTGGATCAGTCACATCGGTTGTATCTGTTGTATCTGTCACATCTGTGGAATCAGTCACATCTGTTGAATCTGTTGGATCAGTCACATCGGTTGTATCTGTTGGATCAGTCACATCCGTTGTATCTGTTGGATCAGTCACATCGGTTGTATCTGTGTGATCAGTAACATCTGTTGTATCTGTTGGATCAGTCACATCTGTTGTATCTGTTGGATCAGTAATATCTGTTGTATCTGTCACATCTGTGGGATCAGTCACATCGGTTGTATCTGTCACATCTGTTGGATTAGTCACATCTGTAGTTACTGTAGGATCAGTCACATCGGTTGTTTCAGTCACATCTGTTGGATCAGTCACATCTGTTGTATCTGTTGGATCAGTAACATCTGTTGTATCGGTCACATCTGTGGGATCAGTCACATCTGTTGTATCTGTCACATCTGTTGGATCAGTCACATCTGTTGTATCTGTTGGATCAGTAACATCTGTTGTATCAGTCACATTTGTGGGATCAGTCACATCTGTTGTATCTGTTGGATCAGTCACATCGGTTGTATCTGTTGGATCAGTTACATCCGTTGTATCTGTTGGATCAGTAACATCGGTTGTATCTGTTGGATCAGTCACATCTGTTGTATCTGTCACATCTGTGGGATCAGTCACATCTGTTGTATCTGTTGGATCAGTCACATCGGTTGTATCTGTCACATCTGTGGGATCAGTCACATCTGTTGTATCTGTTGGATCAGTCACATCGGTTGTATCTGTTGGATCAGTCACATCCGTTGTATCTGTTGGATCAGTCACATCGGTTGTATCTGTGTGATCAGTAACATCTGTTGTATCTGTTGGATCAGTCACATCTGTTGTATCTGTTGGATCAGTAATATCTGTAGTATCTGTCACATCTGTGGGATCAGTCACATCGGTTGTATCTGTCACATCTGTTGTATCTGTCACATCTGTGGGATCAGTCACATCTGTTGTATCTGTTGGATCAGTCACATCGGTTGTATCTGTTGTATCTGTCACATCTGTGGGATCAGTCACATCGGTTGTATCTTTCACATCTGTTGGATTAGTCACATCTGTAGTATCTGTGGGATCAGTCACATCGGTTGTTTCAGTCACATCTGTTGGATCAGTCACATCTGTTGTATCTGTTGGATCAGTAACATCTGTTGTATCTGTTGGATCAGTCACATCTGTTGTATCTGTCACATCTGTGGGATCAGTCACATTTGTTGTATCTGTTGGATCAGTCACATCGGTTGTATCTGTTGGATCAGTTACATCGGTTGTATCTGTTGGATCAGTAACATCTGTTGTATCTGTTGGATCAGTAACATCTGTTGTATCTGTCACATCTGTAGGATCAGTGACATCTGTAGTGCGGGGTGGTTCTGTTGTGATCTCAATGCAATCCTCCGCTTCAACTGTTTTGATTCTGATGTAATCGATGGCCAAAAAATATTCCGGTGACAGTTGCTCATACGTCAGACGTATCTAAAAAAAAATATTGAAATTTTTATTTCCATATCTTATCTATTTTGGTTTTATATGAATCTTTTGAACCATGTAATCGAACTGTGATTTGATTTGTAAGCTGCTATCTTTCAATAATGGATTAGTAAGATTGATTAGTTTAGTATTTGAGTAAAAATCATTGATAACTGCCTTTTTACTGACATTTTTTTTTTCACCTAAGCAGCATCACCTTTTTGCAGCACGATAAACCGTTTCATCCATGGACAAATCGATCACACGACAATTTGCCCACATGACTTTTCGGTCAACGAACAACACTAGACATCTCGACCAAAAATATCTCGCCGGATAATTTGGTCTCACGACAAGTCGTCCACACGACTTTTTGGTCTACGTTATTTTGGTCACATACAGTATAGGCCCACAGACAGATCCATCATATAAAACATCTCCAAAAACTCAGTAATCATGTGAGTAATTGTTTTCTGATTTGTTTTGGAACCAGTAATTTAAAAACAACAAAAAAACACAGAATTTATTCATCTCATTTTCGAATACAATTCTAGGTAGCCGCTTTTGGAAATTTAGGGCTCGACCCATGCCCTCTGGCTTTGTACGCAAGCGTTCTACTAACTGAACTACAGACCGGGCTAGTTTACTAAAAATATCATGTATGCAGTATCTTGAATTCGTTTTTATTTTAAATTCTTGCCAGATTACCCGCATTATATGAGTACCATATACGCAAAGACGCAAAGCAACTAAGCTTCCCATATAGTGCAACTTTCTACCTTGTTATCCTCAAAGACGCAAATCAACTAAGCTTCCCATATAGTGCAACTTTCTACCGTGTTATCCTCAGAGAGGTCACATTTGGCGTGTAAAACCTATTTATTGTTGCAGGTAGGGGGGTCGCTATTACGCATTCGCCGTACTTCAGTTGCATTGGAGGTTTCTCAGCACAGAAACGGGAAGTGATTCGCGTTTTGTAAAACGACAACCAAGCTGGTATAGGGCTGTTGAGGTGTGATTCGCACAAAAAAGGCGGTCATCAAATAAACAACAACTGTTTAATTTTGAGTTTAAGTTTTTTTAAGGAGTTTTATCCGAGAGATGCTGCAGATTTCAGGAAATCTAGAGGTCTTTGACACTTGTTGTAGTGTGTAGGTATCAATGATGTGATAGTTTATGTCCTGATCTTTTGTAGCAAGGCTGTTAGTGGCGTGATGCTGTATTGTGTGTTGTGTTGCCTTTATTTTGTGACCCCGATAGAATGAGAAGGTGAGAAATATTTGATCAGATTACCGCAGATGCGAAATTTATTTAAGATGTTGTTGCGAATTTGTGAGTTTATGTCTTTGCAAGTTTACCTATGATTGTGTGTCTGTGTATTTTTACTTACTTGTATATGTGTGTATAGACGTAAGTATTTGATAGTTGTACCTACTCGTATTTGCTCGAAGCGTCCATTCGAGAAGCTTCTCGTATGGTCTGGTATGTGTGAGAATAAATTCTAGTCGTTATATAAATACGGACTACGGTGCTTTGCAGGAGTCAGTACCCCATTAGTACCCTATTCTTGCAAAGCGAAAAATATAAAGATTTGAAGTGTGAACCTAATTTAAGTAAATACTAAAATAAATATGTAATTTAAATTCTGTAAAATAATAAGTTGTATTAAATTAAACCCCAAAGAAAATCGTATCAATATGTTTATTTATTTACCAGTACTTTTCCACTCTTGGAGGAATTGATATTAAAATCCTTGGTAATCCATTCGTTATCATTTTCCATGTAATTTGTTATTTGACCAAGAACTTCATTGTCAGTCGGATCAATAACTACCATCAGGAAAAATGTGACTCCCCTTTTGTCATTGCTGTTAAATTTTATAGACAAAGTCGACTCTTCGTTCACCAAAACATCTTCGTTACTTATTAAACAAGTCCCCTTGTCGTCGTCTTGCACACTCAAAATAAAGTAACCGTTCGAGTCTTCGGGTTCTTCGACAATTTCCACATTTTCTTTGTACTCTTCCATGGAAAATTTGTGAAATTCTCCATCGCAACTTCCGCCGTACAAACCAAAATCTCCATCTTCAAAATCCGACTTGTCACATTCCAATTCAATAGCAAATAAGTGCTTAAACACTGTAACAGAAAACAGCAAAAGAATTAAATAAAATCTATGCATTTCTTGTACACCTCTGTTAAATTACGAAATAAGTTAGGAATCTCTTTTATTTTTAAGATTTTTTTATAAGTTAAATGCCACGTTTGATTCTACTTCATTCGATGTCACAATTTTATTAAATTTAAATTTAGAATAAACCTATATTTTGACATTATTAAAAAACTGTTATTTTCACGATTTATTGCATTTTTTTTGTATTTTTTGTGAAGGTTTTTGGATGTGCGATCCTCTGCCAATAAGGAACTTTGGTAAACTTGTTACAAAAGATGAAATGAAACGGCTTATCAGTTTTTTTCTGATTGGCAAAGCGTTTTGATAACCGTTTGATAATCAATATATTTCATTAACTAGATGACCTGACAGACGTTCTACTGCTCAAATTGCTATCAAAAATGTCTGTATTCTGAAATCGTTATTCAAAATAGTAAGAAAATGATTTAATTGTGAAAAAAAACATTCAAATAAAGTATTCATCTTATCTCTAATATGAAAATCTTAAAAAAAGGAAAATTGAATTATTTTATGCTATAAGCTGTCGGGTGTCCAAAATTACCAAGAACGTAAAGTTTTCAAAAAAATGTCGAATCGATTGAGGCATTGTTGAGTGATTTGTCTACCAACGAATAGTGTTTCATTTTCATTAAATAGGTTTAGATTGCTGATTTAAACTTCTTCATAGCATTTCATATGAAATAAATTGCACAGAATCTGTACTCGACTTTCTTGCAAAAATTAACCCACTGTATGACGTATGTAAAGCTAGAATCATCTACCAGCTAATGCCGTTTCAATAAAAATATAATATATCAATAATAAATCAATTTTATTCCACCGCGGTGTGTACCTGCATATAAATACTTAAATGAATATAAATATTTTGTTGATTTATTTGAAAAAGTACCAATTACACAAGAAAGATCCTCGACTCATAGGTTGGTATGAAGCTGACCTCTGTACTGTACTGTACTGGACTGTATCCTGCCACCGTTTCATTAGGGGTGGCCGGTACCTCCGCAGATGCGCCTCCACTTTTTGCTGTCATCACCTTTTTCACACATACTCTTCTCTTATTCTCACTCTGCAGAATCCATCCTTTTGCAATCTCACCTATTTGGTCAAACCATTCTTTCCTCAGCCTTCCCCTTCCGCGCTTTCCTCTGACATTTCCTTTGTACACTTTCTTCGTTAGTTGTTCATCATCCTTTCTTTCAAGATGTCTGAACCATCTCATCGTACTTTTTTGTACTTTCATTCTCATATTCTCTTTTATACCACACTCGTTCATCACTCAAGCATTACGTACTCTATCACTCAGTGTCTTTCCAGCCATTGCTCTCAGGTAAGCCATTTCAACCGTACTTACATACTTTACTCAGCTCACATTCATTAAGCCTCACTTCCACCAACCAATATGCCATTGTGGACCGCCAATCTCATATTCTTCGTAAGTTTCCTATTTCTTGCAATTCTTCCAATCGTTTTCATTACATTTCTTCCTCTACTAGCGCGTTTTTCCAATTATTTCGTCATTTTCGCATTCGACTCAAACTCGCTTCCCAGATAATCAAATTCTTTCACGACCTCCACTCTTTTTTCATTCAGTCTTATCTCAATTTTCTCGCATTTCTCAGTCCTCCCAAAGTGTAAAAAATAATTCACTTTGTCAATGTCACCCCTGTTTCAAGGAAGGTCGGCAAGAGTTGCAGGTTTTATGTTCATTTGCATTTGGTTTTAATTTGTAAGTACAAATTCAGCATTCGTAAGCGCGAACTTACACGTACCTGTTTGTGGGCATGCATTTCATATTAGTTTTAAATGTTTATATTTCATTGCAACTTATATTCTAGATTATTATAGATGGTCATTGAACCCTTCTGTATGCAAACTAGTACTTTGTATGGTGGGTAAACTTTTTAGTTATATTTTGAAAAAGTAACGACTGATTATTATTGGTATTTATAAAATTTTAAGAATCGCAGCCTTTTATCTATTTTTAACCCTTTGACTACCCAGAAAATTGCTATTACATTTTGTATGGAAAATTTTCACTTTGTATGGCGGCTATACTTTTGATTCACTTTTTGGAAAAAATAATGATGGCAATATATAGGTTATTATTATTATTTTACAATTGTGCTACATTACTTTTTTATTAACCCTCTAACTGCCGAGAATTTTTCCATTATTTTTTTCTTTTATATGGCAACTCCCTAAACCGAGATTATGATGAAGAAATGATTATAATTATTAGATAGCACTGTTATATAAATGGATTCACAAAAAAAATAAGAAAAATCGTCGGAGCCGTTTTTGAGAAAATCGCACTTTAAATTTTCAGCTCTTCGGAAGCCATCTTGAATTTTCAAAAAAGTAAATAAAAAATGGTTACGAATTAAAGTGATAAGCTTGTTCTTTCTATCAAATCTAAAACAAATTTAAATATCTTGCATTTTAATAGGTTTTTGTAATATTTTCGATTTAAAATTTCAGGTCGTGTAAACGGTGCTTTATATTTATTTTTTCAAAATTTTTTTTTTGTAAATTTGTAGAAATTTATGCTGTCCATAATATTGTAGATCATTATTCTTTTGTTGACCCCTTAACTTTCGAGAAAATCACAATCGTTTGTTTTTTTCATATCGCAGCCCATAGACATAGATTAGTAAGAGTGTTGCCATAACTAATTTATTAAGTTTAAAATTAATTAGTGGCAACTCTGAAAATTTAAGAAAAATTCTTGGAGCCGTTTTTGAGAAAAGTGCAATTTTATGTTTTTTTTGTATGGCAGCCATCTTGAATTTTCAAGTTGGTGTAATGCCATGTTATTCATACTTAATATATGTCCAAAAAAGTTGATGTAGCCAAAATTTGGTATCTCTAGGTCTTATACTTTGGAAAGTGACACACACACATACATACATACATACATACATACATACATACATACATACATACATACAGACGGACGTTTTTGAAAGATAGTGTTTTTTGGCATGTCCTGCACCAGGACAACTCATTTCCGTGAAAACCTCGAAATTTTTTTTTCACACCAAATCATAACTTTCTTTATAGCCTTCGGCTATAGCAAGAAAGTAAAAAGAAAAGCGTCTGTAATCCTTCACAATATCTGAAAAATTCTTCAAAATATTCCTGATAAATATTTTTTATTGTGTATAGTCAAAAATTTATGCTGAATTTCCATACTAAAACAACGTTGAGCTTCTATTTTATTAAAAATATCATTCATGATAATTTATCAACTTTTTTGTATCCATTGACTAAAGGATGGAAAACCGCTAAATCACCTCAGGCTTTGTCGAAGTGATGCGGTTACTAACGAATACCGAACCTTGATATCGAAACTAACATGGGTATAAATGCAAGGGGATAAATGAACATTTTTTACTATTTTCTACGAGAGGAAACACTAAAAAAAATATGAAAATCGTGTAGTTTAGAACTTTTTCATGAAAAAGGTTTAACTCACGATTTCTGAAAAATCAGTGAATCAGCACTTGTTCAGTTTTACCTTTAAAGTGGCAATTTAAAGATGTTTAACAGCCAAATTACTCTACCCTATCTCGAATAATGCCGTTACCAACGAATGTCATATCAATTTCATTATAGAGATAATTGTAATGAATATAAATTATTTGCATATTATGTATGACTTCAATAAATTGGATTGTGATCTCATATATTTAAAAAAGTAGGCGAAAACAATAGATGATAAGACCTCATGGGCTCTCTTACGAATGTTTATAATCTGTAGAAATAGACCGGTCCGTAGTCTAGTGGTTAACGCTACGGATTCGTCATTGAAAGGTTGTAGTAAAGATGTACAGAACTACGCAGCTAAAAATGAACTGTGCAAAAATTGAAACCATCCCCGCCATCTTGAATCTGGTCATTTTGATAGTTCAATGCGAATTGCTAAAATTGAATAAATATTATGTTGAAGAAATAAAAAGTAATAAACGTTGATTAGGGCATGCATTTGATATGAGCAACAAATGTTAATATATCTTTGCAACTTAGATTATAGATTATGGAGCAGATTGAAGGCCTTAAAGTTGTAAAAGCGCCCCCATTTAGCTTTCGTCTAAATTCATTAAGAGCCGTGTACACCAGGCGCGTGCATAGAGTATAGGCAAATCTATTTTAGAACAAACATTGTCTCCCATCCCTTGACTCATTTGAAATTGGCTGAAGTGCTAATGACGGCTCCAATCCAACATAAATTTTAAATTTTAAATCTCAATATCAAGCTTAAAAATGCGTTTTTTTTTACCATATTTTTTTACATAGTTCCTTGACTTATAGGTTGGTATGCGGCTGATCACCCATACTGTAAAAAAAAAAATGGTTCACTTTGCCAATGTCACCCCTGTTTCAGGGAAGGACAGCAAGATTTGCAGGGCTTATGTTCATTTGAGATTGGGTTTTTATATTGTAGGTCCACATGCGGCATGTGTTAGCGCGAAATTATACATGTCTGCTTGTGGGAATGCATTTTATATAAATCTTAAATGATATATATCTTTGCAGCTTAGATTAGATTAGATATATTGCCTACCTATTAGGCGAATGTGCCTGTATGGGATGCACGCCCCTGGTGTACACCTGTATGGAAGTGTGTGCAATAGAAATGGTTTTTTGAGAGTAATGACAGGTAATAATGTGAATGATAGGGTCCGAAATGACTGGGCTAAGAATGAGTGCGGTATAAACAAGAATATGAGAGTGAAAGTACAAAGGAGTACAATGACCGGTCCGTAGCTCAGTGGTAACACTGCGGACTCTGAATGGGAAGGTTGTGGGTTCGAATCCCGGCGGAGCACAAAAAATATACCATTTATATTTTCAAATTTGCTCTTCGCTGGGTTGAAAAATTCATAAAACTTATCGAATGACCGGTCACCAAAGGTCCATCCAGCCTTACAGCAACTGGGTCTTGCTTGAGAATTGGCGCTTTCTACAGCGACGACCAAGCTCGCAGAGGGCTCTTGAGGTGTGATACACACAAAAACAGCGCTCACCAAATAAATCAGCCTAATTTTTTTTTATTTTTTTTAATGAGATGGTTTGGGTATCTAGAAAGAATGGACAATGAACGACTGACAAACTGAGTGTAAAAAGGTAACTGTCAAAGGGACAGATTGAGGAATGAATGGATTAATCCGGATGGATGGAATAGGTGTCCGGTCGATAGCTCAGTTGGTAGAGTGCTTGCATTCCATGCCTTGAGCTCGGGTTCGAATCCCGTCGAGGGTATCGGAAATGATATCCTGTTGCGGTGTTTATTTCAAACCCCAAAATAAAATACAGCCTTCACGAGAAATGAGTACCAGCCCTCTCGCGAGCTCGGAGACCCCTACTTCAACTGAAGTGGTTGGCGTAAGGCGGGCCCCTTTACCTGTAAAAATAAATAGGTTCTACTCGCCACATGCGACCCCTTCGGGAATAACGCGGCAAGAAGTTACACTATGTGCGTAGCTTAGTTGCGTTATTATTTTTTTCTTTTTTGCGATAATTCCTTGACTTTTAGGTTGGTATGAGGCTGACCACCCATACTGTAAAAAATGGTTCACTTTGCCAATGTCACCCCTGTTTCAGGGAATGTCGGCAAGAGTTGCAGGGCTTATGTTCATTTGAGGTTTGGATTTTATTTGTAAGTACACAATCCGCTTTTGTAAGCGCGAACTACACGTGTTTGTTTGTGGGCATACATCTAAGAGCTTTGAATGAATATATCCTTGCAACTTAGATTATAGATAGATCCAATAAATGTCTCTGGTATGGTCAACGAGAACAGATGTCATTGGGTTGTTGTTAATTAATAATTCATTGAAATATTAAAGAATAAATTATTAATTGACATGACTGACTCTGTTCCTTGACTTATAAGTTGGTATGCGGCTGACCACACATGCTGTAGAAAATGGTTCACTTTGCCAATGTCGCCCCTGTTTCAGCGAAGGTCGGCAAGAGTTGCAGGGTGTATGTTCATTTGAGATTTGGGTTTTTATGCGGCATATGCAAGCGCGAACCAATGTTTAATTCTGTAATTGAAAAGAAGATTTTTTTTTGCCAAAGTATAGCAGCAACACGCCTGATTATTTTCAGTACTGTCACTCTTTTACTAAGCCATAAAGTTCAAGAAACAACAACGACAGGTTTAGCGTGTATAAAATTATCAAAGTTAAATATTTTGGTACTTAGTGCCTTTTTTTTTTAAGAAATCCTGTGCGGGAGAGATTCTAGAATTCTAGGGGTCTATGACACTTTTTTTAGTGCCGCAGAGATGTTTACGAGCTTAATCGTCGCTACAAAGCGCCAATACTCAAGCAAGACCCAGTTGCTGTAAGACTGTATTTACCTTTTTAGTGATCGGTCTTTGGTAAAGGTTTTATGATTTTTTTTCAACCAGCGAAGAGCATATTATAAATAAAAGTGGTATATTTTTTGTGCTCCGCCTAGATCCGAATCCACAGCCTTCCGTTTACGAGTCAGAAGTGTTGCCACTGGACTACGGATCGGTCTAAGATATGCCAACGACACGCTGTGTACCCAAGCGGTCACCCATCCAAGTACTATCCGCGCCCAATGTTGCTTAACTTCGGTGATCTGATGAGAACCGGTGCTTTCAACATGGTATCGTCGTTGACTTTACATCAAGCATTCATCTATTTATGTGGCGTAATATGGATGTGACGTTTTGATTTTGTATTTTCATTACTTTAATGATTGCTACACATTAAACTGATTTCATAACTGATTAAATCCAATAAGATAAGTGATAGAAATAAATAAGATAAGTGATAGAAATAAATAAGATAAGTGATAAAAATACATAAGAGAAGTTGGAAACAAATTCCTAACTCATGACAGATTAAATGTTAAACCAGAGTCGGACTTCTCATCATCATCAATAACACGACAGCTCGAGGCCTCCCTCATCAATCGCAGCCACCGCTGTCCGTCCAACTCCTTCCTCCTCCAGTCCCATAATTCCACAGCACGGTAGTCGGCCACCACTCTTTACTCTGGGTCTTCTCAATATCCTGCATCCCTTTCGTTCCCACAGTGCTTGTTTGTCTTACCTACCATTTGATTCATCCATCCATCTACCATCTGTGAGCATTAATTTGCTAGTAGAAAACTTAAAAGAAAAACTTTGCTCTTAGTTGAAAAATTCATAAAAAACCTTTACCAATGACCGGTATTACACCTTATTATTAAGAAAAAACACGCATAATGCAACCGTTGTCTAGTGGTAGCGCTTCGGACTCGTAAACGGAAGGCAGTGGGTTCGAATCTCGACGTTGCACAAAAAAATGTACCATTTAAACTCTTAAAACTATAGATATGCTACGCTACAATATGTCAAAATCTGTTTTTTCGTTATTTTTTTTGTTTTTTATGTCTATTGAGTAGCTATATACACCTTAAATCATAAGAAACAATTGTATGTTTTCAATAAAACAAAGATTAACATTGTTGTAAGGAATTGGCTCAGTACATTACCTTGGTATCCAAGGGGATGTGGTATAAAAAATAAATGGACCAGAAAACATCCTGGCAACATTCAGAACCATAATCTGCAAGCTTTTCTGAGTTCAAAACTGTTCACAGAATGCGGTCCTCATATTTTGCACACTCAACTATACTCATACTGTAAAAAATGGTTCACTTTGCCAATGTCACCCCTGCTTCAGGGAAGGTCGGCAAGAGTTGCAGGGCTTATGTTCATTTGAGATTGGGTTTTTTATATTGTAGGTCCGCATGCGGCATGTGTAAGCGCGAAATTATGCATGTCTGCTTGTGGGAATGCATTAAATATGAATCTCAAATGATACATATCTTTGCAGCTTAGATTTAGATTTAGAACTCCCTTTGGCGCCTGCACTAACTCTTAAAAAAAAACTGTAGTTATTCAAACACTGTTTTATTTTCACTCTTTATTATTAATTTATTTGGACACAAACGTTTTCGACTACACCGTAATCATCATCAGGTAATAACAAAAAAAATATTACCTGATGATGATTACTGTGTATTCGAAAACGCTTGTGTCCAAATAATTAAATAATAAAGAGTGAAAATAAAACAGTGTTTGAATAACTAAAGATAAGATGAATATTGTCACAGTGTTAATGCACCAGCCATCCAAAATATTACTTAATAAAATTGCTTGTACTTTTTCATTGTCGGTCTATAGTAAGTTAACTCTGATGATGATAAGGTGTGTGGATTCAAACCCGAGACGTGTGAGTTGAAAGCACATGTACGCTGCGTGCCGGGGCTTCCGGTTTCTGTATGAAAAGCCATCAGTCTCCGTCAGCGTGGACGTGTATAGTAAATTACTATCGATTGGAAATGCCTGTAAAAGCCCTGGGTATCTGAAATGCCTGTAAAAGCCCTGTGTGTGCTTGTACAAGCCCTGTGGATCTGAAATCCTTAATGAAAATGTATGTGAAAATGTGAGTGATACGGTAATTTAAGTTTCAAAGTTGTATTAATATTTAATATTAAATATAATGCAGGATTTGAAAAACCGCCTCCTTAGTGCTTGTTTGTCTTACGTCCAACAGAGGTAATTTCACATAAGCAATGTTTGTATGTGTACTAGACCAAGGTGTCTTCCAGAAAACTGGAAATTAATTTAAAAAATGTTTAAAACAACTCTCACATTATCGTGTTTTACGTTTTTTTCTTAGCTCAGATTGCTCCTGAGGGCGCTGGTACTAATTTGTTGTGAAGGCTGAGTACACCTTGTCTGTGTGTATTTTTGGTTAGATGTAAACACCGCGACGGGAAATCATTTCTGAAGCCCTCGGTGGGAATCAAACCCTTGCTCTCGGCATAGAATGCAAGCATTCTACCAACTGAGCTATCGACCGGGCTTTTTTACGAGCTTGGTCGTTGCTGTACAAAGCGCCAATTCTCAAGCAAGACCCAGTTGTTATAAGGCTGGATGGACCCTATTGTGACCGGTCTTTGGTAAAAACAATGAATGGTGCAACCCAGAGAAGAGCACTTTTGAAAATATAAATTGAACATTTTTTGTGCTCCGCCGGGATTCGAACCCACAACCTTCCATTTACGAAGTATTACCACTAGACTACGGACCGGTCAATATGTGAAGCAATAAATGAGACAATCGTAGGTGATTAAATAATTGATTTTGATATTTTTAAGGGTTTGGTGGTTTACTCAGTGAAAGTCCATTGTAATTAACAATTTGATTTGTCATTGTCCTGATGATGCCTTTTTAGGCGAAAACGTTTGACAAAGTTAAAGAATATAAAAGTGAATTTAAACTGCGTTTTATTTCATTAAAATAATTGATTTTGAGTTTTTAGCAACATAACATAGATGTATTTGAGTGCTATATACGAGTACATCTGATTAATGTACACAAGATGTACACAGGTCTAGGATCATGTTTGTGTATTTGCCTGTACAAGAAACAGTGCCAGATTTTAGCTCGCCAAGAGTCCGATATGGACTACAATAAAAAACCCCTTGTATGTGTGACGTCACTTGTTCCGTAAGTTACTGTAAAAAATGGTCCGCTTTGCCAATGTCACTCCTGTTTCAAGGAAGGTCGGCAAAAGTTGCAGGGCTTATGTTAATTTGAGGTTTGGATTATAATTTGTAAGTGGAATGCAGCATTTGTAAGCCCGATTTTACACGTGTCTGTTTGAGGGCGTGCATTTAATATTAATTTTAAATATTCATACATCTTTTTTTTTTTTACCTGATGCTGATTACTGTGTAGTCGAAAACTTTTGTGTCCAAATAATTAAATAATAAAGTAGTGGAAATAGAACAGTGTTTGAAAAACTAAAGATTCATATATCTCGATGCAACTTTGATTACTTCTTTCCGTATTTTCATGAAAAGATTACATTTTCTGGTGGCAACTTGGATTATATCTGATTATAGATTTGCACCTAAGCTACACATAAAGTGTTACTTCTTATCGCGTTGTCTCCAAAAGTGTTAGATATGGGCTGAGGAATCTATTTATTTTTAAAAGTAAAGGACAACCCCTTTACTTGAAGTGGGGTTTCCCAGTTCTGTACTTATTTCTTATGAAAGTTGAGTAAACTTAACCGGTATTTTTTTGGGTTTGAAATAAACATCGAAACGGGAAATCGTTTCTGGCACCCTCCGTGGGATTCGAACCCGAGCTCTCGGCATGGAATGCAAGCACTCTACCAACTAAACTATCGGGAAAGATCTTGAAAATCACATCTGATTAATCAAATTAATTAAATTAACCCCTTGAAGCCCGGCGCTGCTTTGTGGTACCCTCCACTACGGCAATGGTTCGCCACTTAGTTCCTATGCAGAGCTGTTTGAAGCTGAATTATTCAGTCCACTCAGCTCCATTCTCCTTCCTCAACTCCTGGCTGCTCCGCATTCACACAACTTTTGCCACAGCCGCCCCTCATCAATTATGTCGTGTTTTTGACCCTCAAGGTTTTGTGGACGCCGTTGCGTAAACAATGGGGTCAAAAAACTCTTTGAGATGTGATAATAAAATGTCCAGAAGGCGAAGGGTTAAAAATAGATTTCTGGAATATAAAAAAAAATATATATAGGTACATTTTAGTCCAGCTTTAGGTCCGATCGATAGCCCACTTGGTAGAGTACTTGCATCCTATGCCAAGAGCTCGGGTTCGATTTTTACCGAGGGTGTCAGAAATGATTTCCCGTTTCCAGCCTTCACAAGAAATACTAGCCCCCTCGAGAGCTGGGAAATGCCCACTTTTTCTGAAGTGGTTGGCGTAAGACCAGCCCCCTTACCAGTAGAAATAAATACGCTCCTCTCGCCACATGCGAAACCCTAAGGGAATAGCTCAGTTGGTAGAACACTTGCGTTTTGAAACCACAGGGCTAGGGTTTCAATCAGGCGCGTTCACAGGTTTTCACCCGTTAGTAGGCAACAAAGTAAGATTGTAAATGTTTTTTTAGAAATGTCAATTCCTTGACTCATAGGTTGGTATGAGGCTGACCACTCATACTGTAAAAAATGGTTCACTTTGCCAATGTCACCCCTGTGTCAGGGAAGGTAGACAAAACTTGCAGGGTGTATGTTCATTTGAAATTTGTAAGCGTGAACTACGCGTGTTTGTCTGTGGGCATGCATTTGACATGAGCTTTAAATGTTTATATATCTTTGCAACTTAGATTATAGATTATTATCAATAACGCAAATTCGAGCACCAACGTCCCCTTGACCATCCCAGCGAGAGCGACAATCAGAAGCATCAGTGTATATAGGTATGGAAAGCAAGTAAGCAAAGGTTAAATTAATAAAATAAAAAATAAAATTAGGCTGATCTATTTGGTTAACGCTGTTTTTGTGTGCATCACACCTCAAGAGCCCTCTGCGAGCTCAGTCGTCGCTGTAGAAACCACCAATTCTCAAGCAAGACCCAGTTTCTGTAATGCTGAATGGACCTTTTGATGACCGTGTTTGGTAAAGGTTTACAAACTATTCAACGCAGCGAAGAGCAATTTTTTTTTTTAAAAAGTTGTTTGTGCTCTGCCGAGATTCGAACTCACAACCTACCATTTACGAGAAGTGTAAACCACTATACTAACTACCGTGTAAATAACGCAAATTAGAGCGCCTACGTCCCCTTGACCATCCCAGCGACAATCAGGAGCATCATTTGCAGTTGCTGGCCCTCTGGCCTGGAACCACCTGCCACATCATGTGAGAGAGCTAGATGACCACGGAAACTTCCGGAATGCACTGAAGTCAAGCAAATTTCTGGCACCCTTGGAGTGACTACATCACGAAACGGCGCTATAAAAAAATCATCAACTCATCATCATCATCAGAACAGGCACCGAAAGCAAATAAGCAAAGGTTACAAAGGCTACAGCAACAGTCACACTTTGGGGCAATATTACAGCGTCTCTTGGCGAAGTTGTGGCCGTAAATTGTCGCCCCAGACTGCAGTCTGAGGACGAGAATGGTCGGCGCAGTTGCACACAGCTGTACCCTCTTCAGTACCCGTAGTGTAGACTGTAGACTCTCTCACCGTGTGCAACATATGTAGGCGGCACACCAGGTCAGGACAAAACTCAGCAGACCACTTGATTTAGGTTGACATTATGTGCATGCTGTGCGCTTTAATGTCTCCCAAAGTTCAAAATCATTTCAGATTAGTCAATAGTCCAGTCGATAGCTCAGTTGGTAGAGTGCTTGCATTCCATGCCGTGAGCTCGGGTGCGAATCCCACCGAGGGTGTCAGAAATGATTTCCCGTTTCGGTGTTTATTTCAAACCCCAAAATAAAATACCGGCAAGACTTACTCAGCCTTCACAACAAGTGTGTACCAGCCCTCCCGGGAGCTGGAAAACCCCCACTTCAACTGAAGTGGTTGGCGTAAGGCCGGCCCCCTTACCTGTAAAAATAAATAGGTTCAACTCGCCACATGCGACCCCTTCGGGGATAACGCGGCAAGAAGTTACATTATATGTTGGTTGCGTTTAATAATGATAATAATAGGATAATTTGATGGGCGCTATTTTTGTGCGAATCACACCTCAAGAGCCGAATGCAAGCATTCTACCAAATGAGCTATCGACTGGACTTTTTACGAGCTTGGTCGTCGCTACAAAGCGTCAATTCTCAAGCAAGACCCAGTTGTTGGAAGGCCGGATAGACCTTTTGTGAACGGTCTTTGGTATATATACATGAATTTTTACCCAGCGAAGCAAATATTTGAAAATATAAATGGTACATTTTTTGTGCTCCACCGGGATTCGAAACTCTAACCTTCCATTAATGAGTCAGACGTGTTAACCACTAGCCTACGGACTGGTCAGTTATTCTACTTTAAGATTTTTTCTATTGTAATTAATCAAGTACGGAAAGAACTATTGGCTCTTATTGAGGTTACACTACGATTACAGACTATAAATTTTCTACCAAAATTCTTGTAAACCTTGCAAATCCATACACAATACACTTTATTTCTTGGTCTCAACTGGCCCTGAGATGTTCTGCCTATTATATATGTGGCTCTTGAGGTGGGTAGAGTTTGGTAACAGCACAAATTGGTAGCCGCGCGATATGTTTACTCGGGAGGCCTCTGCCCCGCCAGGCCGTATACACTTCCACAGCAGTTGGCGCAATGCCAAGTTTCATCCAAGCTTCGCTATATGTGTATAAATATAAATATATATATTGTTATTATTTGTTGTGGTGCCGTTGGTTGCACTGCCTCGTGAGAGATGGCGGCATTTTTGTAGTCTATCGTCTCCTAAATGTTTGTTTGTTTTATGTCCATCTGAGGTAATTTCTCAGGACCAATGTGTATTATCTAATCTAATCTAATTTAAGTTGCAAAGATATGTTACATTGGAGATTCACATTATATGCATTCTCACAAGCAGACACGTACAAGTTCACGCTTGCACATGCCGCATGTGAACCTACAACATAAAAACCAAAAGTCAAATGGGCATACCTACACCCTGCAACTCTTTCCGTCCTTCCCTGAAACAGGGGTGACATTGGAAAAGGGAACCATTTTTACAGCATGGGTGGTCAGCCGCATACCAACCTATAAGTTAAAGAACATACACGTCTTATGAAAACCGGAAATTGATTTAAAAAATATATAAAACAACTCCCACATCATCGTGTTTTACGTTTTTTTCTTAGCTCAGATTGTGTAGAATGTCATTCATTTCAAGGTCATCTTTGCATTAAATGTTGGATAAGCCAAACAAGCACTGGGGGGGAGCTATGATAAAATTGTGAAGAAAATAATTACTGGAAACGAAATTGCACTACATGTGCAGCTTCGTGACGTTTATCCGCCGGCTTCTTCTTCCGATGCCACTTATAACGAAGATCGTCGATAATAATGTTTTTTTTTAAAGAGATTTGTGAAACTACAACTGCAACTAAGCTACACATACAGTGTAATTTTTCGCCGCGTTCTCGGAATGGAATACAAGCACTATACCATGACACTATGTATATTTTGTAGGGGTTGTGTATTCACACAGTGAAAATTCATTTTATTTAAAATAAAATTATTTTTTCTTTAAACGTAGTTTAATTCTCACAATAATATTTTATATCTCGAGCACTTTCAACCGTCAATACTCAGGTCATTATCAAAAGTGATGTATGTCAAACAAACACTTTTTGTGTTACCACTTCAGTTGAAGTGGGGGTTTCCCAGCTCCCGAGGGGGCTGGTACTCATTTCTTGTGAAGGCTGAGTAAACCTTGCCGGTATTTTATTTCGGGGTTGGAAATAAACACCGAAACGGGAAATCATTTCTGACACCCTCGGTGGGATTCGAACCCGAGCTCACGGCACGGAATGCAAGCACTCTACCAACTGAGCTATCGACCGGACATCAGGACTTTCAGTGGAATTGGTGGTTTCCCAGCTTCCGGGGGGGCTGGTTCTCATTTATTGTGAAGGCTGAGTAAACCTTAAGATCGAGCCCTTGCTCTCGGCATGGAATGCAAGCATTCTACCAATTGAGCTATCGACCTTTTAACGAGGTTGGTCGCCGTCGCTACAAAGCGCCAATTCTCAAGCAAGACCCAGTTGCTGTAAGGTTGGATGGACCTTTGGTAAAGGTGTATGAATTTTTCAACCCAGCGAAGAACAAATTTGAAAATATAAATGGTATATTTTTTGTGCTCCGCCGGGATTCGAACCCACAACCCTCCATTCAGAGTCCGAAGTGTTACCACTGAACTACGGACCGGTCAATATTTGAAATATATTTTTTGGTGCTTCGCTGGGAAACGCACTCACTACCGTGCGATAACCAGTCTGAAGCGTTGACCATAATATTGTTAGGTGGTATCTATTATTGTTCACAAAACTGGAAATGCCACAACTTTGATTTTAAATGTCTTACCTCAGTGTTTTATTTCTACTTTTTATCTTAGTAACATACCGATTTCATGGCAGCAGTGGCGTCACAAAAAAAAAACACACCTTTTCTCAAAGAATACATATTTTAATCAATCAATCATCCTTCAAGATGTCATGCTCTTTTTTTTCAAATTTCTTTCTTGATATAATTTTTCCGTATTTATTTTTTCGTAAAAAATATTTATTTTTTATTAGACGGTATTCAAAAACATTTTTTTTCTCCGGTTAATACTTTTTTGTGAGGATGACCCCCCAAATTGTAAAAAAAAATTCACTTTTTCCAATTCCACGCATTTATCAGAAAAAAAAGGTGAAAAGAGTTACAGGGTTTACGTTCATTTGAGATATGAGTCATGTTGCAAATGCCACCACACTAATACCTCTGCGGCACTCTAACAAATGTCTTAGACCTCCAGATTATTGGAAATCTGGAGAGTCTTTCTTTCAGGAAGCACTAAGGAATTGCTTCTAGTGTTGGATGCTTGATTTAAATAAAATGCGAAATACCTAAATATCAAATTGTAAACAAAGTATTTCGTTTGGTTCTATATGCCATTTTTTTTGCTCGCTTTAAATCCAATGAATTTTGGAAAATTAAATAGAGACATAAATACGTTACTTGCTTCCTGAAGACGTTGGCTTCGACGCCAGCTTTACATCGAGAATAATGTAAGTTCTCCCATAACGGTTCGTCTAATATCTAAAAACTATGATTGAATTTTCATGTTTGTAAGTTAATTATTATAATATGTAAAACAGGTGAAAAAATTGAGCCCTGACTGAACAAAGTGGAGATAAATCTGCGGAGACACTGGCCATACGCAACGCAACTATGCAAGTAAGCTACACATTTAGTGTACCTTCATGTCTGCGTTATCCCCGAAGGGGTCGTATGGATTTAATCGTTGGATGCTTTTCCTTCCCTTTCTCATTTTTTCCCATTCATCTTCCTTTCTTTACGTTGAGTTGACAACAGTTTTTTCTCTTAATTTTCCTCATACTACTTGCCTGATTTTTTTCTTTTTTTAGCCGAAGGTAGGTTAAAGTGACTTTCCTGGAGGATGCTCCCAACTAAATTATGTCATAGTATACAATGTGGGCAAACTTTGCTGGTTTGTCGATTGTCTTCAATATATTTTTGTTTATAGATATTAACCATGTACAATTGTTTGTTTGTCAAATAAATAAATTAATAAAAAGGGCGATTCGGGACCTATTTATTTGGATAGGTCAGAGGGCCGACTTCACACAAACCACTTAAGTTTAAATGGGCCTTCCCCAGCGGAATTCCGTCTGCAGGCAACGTCTTAAATGGTGACTTCTCTGACTTTTTTTACTGACAGACACCTCATTCTGTTTATCTTGCCTGCCGTAGTTTAAATGCAGTGGCTCGTGCCTGGGCAGTCACCACACATCACTTATGTTACCAAACACGCGGCCAACCTGCATTCCTCGACTTAAAACCCTCAAACCACTCAGCCAATATTGATTTTGACTGTCTCTCGTATCTACGTATTACTATTTTTACTCTTGGCTTTGTTTGAGACGTGTAGGTGCTATGGTCGAGGGATCAAAAGAGATATTATGTCTTTATCATCATCTTCTGAAGGCAGTGCCTTTTTGCGCCAGCCATCTGTCTCTGTTGGTTGCCATCCTCTTGTAAAGGCAGTGCCTTGTTGTGCCAGCCATCTGTCTCTGTTGGTTGCCATCCTCTTGTAAAGGTAGTGCCTGGTTGTGCCAGCCATCTTTATATAATATTATACATCGAATGTTAAAAGGCAGTAGGGCATAAGCGACATAAACGAAAAAATATATGACTTTTTTTTATTTTATCATATCGTTAAAATCAAAACAGATCTAAAATAAAAATAAAATAAAGGCATTTATTGGCATTCCTATTAATGTGGTTTTACGATGGTGTACGATTTTTTTTTTATGTCACAAGAGTCTTTAGGACAAAAAAGGTCAAAATCTTGTCGGTTACACCAAAACCATACTTCGAAAACGCTGTTGTTTGCTTGGACATAAACAACTCAAAAATCATCGTAGAGCTATGGGAGTTAGCGCATTAGAAAGGGTGGAAAATTTCAAGTAGAGTATCATTCATAACTCATTTTTTACTCATTTTGAAATGTCGCTATAATTAACCGTCGATATAATTATATCGGGCTTATTTATTTTAATTGCTACTAAACATTACAGAACTTTGAAAATTCTGATAAAAGCTGTTTCATTTTCACAATTATACTAATTTTATTTGATTAATAGTTACTGACGTTTTTGATCATGTCGATCATCCTCAGATAAGAATAATTATTCAGAATTTTCAAATTTCTATAATGTTTCATAGAATTTAATCAATGTGAATTTTCAAAGTGTAAATACACAAACCACACAAAAAAACTATTTTAAATTAAAAATGATTAAGAGAGCGTCATTTTTGTGTGTGTCACACCTCAAGAGCCCTCTCCAATCACGGATAAGACTTTTTAAAAGGTGTGTCTTGAGTGCTCCACGAAATACACTCACAAATTTGTTCACTCCGGGTGGCAATATTTTCCAATCCATCGGACCCGCAACGCGAAAAGCCCGGTCTCCGAATTTTGTGCGCATCTGACGGCACGGCTGAACCAAATTGATCGCACCATCGTCCGCCCGTAGATCTGAGTGTCTGCCTCCTCACACCTATCTCAAATCATTTCAGTCAAATAAGGGGGAGCCAAGCCATAACCATTTTTGACTCTATTATTCAGAGTTTTACCTTAATTTAAGTTCGTAAATGTCGATCTCCAGTGGAAGTGACTTAATAGAACTTAAGAGTCTGTGTCGCTGCATTGTTCTTCGATTCTATAAACGTTGTACGCACGCAAATTTTGAAAGCTTCTCAAATCGTCATCTATCTCCCTCGCACTTTATAAAATAAAGTAAGACACATCTAGACTCATCTTGCCCGACATGCGTCCTGCTTGAGTTCATCCACTTATTGGAATCTGTGCGTCTCCTATTTCTCGTGCTGTCACGTGAGTTGATCATCTGATCGCGTGCGGTCACACACAAGAACATCTTCTTTGGTCTGTGTAACCAGACTCCACGCGTCTTCACGCACTGTTACACCCAGTAGTGGGCAAGGTTTAAACATTAATATCCGGCGCCATATTAGATATTTTTCGTCAAAAGTTAGTTAGTGCAGGATTGACGGGTTCTATCTATAATCTATAATCTAAGTTGCAAAGATATGTTAACATTTCAAAGTCATATTAAGTGCATGTCCACAAACAGATACGTGTAATTTGGCGCTTACAAATGCTGCATGTTTCTAAATCTAAGCTGCAAATATATATACATATATCATTTAAGATTTATATTAAACGCATTCCCACAAGCAGACATGTATAAGTTCGCGCTCACACATGCCGCATGTGGACCTACAATATAAAAATCTCAAATGAACATAAGCCCTGCAACTCTTGCCGATCTTCCCTGAAACAGGGGTGACATTGGCAAAGTGAACCATTTTTTACAGTATGGGTGGTCAGCCTCATACCTGTACTTACAAGTGTACTTACAATTAAAATCCAAGCCTCAAATTTACATGCACCCCGCAACTTTTGCTGACCTTCCCTGAAACAGGGATGACAGGGTAGACCAGCAAGAGTTGCATGGATCATGTTCATCTGAGTTTTGTATAAAATGGAGGCCTTTTGAGGTGTGATACACACAAAAACGGCGCTCTCTTATCATGTCATAAAATTTAAATAAATTATTGTAATATGCATGACTCCCAGCTCTTTATATGAGGCAATTCACAATAGAGGGTCAGCTACATAAAAGACATGATTTGACTGTACGCACGCTGTCCAAAAGTAAACATCCATAAATAAGCCGTGTCGAGTTACAGGTTACAAAACCTTAATCTCTCGGTTAGTCAACACGAGGATAGCCGTTATCTGTATCACACGTAAAAAAAACTTCACGTTAGCGTTTACCAAAATATGTATGGAAACAATAACAGCACCTCTAGTGAGAATTTGAATGGATTTTTTTATTCTCTTGCACCCCGGAGGAGCAAAAGTAAGTATTGTTCTGTCGCAATTTTTTTTTCGAGGTTTTCACGGAAATGAGTTGTCCTTGTGCAGAGCATGCAAAAAAAAACTTCCGTCCGTATTTGTGTGTATCTTTTTCCTCTACCCATTTGTAACCATATTGCATGGCTAGTTATTCATTAAATTAAACCAATAGGTTTGTGTAAGGCTGACCATCCATGCTGTGAAATCGGTTCACCTAGTGTTTCACAACCTTTTTTGCCCATCTGCATAAATGCATAAATAAATTATCCAATACGTAATTTTAGCGCCCAGGTTGGGAGCCACTGACTTATCCAATGTCACCCCTGTTTCAGGGAATGGCAGCAATAGTTGCAGGCATTATGTTCATTGGAGATTTGTAAGTCCTTGACTAATAGGTTGACATGTGGCTGATCCCCATGCTGTAAAAATTGATTTACCCAGCCAAGGTAACCCCTGTTTAAGGAAAGTGTGGTAAAAGTTGTTCATTCAGATTTAATTTTTGTTTTGTAAGCACACGTCATGCAGAATGTTTAAGCGCGAATTGACACGTGTCTGCGTGTGTCAGCTGTATACGCCGTTTGATGATACTTACTTTACACACACACACACCTTTTGCGGTTTCACTGAAGCGAGAAAGTCGAGTGCAGCTCCCTGCATAATTTATTTTGTTTAGTGAAGAGCTACGGTCGAGTGTTAATTTATACTCGCCGTACTACAGTCATTAATTTTTAACTGCCCTTTGTTTTCCGACCGAGGGCTATCTTTATATTTGTGGAACTGTCGAAATAACGCCTTTGTGTCCGTCCCACTGACACGTTTAATGGCTTCCCTTTGAAATGCATACCAAAGTGAATAAAAACGCAAGTGGCTTATGCACTTATCTATTTTAAACAAACAGTAAACAACAGGGCTCTATCATTTGTGATGGACGTCGAACATTCAAAATATCCCTCGACTATGTGACGTTTCGATCAGACTTCGTATCGCCATTTCCAAAAGTACCATGTCTAAGCTGGACAAAATATGAAAAAACCGGAGTGTTCCGGTAAAACAGGACATTTTTTTTTATTTCGGCGGATATGACGTCGATGGATCTTCGGAGTGTACCAACAAGCCCAGGTAGTCTGTCGGATTGTCAACGTCATTTTAACATCACGGCGTGGCTAGCCGGCCGCGCTGCGTTTTGGCGGGTCTCCAGTTCTCAGCATTTTATTTTTGAAAAATTGCAATGATATCTTTATTTTAACTACTTTGAGTAGTGACCCTCTGAGATGCGGCCCTCTGAGTAGAGGTCCTCTGGGTGGTGGCCCTGTGAGTAGCGGTCCTCTGAGAAGCGGCCCCCTATGAAGCGGCCCTCTGAGATGCGGCCCTCTGAGTAGTGGCCCTCTGATTAGTGGCCCTCTTAGTAGTGGCCTTCTTAGTAGCGGCCCTCTGAGTAGCGGCTTTCTGAATAGCGGCCCTCTGGGAAGTGGCCCTCTGAGATGCGGTCCTCTGAGTAGATGCCCTCTGGGTAGTGGCCCTCTGAGATGCGGCCCTCTGAGTAGCGGCCATCTAAAGATGCGGCCTTCTGAGTAGTGGCCCTCTGAGTAGTGGCCCTCTAAGTAGCGGCCCTCTAAGTAGCGGCCCTCTGAGTAGAGACCATCTGGGTAGTGGCCCTCTGAGTAGCGGCCCTCTGAGTAGAGGCCCTCTGGATAGTGGCGCTCTGAGTAGCGGCCCTCTGAGTAGAGGCCCTCTGGGTAGTGGCCCTCTGAGATGCGGCCCTCTGAGTAGCGGCTCTCTGAGTAGTGGCCCTCTGAGTAGCGGCCCACTTAGTAGAAGACTGAGTAACGGCCCTCTGAGCAGTGGCCCTTTGATTAGCGGCCCTTTGGGTAGCAGCCTTTTGGGTAGCGGCCCTTTGAGTTTACCCAAAAAACCAAACTTCACATATAACTCTTGCCACCTTTTCCTGACACCGTGGTGGCATTGGTAATTTAATGCGACTAAAACGAAAATTGTATACAATATCACGAAAACATTTCTATATCTATCTATAATCTATAATCTAAGCTGCAAAGATATTATGTTAACATTTAAGGCTCATATTAAATGCATGCCCACAGACAGGCACATGTAGGTTCGTGCATACACATTCTGCACGTGTGCATACAAATAAACAAAACCTCACATGAACATAAACCTTGCAACTCCTGCCGCCGTTCCCTTAACCGGGGTGGTATTGGCAAAAGTGAACCGATTTTTACAGCACGGGTGGTCAGCCTCATACCAACCTATCAGTCAAGGAGCAATCATACTAGTATTTCGATTTTGGGTTTCTAATAAACACCAAGACTGGAAACCATTGCTGAAACCCTTGGGGTATCGAACCCTATGGTGTGGCTCTCTGGCATAGAACGTAATAATTCTACCAGCTGACATAGCAGCATAAACAGGATATTTGTTTGCCTTGACGCATTCTGCCCGGTTTTCCAATGATTTTTCTATGGATTACTGAATCAGAAGTCTATTAGTGTATGGGGATGTATGACAGCTTTCACACAAGTCTGTCTGGTAATCCATAGACAAACCGGGCAGAATGCGTTGTGTCTGAAAAGGTTGTAAGAAGATTAATGAAGGAAATGCTCCACCGGGAATCAAACCCACTACCTTTTGATCAACCATGGTTCTGCGTCCTGTAGGTATTATGGTTTTTTTTACCAGCGTATCGGAAGTCCGTGTTTTTGTTGAAAAGCTGTGAAAGCTAGGTTGATATTAAAACATAAAAACTGAAAGAAAAGCGAGGAAGAGGAAGAAACTGCGGCATAATATTTTTATTGTCGGATTGGCAAGTCGAGTTATGCCTCTCTGGATTTATAGATGCATAGCCGTAACAAAAAATATAAAACAAAATAAGAGGTAGGCTCATACTAACCTATTAGTTATAATCTATATTAATAAAATCAGGATGATTTATTTGTTGAGCGTTGTCTTTGTGTGAATTACACCTCAAGAGCATTCTACCAGCTTGGTAGTGGCTATAGAAAGCACCAATTCTCAAGCAAGACCTAGTTGGTGTTAGGCGGTACATGAATTTTTCAACCCAGGGAAGAGCAAATTTTGAAAATTAAAAGATTTTTTTTTGTGCTCCGCCAGGAATCAAAACTTGGGTCCGTAAAGTTAACTACTAGACTACAGACCGGTCTGTAATGTATGTAAGTTGCAAAGATATCTTGACATTTAATTATAATAAATATATATATATATTTGGATGACTTATTCTTCTTTTGGGCGCCGTTTAGTGGCTCCAGCCACCCCAAGGGCGCCCACCGCTCACTCTCTTCTTGTGAAGATGGTGGTCTTCAGCTCCTTCCTGAAGCGCTCCTCGCTGGTTTCCGTCCTCAGCTTCAAAGGCAGCCGGTTCCAGCACAACGGTCCCGCCGAACTGAACGCCCTATCCCCAAAGCATAAATAAATAAAAATGTACGCCTACTAGCATCTTCCAAATATCAAATGAACATAAACCCTACAATTTTTGCCGCCTTTCACTGAAACATGCGTGGCATCGGAAAATTGAACCATTTTGTAAAGTATAGGTGGTCATTCTCATACCAATCTATTAGTTACAAATGAAAAATGCCACTAAACTTGTAAATAAATTGTCCTCGAAGGGGTCACATTCAACGAGTGGAACTTATTTATTTAGGTAAAAGGATCAGTTTTACTTTAAAAATTGGCGGTTTTTTAGGTTTTTATTATTTATTTTTTATTAAACAAACAAACAGTTATACATGTACTATTTGTGAATAACATCATAGTTATAACAATTCAAAAACCAGCAAAGTTTGCAAACATAATGTGGTATAATTTCGTTTACAACTTAATTAAGAAGGAGAAACAAGAAAAATTTAGAAAGTAATATGAGAAAAATGAAGAAAAAGAGAAAAAAATAAGAAGAGAAAACGACTATCAACTTAATCATCACGTAAAGAGAGGAAAATGAATGGGGGGAAGATAGGAAAGGGAAGGAAAAGGAAAAGGAAAAGCATCCAACGATTAAGCCCCATGAGACCCCGCTGTCATAAGGGATCTTTTTACAGCTTCATTGAATTGCAGTATGGTCGTGTTAACAGATCAATGTTGACAAAAAAAATATTGTAGTTATTGCAGGCCCGGTATGTGAATGCGCTCTGTAAATAATTAGATGCACAAGTAGGTTGTTTAAATGTAAGTAAGGATCTAGTTCGTCGTATGGGACAGTTCAAAAAATTTTTTTTAAGCAAGTCGGGTGAATCGATTGTATTGTTCACTATTTTATGTAGAAATTTCATGTCAGTTTAATTTTATGTGGTAATAAAATAGTCCAAAAAAATTGAATGAGAGTCGTGGGTTACTTCCCTGTCTAAGTGGATGAAGTAAGGGCCGGATAGGATTTTATTGTCCCGATAAAACTCCCTCCCATATGCCACCGAGCATAAATAATATGGAAAGCGCCGCCCTAGGGGACCGCGCAGGGGCCTAGGAAAAATACACAGACTTAGAAAACGCCCCTGATAGCCAGGTACGAACTTAGAGTTGATATCATAACGTATGCAACAAAACTGCACACTCAGTGCAAGATCTTAACGCATTATTATCGATAGGATTCATTGTAGCGAGTGGTGCATTAAAAAAAAAAAAAATAGGATGACTGGAGGAAATGAAAGAAGTAGGTACATAATATGTAAGGACAGAAAGAAATGGCGGTTGATCTGTAATGTTGGCGGCTAGGGTTTGTTAAATTGGAATTTGTTTTCGGTTTAGTTTTGATGATATTATTATATACTGAGTTATAAAATATAATTTGTCGTGTATGTTCCTTGAGGTTGGTATGCGGCGGCTGACCACCCATGCTGTAAAAATGGTTCACTTTGCCAATGTCACCCCTGTTACAGGGAAGGACGGCAAGAGTTGCAGGGTGTATATCCATTTGAGATTTGGTTTTTATGTTGTAGGTTCACATGAGGCATTTGCAAGCGCGAATTTGTACGTGTCTTGTTGTGAGAATGCATGTAATGCGCATCTCCAATGTAACATATCTTTGCAACTTAGATTACATTAGATTAGCTTAGGATGATTTACTTGGTATCGCAGCTAAGCTACAGGAGTGGTTGCATGTGTCAATTGGCTCCTATTTATTTTCTCAATTAAGGGAGCCAGATTTACACCTACTAGTTTACTTGAAATGAAAGTTACCCTGCTTTGCTGCTGAAACGGAAAATCATTTATGACTTCCTTGATAGAGATCGAGCTTTAGACCTCTGTCTTTGAATGATAGCGTCTTCCTGAGATTCGGACCAGACCGGGCATGGTTCGAATCCCTAGATCTATTTATTTTTTCTTCTTCAATGTCACTCCTATGTTCTTTTACTTATAGGTTAGTATGAGGCTGATCCCCCATACTGTTAAAACTTAGTTCACTTTTGACAATGCAACCGCGGTTTCAGGGAAATGCGCTAAGAATTGCAAGGTTTATGTTCATGTGAGGTTTAGTTTATTTATATGCAACCTATAATTCCTTGACTTATAGGTTGGTATGAGGCTGACCACCCATACTGTAAAAAATGATTCACTTTGCCAATGTCACCCCTGTTTTAGGGAATGTCGGCAAGAGTTGCAGGGCTTATGTTAATTTGAGGTTTGGATTTTATTTGCAAGTACACAATCAGCATATTTGTAAGCGCGAACTACACGTGTTTGTTTGTGGGCATACATCTGAGAGCTTTGAATGAATATATCCTTGCAACTTACATTATAGATAGATTATAGACATGCATATTCGCAGAATGTGTAGGCGTGAACCTACATGTGCCTGTCTGTGGGCATGCATTTAATATAAGCCTTATATGTTTACATATCTTTGCAGCTTAGATTATAGATAATAATAATATAATAATAATCTAAGTTGCAAGGATATATTCATTCAAAGCTCTCAGATGTATGCCCACCAAACTAACACGTGTAGTAGGTAGATAGTCTCATTTTTATATTAATTACACATAATAATAATACAATACCTGCACTTTAATTAAAACGTTTTTTTATCATTCTTTCACAACGCCTAGATTCGTCACTGTCTAATTCTGAAGGGAGGGGGGGGGGGGATATCAAGTGCTAAGGAACATTACTTAAGGCTGGGCCGCCTCGGGCGTCAGCTGAGAGAAAAAAAGCTCGGGGCGCTAATGCGTATTTATGGGCCATGGGCGCCAGCCACTCTCGCAAATCTGCTTCATCCCACCATGGAAAATTCCAGAACACTTTGTGATTCTGTAAATGTGACAAAATTCCAGAGCTATCAACTGGGCAATAACCTTCTCTCTTCTCTCTTTCTCTTCTCTCTTCTCTCTTCTCTCTTCTCTCTTCTCTCTTCTCTCTTCTCTCTCTCTCTCTTCTCTCTTCTCTCTTCTCTCTTCTCTCTTCTCTCTTCTCTCTTCTCTCTTCTCTCTTCTCTCTTCTCTCTTCTCTCTTCTCTCTTCTCTCTTCTCTCTTCTCTCTTCTCTCTTCTCTCTTCTCTCTTCTCTCTTCTCTCTTCTCTCTTCTCTCTTCTCTCTTCTCTCTTCTCTCTTCTCTCTTCTCTCTTCTCTCTGTTCTCTGCTCTCTGCTCTCTGCTCTCTTATGAGCCATCTTAGAACAGTCTCATTCTGGCATTTGAATAAAACTGCCCTCATACAGAGAGCCTTTGCCTGATTTATTTGGTGATATGAATTAGCTTCTAGATGAAGAAGAAAATGTGAGGATAGACTAAAGTAACTCATTCTGGCATTTGACTGTAAATAGTAAGAGTAAATAATAACTTCACCTGACTTCTTTGGTGGAAAAACCTTTACCGCCAGCATTGCAGATCAACCGCATTTTTCAGTCCTTGCTGCATACTTCTTTCCTTTCATCGAGAGTCATTCCATTTTGTACCACATGTGTACATATTCCACATACTGCATGTGTACATACAAAATAAACCAAACCTGGCATAAGCATAAACTTTGCAACCCCTGCTGCCTTTCACTGAAACCAGGTGGCATTGCCGAGAGTAAACCAAGTTCTTACAGCAGTACCTACTTATATATTAGTCAGGTAACAAAAAATAATTGGAACATGTTAATAATTAAAAAGCTTAGAAACAAATTAAAATAAATACCAACACTTAAGTCTAAATAAATATTTACGCTGAGTAAAATTTTGTAAATTACATTTCCGAGCATCCACAAGTTGGCTCAGCGAGGCGAATTTTCCCGGATCCGCCAATTATGTGGGGAAAGTCGTGGGGAAAAATAACTGCCGGGACGTGATCACAACACTAATCATGTCATCACCACGCGGGCGGTGTCCCTGTCGCACGCGTGCGGAAATATGGGACCGGAGAGAGGGATGGGTGTATGGGATTTTATATTGTGCGCTGTATAGGGTGTTCCGTAGTGAACTAGTAGATTTTCTAAAAAAAAAATTCAGATAAAAAATTGCAATAGCAAGTGGATTAAAAATATTTTTCTTTTTTTGGTGGTACTTGTATCGAAGATCGGCGATCTATAATCTAAGTTGCAAGGATATATTAACATTCAAAACTCATATAAAATGTATGCCCACAAACAGATACCTGTAAATTGACGCCTATAATTAATGCTGAATGTGTAAGTACTTTTACTACAAATTAAAATCAAAAGCCTCAACTGAACATAAGCCCTGCAACTTTTGGCCAGACCTTCTCTGAAATAGGGGTGACATTGGCAAAGTGAACCAATTTTTACAGTATGGGGGATCAGCCTCATACCAATTTATAAATCAAGAAGAAGATCATCATGGGTATTTCACCATGGATGCTGCGGCTCGAAATACGGATTTAGTGCTTTTGCTGAACCATTAGCGCAGGTTTTTTCCGTCGCAAGAAATGAGTAGCTCGGGAGCTGAGAAACGCCCCCTTCAATTGGTTTGCGTAAAGCTGGCCTTTTTACCTATAAAAATAAATAGGTTCCTCTCGTCAAATGCGACGCCTTCGGGAACAACGCGGCTAGAAGTTACACTATACGCGCTGCACCCCGAGTATAGAGCATTGCGTAAATAGCTCGGACTCTATAGTAATCTAAGTTGCAAATGTATATTACATTTAATATTTATATTAAACGTATTCCCACATGCAGACACGTTTAAGTTTGCGCTTAAACATGCCGCATGTGAACCTAAAATATAAAATCCAATCTCAAATGAACATAAGCCCTGCAACTCTTGCCGACCCTCGCTGAAACAGAGTCTAAAAATGGTCTAAACTGTTTCGGATGTCGGAATCAGAAAGGATGGTAGGGAAGAGAGGAATCCTGGGCAAAAGTGGACAGGACTACAACTCGCAGAAATCAAACTCGATGTTTTTTCAACACGCCATTTATTTGGCTCACTGCCGCTAACACATGTTGACAGGTGGATGGGCAGAGCACAAGAGAAATTTTTACAACTAAAAAAATGACATAAGACGTCAGACAAGTCTTCTTCCTCTTTTATCTTTTTAGTTGTTAGACAAAATGATATTAGACGTCAGAATAGTCATCTTCTTCTTTTAATATTAGTTATCATATTAAAATCAGACCAGGTGACATTGGCAAAAAGAACCATTTTTTACAGTATGGGTGGTCATTTTGTCTTTGATTGCGTCAATAAACAATGTATGGAATATACGACGCGACGGCGCTCCTAGAGAGTTATTTTTATTTTTTAGATTCACGCAATCAAGGTAAGTTTACGCAATGTTTCAGCTCTGGTATTCAAACCAGATATATTTTTTGATGTGCTATCAGAGGCGATAACCATTAGACTACCATCTATTTTTTTTGTAATTTTGTCAACACTTTTGCGGTCACACGCTACCTTGCAAAGTTGTACTGAAAGAAGAACTACATATAATGCTAATTGGATCACAGCCTAATTTACGGCTTTGCTAAGTTGTGTTATGTTGTTAACTGAGAATATTAATACAGCTCCAGCATATCTACTCTTCCCATACAACTTGGACTTACTTGTAGAGAAATTAAAAAAATCACCTTCAAGGCGGTCGCATTCTGACATTTAACTGAAAATTATAATAAATCAACAATTATTTAAATATTCATCATTCTTGTGACTCATTGTTGAGGGTTGTGACCCTAGTGGAAGCAATCACTCTTCTCCAGTTTTCTCTTGACAGCGCTGTCCGCAGCGCTCCAACCACCGAAATACCTGCTAGTGTCTTCATTTGATCGATCCATCGTGTGGGGGATGTTCCTCTTCCTCTCTTTTCCTCCAATCCACCGATTACATCCAGTAATTCCAGGCTATCTTCATTGCCACGGACAACATGTCTGAAGAACTTAAGAATACGGCGTGTACATATACTGGCCAGAGTCAAACCATCCAAACGTAGCTCCCGACGAATGGACTCGTTGGTACGTCTAGCTTTCCATAGGATTCGAAGCATGCACCTCCAGCACCACATGTCGAAAGCATCAATGTTTCTCCTTTCTGCTGCTTTTATGGTCCATGTTTCAGCAGCATAGAGAAAATTAGAGTAGACCAGACTCCTGACAAGCTTAATCTTGGTGCTGTTACTCACACCCCGGTCTTTCCATATTTTGTCCAGCTTAGACATGGCATTTTTGGCAATGGTAATACGACGTCTGATCTCTTTTTCACTAGTTTCTTCATTGCTAATTAGAGATCCAACGAACTGGAACTCGTTTCTTATCTCCTAACCTTGAAGTAAATTTCTAAGATCACCAAAACAAGATTTTTTCGAATTTATTTGGTGATGTACATAGAATACTTCTATCAAAAGAAGAAATAGTGTGAAAAAACTAAAAGAGGAGTAGGTAGTCGCATTCTGACATTGTGATCAATTTTTATTTATTTTGTAATCAGTTATTAAGTAATAATGAATCAATTAAAAATAAAAAAAACACTTGGATTTTCGTGACAAAGTGACCACATGCGGTCGATAGTTCAGTTGGTAGAATGCTTGCATTCCATGCCAATAGCTCGTGCTCGATTCCCACCGAAATGTTGGCAAGAGTTTTAGGGCTTATGTTCATTTCATATCTGTTTTTTTTATTTTGTTAGTTCACATGCGCTATGCGAAAGATTGAACTTATGCGCGTCTGTTTGTGAGAATGCGTTGAATAGGAATCTTAAATGTAATACATCTTTACAACTTAAATTATATGTTGACATGAGCAGCGGCAGTGGCCTAATGTAAACGTACTTTAAGGTCCGGTATTTTCAACGTAAGTAAAGCGACTTTATACTGAATGAAAAGGACGCACTTATGCCAATCGTGTGAGTAGTTTTTTTTATTAGTGTAAAGTCACATATCGTCCCCTCAGTGAGTGTTTGGCTTATCTACCATTTGATTCAAAGATGGCCATTCAATGAAATTGTCTTAAGAATCACATTCTACACAACCTGAGCCAAAAAAATTAAGATCTAATAATGTGAGAATTGTTTTAAATATTTTCAAAATAAATTTCCAGTTTTACACACAGCATACATTCAAACATTGCTCATTTCAAATTAATTCTGATAGACATAAGACAAACAAATACTAAGGGGACGATATGCTTACGTTGAAAATACCGAGTCTAGGATTGTCGTGTAAAATATTTTTTATGTTTATAACTTACATTTCCATTTTTTTCTAATAGGTTGGTAGAATAATTGACCTTTTAGTTAAGGTCTAGTACGAGTTTAAATACCTCAGAATACTGTATGGTACCTGGCGAGGTCTATTTGCACCTGTCTTTTGATCAGATCTCCTGTGGATGCTGGGGATATAATAGTATACATACAGGTACTGCGATTAGAAATATAGAAGACCCTACCAGGTGAAGGCAGATCAGACGGGGATAGTTGAAATAAGGCAGTTAAAATAAATATGTGCCCAACCAAGAACTCAAGCCTAACATGCCTGGAGATTAGAAGTGTTCTATTGACGCTCTGTCTTTATGAAATTTCAATATAGTATATCGTTACGAATGTAGGATTGTAGGTCTGTGTATGTTTACTTATGATTGTGTGTACTATGTGTGTTTTCTACCTGTGTGTGTCCAGATGTAAGTATTTGGATGGTCATACTAGCTTCTGATTGAGAAGAATCTCGCATGGTCTCGCTTGTGCCAAAGTAGTCTTTATTCACTTATAAATACAGATCGCAGTGCTTTGAAGGGGAATTAGTACCTACCTAAGCCGTTGAGCAACATACTACAAAAGATTCACTGTGAACTACATGTGAGGCAATCCTAAAATAAAGTGTGTAAAGTAAATTCAATAGGAAAAAACAAAGTTTGAATTCACTTTTATTTCTTTTTTTGCTCAAACGTTTTCGCATAATAAGGCATCTTCTGAAGCATCTATAATTTAAGTTGCAAGGATATATTCATTCAAAGCTCTCAGATGTATGCCCACTAACAAACACTTGTAGTTCGCGCTTACAAATGCTGATTGTGTACTTACAAATAAAATCCAAACCTCAAATGAACATAAGCCCTGCAACTCTTGCCGACATTCCCTGAAACAGGGGTGACATTGGCAAAGTGAACCATTTTTTACAGTATGGGTGGTCAGCCTCATACCAACCTATAAGCCAAGGTATTGTTACAAATCTTTTTACTTTATCCATTAATTTTCAAAAGAAAAACAAAAATTCATAAATAAAATACAATGGACTTTCACTGTGTTAACAGAAATACCCTTAAAAATATAATGTGTAAAATAAATTTGATCGAAGTTTTATTAAATTGAACCCAAGCAAATCGTAACGATATCATAATGAAAGTATGAATATATGTATGTGTTAGTGAGAGGCTTACAATTCAAACTGTATAAATTGGTTAACTTTGCCAATGTCATCACCACCAAGTTGGGCAAGACAGATCTGCTCAAAACACCTTCCAGTTTCAAGGTATCTTGCATTTTATATGCCGTAGCCACTAACATTCCTTAAATTTTCTACGCTGGAAAAAGCCTTTCAAATCTCGATTACTTATTTTACTTGCAAACTTACCATTTACCTACCTACCTACTATCCCTAACAACTAATACACGTCTGAACATACACAAAACAGAAGATAATAATTAAGATCAACATGTAGCATCATATCGACCGGTATAAAACTTCAATTAAAGCGTTTTACCCAGCACGTATTGAAACTGAAACGCTTTCTAGGTTCGCTGTACAAGTTTATCTACAATTTTTTGTTAAAAACTCATGGATGTGGTACGTTTTATTGGGTGGAACAGTATCTCGGGAGTGATTTTAAACGCAGGACAGGTGGCGCGCGCTCTCGACCAATCAGAGAGCTGCAAGTGGAATGCCGCTCAGAAACTTCCGGTGGACTGTGATTTATAAAATAGTAAAACACGTCTGAGGTGGGCATTGTGATGGGAATTATATCAGAGTGAACCTCAGGAGTAGAGTTAAACAAAATAACATTTCAAATCGAGTCATAATATTGGGATGATTTGAAGACAAGAGCGCTCTGTGAGCTTGGTCGTTGCTACAAAATGCCGATTCTCAAGCAAGACCCAGTTTCTGTAAGGCTGGATGGACCTTTGGTGATCGGTCTTGGTCAAAGGTAAATTGATTTTTCAGCCAAACGAAGAGCATATTCGAAAAGTAAATGATGCATTTTTTGCTCCGCCGGGAATCAAGCCCAAAACCTTCCCAAGTGTTAACCGCTAGACTACGTACATACCAGTCTTTGTATGCTCCTCATGCACTAAAGCTACCCTAGCGCCCTTGGAGTGGCTAGTTCCACTAAACGGTGATATATAAAATTGTGCAATTAATATTATTGTTATTATGGACTCCTAAACCGATAAATAAATTATATCTTCATAATTTTTTCAGAAAACGTGTAAAATATTCTCGGAGTTCATGGGAAGTTTGGTGTTGATCGGATCATATATATAAAAAAAAAAAAGCATCTGGATCTTGCTTGAGGAATTCTCGCTTTTTATAGCGATGAGAATTATATAGTTCCTTGACTTATAGATTGGTATGCGGCTGACCACCCATGCTGTAAAAATGGTTCACTTTTCCAATGTCGCCCCTGTCTCAGGGAAGGACGGAAAGAATTGCAGGGTGTATGTCCATTTGAGATTTGGTTTTTATGTTGTAGGTTCACATGTGGCATGTGCAAGTGCGAACTTGTACGTGTCTGGTTGTGAAAATGAATGTAATGTGAATCTCCAATGTAACATATCTTTGCGACTTAGATTAAATTAGAGCTCTTAGGTGTGATTCAAACAAAAACAGCGTTCACCGTTCCGTAGCTTTTAAGAGTTTTAACCATTAGACTTAAGACTGATCTCAAATGAATTGTTAAAATATTTTGGCCTCTTAATTATTTAATTCATGTTCTATCCTTATACTCCAATTTTTTACCACAAAATAACTAAACGTACCTAGAATTAAAGTTACCTAGGTAGGTATGTATGCGTTGCGCTCGTTTTAAAATTCCAGTCTGTCAAGACTTAAAAAAAATATATGGTGGTCACTGGACAATGATTTTAAGTTCGATTGAATGAGTTTTTAGGGACCAGTTTCTTAATATCCGTTAGAGCTTTTTAATCATCATCATCTTCTAAATATATATTACAATGATTTATTTGGTGAGCGCTGTTTTGTGTGTATAACACCTCAAGAGCCCTCTACGAGCTTGGTCGTTGCTGTAGAAAGCGCCGATTCTCAAGCAAGACCCAATTGTTGTAGGTTGGATGGACCTTTCAGTGACCGGTCTTAGGTAAAGGTTTATGATTTTTTTCAATCCAGCGAAGAGCATATTTGGAAATATAAATGGTATTTATTATTTTTTGTGCTCCGCCGGGATTCGAATCCACAACCTTCCATTAACAAGTCTGAAGTGTTGCCACTGGACTACGGACCGGTCCAAGAAATGCCAACAACACGCGGTATACCTGAGCGGTCACCCATCCAGGTAGAATCCGCGCCCAATGTTGCTTAACTTCGGTGATCTGATGAGAACCGGTGCTTTCAACATGGTATCGTCGTTTACAAAGGCAGTATCTTTCTATGATAGCCATTTCGCTCCCCCAGTTCTTGTTTATCGTATACGCCAATCTTGTCAAATATGACTTTTTCATGCAGTTGTCTTATGAATCAAATTCTACATAATCTGAGCTAAGAAAAACCGCAAAACTCGATAATGGGAGAGTTATTTTAAATATATTTTAAATAAATTTCTTGTTTTCATAAGACACATCGGTCCAGTACACATGCAAACATTGCTCATGTAAAATTTTCTCAATGGCGTATACGATAAACAAGAACTAAGGCAGCGATTTATCTCTGCTGGTCGCCATCTTCTTGTAAAAGCAATGCCTTGTTCTGCTAGCCATCTGTCTCTGTTGGTTGCCATCCTCTAGTAAGGCAGTGCCTTGTTGTGCTAGCCATTTGAATCTGCTATTCGCAATCTTCTTATGAAGGTAGTGTCTTACTGTGACAATCATCTGTCTATGTTGGTCGCCATCCTCTTGTAAAGGCAGTGCCTTGCTGTGCTACCCATGTGCTCCTGTTTGTTGCCATCCTCTTATAAAGGCAGTGCCTTGTTGTACTCGCCATCTGTCTCTGTTGGTTGCTAACTTATTGAGCTGTGAATAGGAGGAGACAATATAAATTATATATATAATTATTTTTTTAAATAGTTTCACATCCTATATCATTTTAGTTTGTTTTTAAAAAGTACAAGATATGTTTTATTTTCTTCGTTTTTTTTAATGAACCGGTGCGGGCAACTTTCCACTCTCCAGACTTCATACAAGAGTTTTAGCAGACTCTTGTTATAGGACTGATGGAGGAAAGCATTGTACAGGCAGCGGTGGCTGCGATTGATCATGGAGGTCAAGACCCACTCCGGGTTATCGTGCCATAGATGATGATCTATAATCTAAGTTGCAAAGGTATATTAACAATTGAAATTCATATAAAATGCATGTACACAGACAGACAAATGCTGCATGTGTAATTAAAAATTAAGTCCAAAACTCAAATGAACATAACCCCTGCATCTCTTGCCGACCTCCCTGAAACAAGGGTGACATTAATAATAATAATATTAGGATGATTTATTTGGTGAGCGCTGTTTTTGTGTGCATCACACCTCAAGAGCCCTCTGCGAGCTTGGTCGTCGCTGTAGAAAGCGCCAATTCTCAAGCAAGACCCAGTTGTTGTAAGGTTGGATGGACCTTTCAGTGACCGGTCTTTGGTAAAGGTTTATGAATTTTTCAACTCAGCGAAGAGCACATTCGAAATATAAATCGTATATTTTTGTGCTCCGCCGGGATCCAAATCCACAACCTTCCATTTACGAGTCCGAAGTGTTGCCACTACGGACTACGGACCGGTCCAAGATGCCAACGACACGCGGTGTACCTGAGCGGTTACCCATCCAAGTACTGTCCGCGCCCAATGTTGCTTAACTTCTGTGATCTATGGGAACCGGTGGTCGTTGACGCAAAGGCAAAGTGAACCATTTTTTACAATATGAGTGGTCAACCTCATACCAACATATAAGTGAATGAATGATGATTATGACGAGTATTTCATCAGAACAAGCACCGTGATGCGTTTTTGCCTTTATCGATTATTCTTAGAACACAATCATTTTTTCCTTATTCATTTTTTAATAGGAAAATAGCTTTCGGTAGTGCTGCAGGTAGCCGGGACGGTCCCAAATAACCTGTAATCAATGCGTACCCCATTTCTCGAGATGTATTAATGGCGTTTACGTATCGGGGCATACGCTTTAATGTAGAGTGACCATAAATGCAATGAAATGTGGAACAGGTTTCCGAAAATTGTGGATGATAGCTCTATTGGGCTATTGACTGGGGCGACCAAGACATCTAAATCTAAATCTAAGCTGCAAAGATATGTATCATTTGAGATTCATATTAAATGCATTCCCACAAGCAGACATGCATGATTTCGCGCTTACACATGCCGCATGTGGACCTACAATATAAAAAAAACCAATCTCAAATGAACATAAGCCCTGCAACTCTTGCCGACCTTCCCTGAAGCAGGGGTGACATTGACAAAGTGAACCATTTTTTACAGTATGGGTGGCCAGTCGCATACCAACCTATCAGTCAAGGAATGAATCGTGAGTTTTATTTATTTTTTATCTTTCAATTTATGGAGGTACAAAAAATATGACTAGCATGACAGATCAATAGCTCAGTTGGTAGAGTGCTTGCATTCCATGCCGAGAGCTCGGGTTCCAATCCCACAAAGGGTATCAGAAATGATTTGCCATGTCGGTGTTTACTTCAAACCTCAAAATAAAACACCGCTAAGTTTTATTTAGCCTTCCCAAGAAATGGGTACCAGTCCCCTCGAGAGCCGGGAAACCCCCAGTTCAACTGAATAGGCTGGTGTAAGGCCGGCCCCTTCATATGTAAAAATAAATAGGTTCCACTAAAATGCGATCAAAGACTACACCAAAAATCAAGTTATATGCATTTTTTAACACAGGAAACGACTTACCATACAATTACCTTAAAACTTGGTGCATTTTCTAAATGCCTTTCTTCTGAGGTCTTCCTGGAGGGCCTTAGGGTTCCTTTTGGCTGGAGATCCAGCGTCTCCTATAATTGGCAGATGACTTCCGCAGGATGTGCACAAAAGAAGGAATCTTCCCCAAATACTTGCATAATTTTACATGAATAATATGCTTATCGATTGAACAAGGTCTTTATCATCAAAAATGTGTCAATTTTAATCTATAATCTAAGTTACACAGATGGATTAACATTAAGAATTCACAGAAAATCTATGCCTACAAATAGACACGTGTAAATTTGCGCTTACACAATACACATGCCGCATGTGTACTTACAAAATAAAAACCCAAAACTAAAATGAGCATACACCTTCAAACTCTTGAGAACCTTCCCTGACACAGGGGTGACATTGGAAAAGTGAACCAATTTTTTTACTTACAGTATGGGTGGTCAGCTTCATACCAACCTATAAGTCAACGAACTACAATCTAAAGTTAAAAAAACATAAGTAAGTAAAGTAAGCTACACATATAGTGTTACTTCTTACCGCGTTTTACCCGAAGAGGTAGCATGTAAAGAGTGGAACGTATTTATTTTTTCAGGTAAGGGGGCGGACTTACGCCAACCACATAATTTGAAGTGGGGGTAGTGATAATTAATTTTCGATAGTCATAGCACTAAAATATTTTTAATACAAATAATATTTATACATCTCTAGGTACTGTCAGTGTTGTTTTCTTGAAAATGGTGTGTTAACACTCCGATAGCGCTCGAGATATTAAACTCAACCAGTGAAGAAAAACTTTTTCAAAACTTTAAGGGTTTGTGTATTGGCATTGTAAAGATTTATTTTAAAGTAATATCGTAAAAAAAAAACACAAAGTTTGTCTTCATGAGTTGATTTATTTCCTCGTGCACTTTCGACGTCATCATAGTTGTCCTCTTGATAATGGTGTGATAACATCGAAAGCACGCGGGAAAATAAATCAACTCGTGAAGAAAAACTTCATTAAAAACTCATTAAAGACTTTTTTGTTTTTATTTTTGCTTTATTAATTTATACTTCTCTTACACATTTGGTTACCACAGTCATAGTAGTACAAAATTACTAGAAATTTCAGATGCTATAATGGAGTGCATGGTAACGTTTTCATGGTAAATTGCCATGACCATAAATTAAACAGCTGATGCCTCCATATGAATTTATTTCCTTTGTTCATTTTTTTATTACCACTCTAACATTATTGTTATTGCTATGGAAATAATGGTTCTATAATCTATAGTCTATATAAAACCCATCTACAATCTAAGCCACAAAGATATGTTACATGCAAGATTCATATTTCATGCATTCTCACAAGCAGACACGTATAATTTGGCGCTTACACATACCGCATGTAAACTCATAATATAAAAACCTTGTAAACTGTTCAGTTCGACGGCTCTGATTTAAGTCTTCCGCTACAGACAGCTTTGGTCTTTATATAGCATGCCATAAGGTTCTCGAAGCATCGGAAATTGGAACATTCTTGATCTTGCCAGAATATTATATTTAGAAGATTCGAGCGAATGCTTACACCATCGAACAATTACAAGTATTGTTAAGAATGTAACATTATTTAACATACCTACCAATGATGCATTCGTATTTTTGTCTATGGTGTTTTTTGCTGTCTACTTCATGTCAGTGTTTTTGACAGCTGCACCCGACTTCCTTCTTCTCTCTCGAACTCTCATAGCAACATGTCCGCTTGCTTTCATCCATTTTAATTTGTGTAATCTGATGTAAGTTTTTTGAACTAAATTATTGAAAAAACATTCTAAGCAATCTTTCATAAACAGTGAAGCAATTGACACAATCTTAAATTTTTTTTTAAATTTTTACAACACGGCTTCTATACTTCCGTATAGAACACGGCTACACAACCCGAAAAATTTTTGAGATTGTGTCAAGTGCCGGCCGTGAAAGCCTTAATGTACAATTGAATCACCTCTACGGGGAGGAATTTTCAAGATTTTCTCGACGACTCGAGACCCTACAATACTTCCGTATAGAACACGGCTACACAACCCGAAAAAATTTTAAGATTGTGTCAAGTGCCGGCCGTGAAAGCCTTAATGTACAAGTGAAGCAATTATTTGGGTGAATTCCACCAAAACCCAGCACCTAACAAACCAATCAATGGCTAAATCCGGCCATTTTGGATCACTTTGCCCCGGATAAAGTGCGAACATTTGGTCCATCCTAGCCGGATGAGCGAACAAGTATAATTATTTAAACACCTACATCTTGAGACACAGACACAATCACACAAAACACACAAACACACATTCGTAACATTATGTTGTTGAGATCTCAGCACAACACTGCATTTAAAACACTCCCATTGATAAATTTCTTTCATCTCTTTCACCATTTCTCTCCCTTTCACCACTGGCTCATGCTTTACGCCCAAGTTGTTTTCACGACTGGGGGGAGCGAGTCACGACAAATTGGTCAAAGACAGCTCGTCCATTTACAAATCGGTCACCGACAATTTTTCACAATCGGTCACAGACAACTCCCTTGCAGACATCTCGGCTACAGACACATCTGTAATATGACAGTTCGTCCACACGCCTTTTTGATTACCGACATTTTTGTGCTTTTACTGTAGTTTTAGTGAATGAGGTCCGAACTTTTTTTAATCTGGAACTTTTTCCTCGGCGAACAAACTTGTCGAGACAACTCTTGTATGGAACAACCGAAAACAAAATATTTGAATTAATTTTCCATAGGCATCATTTTTTTTTTTTTTATCCGGCTGGGTGATGACATGATTTTGTTTATGTCTATTCTCGTGCGGACTTCATTGTAGTTTTCCATGATAAAGCTATCTGTGGGTCATTTTATTTTTTTTTATTTTATAAACGGTCATAATTGTCCATTTACATAATACATAAAAAACGTAATTCACAATAATAATAATAATAATCTAAGTTGCAAGGATATATTCATTTAAAGCTCTCAGATGTATGCCCACAAACAAACACGTGTAGTTCGCGCTTACAAATGCTGATTGTGTACTTATAAATAAAATCCAAACCTCAAATGAACATAAGCCCTGCAACTCTTGCCGACATTCCCTGAAACAGGGGTGACATTGGCAAAGTGAACCATTTTTTACAGTATGGGTGTACATAAGTGTAATAAATTTACAGTATGGGTTACTTGGCTAGTAGGTTGTTATGAGGCTGACGCCCAAACTTTGTGAGCGCGAACTTATACGTGTCTGCTTGTAAGAATGCATGTAATATGAATCTTACATGTAAGATAATATAGATATCTTTGAAACATAGATTATCGATTATGGAGACTAGTCATATGGCTTTTTTATTTTAAAAGCATTTATTTCATAAAAAAACATTAAATCTCTGAATAAAAAGTTGAAATGCGAAAAAAAGTGTTTCTTTGCTCCCGGCGAGAAATTGAATTTTATTTATTGGTAAAATTGACCGGTCCGTAGTGCAAGTGGTAACGCTTCGGGCTCGTAACTGAAAGGTTGTGGGTTCGAATCCCGGTGGAGCACAACGAATATACCATTTATATTTTCAAATTTTCTCTTCGCTGGGTTGAAAAATTTATAAACCTTTACCAAAGACCGATCATCAAAGGATCCATCCAGCCTTACAGCAATTTGGTCTTGCTTGAGAATTGGCGCTTTCTACAGCGATGACCAAGCTCGCAGAGGGTTCTTGAGGTGTGATACACACAAAAACAGCGCTCACCAAATAAATCAGCCTAATTTTTTTTTTAGCATAGCACAGTCAAATTAAAGTACCTATACACTTTCCTCAACAAAACAAAGCTCTACGGAATTCAGACAGACTTACACCACAGAAATCTAAATGGGATAAAGAGTTGATGAGACGAGACATTCTGTTCGTTGGAGAATAGTAACCTAAATTAGAAGGAAATATTGTATGTGACCATAATGTCGTGTTGAGGATCTGTCGTGTGACCGATTCGTCCATGGCCAAGCCGTCTGTGGATGGGTTGTCGTGGAACCGGCTGGGGGTGCCTAGCCTTCCGTTCATTTTTAATCTCGGTTAATTGTAACAAACTGCTCGTGTACCGCTAAAAGGGGAGCAGAGGACGTTCTCGTGTCGCAGCTAAATTTTTATTATTTTCCAAACGAATTTAAATGGACCTAGAGAAGGGGAAAATCTGTCAGAGTAATGTACTCGTATTAAGCCTTTCGGCAGGTGGGTAGAGGCAAATAAGCCCTATAACTCTTGCTGACTTTCCCTGAAATAGGGGTGGCATTGGCAAAGTGAACCTTTATTGGTCTATGAACTGTAACTGTAGCTCTGTCACAATTCCGCTAGGCGTGGCTTTTGCAGAGTTGCACCATCTTTTCCTATCCTTGCATACCTCTTTCAAATGATTCATATCCATCACATTTTTCATACATTTACTTCGTTTACATTCACTTTGTTCATCACATTCTTTCACAATTTCACCAATCTGATCCAGCCATCAATTTCTTGGTCTTCCTTTTCCTCTGTTTTTCACATTTCCTTAGTGAAAATGTATGAAAACACACAGCATTTTATTTTCTGTGATAATAAAAATGAAATGACGTTCGTTGGTAACTTAATTACTTGAGAGTGGCTAAAATTTAAATTTTCTTTTTATCTTAAAATTATTGTAATCTAGGAAATGTTATGGCATAACAAATATACAAATATCTTGGAAGGTTATCATATTAGAGTAAAGCTGAACATCCTTTTTGAATCGGTTCTTCTGATTTGTATAATTTTCTAACAGCTGTTTCTTTTAGCAACTCTTGCAAATCGGTCACTGTTATGTCTTCGTGGAAATTGATCTCACGACCCTTCATTTTCGAGACTTTACGTTAACCAATACCCAGTTACATGTACGTGATAAAATTTAGACGTATCTTTTCATCTATTTTTTTTCCGTACTACATTTTTTTACCTATAATTGCTTTATTTTGTTAGTACTAGGTGGCCCAATAAAAATGCCACTTATTTGTTTTTGTAGATTTACATAATTCGCATATCAGCCCATTAAATATTTCTCGGTCAATAAATCACATTATACCCTTAGGTCCTTTATTCTAGGCCAGTCATTCCCAAACTTGTCTATATTGTTATGCCTTTTTAGCGGGCTCTATTTAATCAAAACTGTGGTTTATTTATTTAACGCAATTTATGTTCTCCCTTCACGGTTCCGACAGGGTTTAACATTCGAACAGTACGATGGTTTAATTTAATTTAATTTATTAGACGATTTCTTTAGCGCCGTATTGTGACCAATCACCTCAAGGGCGCTTTACACGTTGTAAAAACAATAATTAACATTAACTTAAACTTACGGACAAACAAATATTTAAAATGGCAGAAAAATAAATTTCAATAGAATATAAAATCAAAGTACAATAAATTACACCAACGTTTGACGAGAACAAAAAATCAAATCAAATTGTATCTACATCAATTTCAGAAACCAAACAAAAATACAATTAAAGTAATTCCAAGTTATACAGTTATTAATAGTAGAGCTACTGTTCAGAAATTTCATAAAATTTAGAAAAAAGGTGTGTCTTCAGGCCTCCCCTGAAACTGTCGTAGTCAGTAGTCATGGTTGATTTACATTTGTCTTTCCAGGGGATCTTGGTCCTAATTTATACAGATTATTACGATCATTCTCGAAACATGGAGAATCGTTACATACCACCTTGATTTCACCAGAATATTTGATTCAACACTTAATCAATCTTGAACAAATACAAATCCTCATCAGGTGCCTACATACCTAAACATCTAATCATTTCTAGAGATTTCATAGACATATTATTAAACTAACACAGACAAACCCAACACAACTACTAATATCTTGCATAATCGTAACCAAATATACAGACCCCCCGGGGGTTAATTTTACCATGCTAGGGGTCTTTATATTATTCTTCTTCGTCAGCTACTCTCAGTCCACTCCTGGACGTAGGCCTCGTCCAATCTTCTCCATGTTTGTCTATCACCTGCTGTCCTCTGCTGCAGTTCCCTTGATGTCGTCCAGCCACCTCAGTTAGGGTCTCCCTACTCCCCGCGACATCCTGGGTCGCCATTGAACGATTCTTCTAAACCACCTGTCGTGGTTCTGTCTTGCGACGTGACCTGCAGGGGTCTACGGATTCGGAAATTAAAATCAGTGCTCCGTAAGATGTAGATGACAACAACCTCTTTATTTTCACAGGTATAGGGAATAGACGTTACGCTTACAACATTAATTATAGAAAACGGTTTGCTGCTCCCCAAGGACTCTTTGTGAATGCTGAGAAAAAATTGTCACTGAAATGATTTAAATTGAATAATTTGGGATATTTTTAATCAAACGCTGCCAACGCTGTCTGTCCAACGCCTTTCTTTTTCAATTCCACACTGTGCCGCTCTAATTTGTCGCTAGAATTATTAGAGTTAAAAAACTATAGGACTATAATAACTGGAAAACTCGGAGTCTTTGAAAAATAATGTTTGTCTACGTAGCAAAAAGATTGGGAATCCTTGTTTTAGATCGCCCAGTATCAAAAATCGATTTGGTACGTAAGCGTAAGCACGATCGCAGCCGAAAATAGCTCTGCGTTTTTTTTTATCATAGGTTTGATATACACCCACTGGGAGAAAAACGTATTTTGGCGGTTTCGCCATTGGTCCGATATACGCCCACTGAAAGGATAACGTCTTTTGGGAGTCATCGCAAATTGAAGTGACTTTGAAAATATCTTTTCCGAAATATATCGTAAAAGTGAATTTATTGCTTTGATGTATTCAAATGTAATGGGGTTTTATTTGTGAGTTATGAAGAGTGCTTTCTCTTTCTCTGACTTAGTAATAGAATCGAAACATGTACCGTTCACATTAAAATTGTGACGTCATACCGCTGGGTCGCTAGGGAAAAGAAAAACAAATATTATCTGTTGTTTTTATTTTTAATTGTGAAGAAGAATGCAATTCACCTGCCTGGCCAGAAACGTGTTTTAAAATTATCAATTAATCATTCGTTATTTCTTGAAGTCATTTTTGTTTGCTTATTCAAAAAATGCCTTATTAAAGTAGAAGCACTGAGAATCGAATTTGTACTGGGTTTATAGTAGTACGCATAATTTACGTAGTACAATTTTCTGACCTTAGACAGTTTAACGGGCTTCCAAATGTTAATGGCAGAATTTTAGACCTAGTTTTATGCAACAAGAATGTGACGGTTGACACCCCTTTGTCTCCACTCGTGCCCGAGGATCGTCATCACAAGTCTCTATGTATGCGGGTGACGCATCATAGTGGCATTCTAAGCTCCTTACGTACGAGTACCCCGAGAATGGTGTACGTATACAAAAAGGCCGACTATACAATAATTAACAATTCTTTGTCTATGGTCGATTGGGACTCAATTCTGGATTCGGATGATATTGATGAGATGGTGGATAATTTCTACCGTGTGGTAAATGAAATTATTGATGAATATGTCCCGAAATCTCGATTATGTAGCACCAATACGCAGTACCCTCCTTGGTATTCCAACGCTTTGAAGAAAATCTTAAAAGAAAAACAATTGTTCCATACTAAGTTTAGGCGTTACGGAAATCCGTTGGACTACTCCACATTTTCATTACTAAGAAGTAGATTCAAACAACAGGAAAAGATATGCAAGCGTAAATATTTGAACCACATGGAGACGTCTATTAGAAATGACCCCAAAAAACTATTTTCCTTTATTAAATCAAAAAAAGGCGAAAGCTGTATTCCAAATGAAATGAAGTATGAAAATGAAATAAAAAATGATGCTGCTGGGATATCTGACTTGTTCCTTAAATACTTTTCCTCCGTTTTCGTGGAAGATGATGGTTTATCGGTTGCACGTCAATCTGGTGATTCATTTAATGATTGCTCCACTATCTCGTCCATAGTCATCAATGAGGATAGGTTGTGTGAAAGCATTCGCTCATTAGACGTGAGGAAAGGTTGTGGTCCGGATGGTTTGCCGGTTATTTTCATAAAAAACTGTTGTGATAAATTAATTAAGCCATTAGCAATAATATTTAAAAAATCACTTAGTCTGGGTGTTTTTCCACGTAAATGGAAATATGCGCACATAGTACCAATTTACAAATCTGGAAATAAAGACAATGTTGAAAACTATCGCCCTGTGTCTAAGTTATCTATATTTGGGAAGTTACTCGAAAAAATAGCATATGATCAGATTTTCTCCGCGGTGAAAAATGCAATTGATGTAAATCAACATGGGTTTTTACCAGGCAGGTCCACCGCATCAAATCTGGTACTGTTTACGGAAAAAATTCTAAAGATTATGGACGCAGGATCTCAGGCTGATGTGATCTACACTGATTACTCCAAATGTTTTGATAAGATTAGCCACAAGATCCTAATTGCCAAGCTGGAGTGGCAAGGAATACACGGTGACCTACTCCGGTGGCTCAAATCATACCTGTATGATAGAACAATATCTGTAACGATTGGGGGAATCACCTCCAAACGTGAACGGGTCGTCTCGGGTGTGCCGCAGGGTAGACATCTGGGTCCTCTTTTATTCTTAATTTTTATAAACGATATAAGACATTGCTTCCTCAATTCAAGCGTCTTACTTTATGCAGACGATATGAAGATTTTTTCAGAGGTGGCATCCGTGAGAGATTGTGTATCTATCCAAAGAGATTTGAAACGCTTTGGTGAATATTGTATCGTAAATAAACTTTCTTTAAATGTTTCTAAATGTTGCATCGTGAGGTTCACTAGGAAAAAGAACCCATTAGTCTTTGAATACGAGATTCAATCGGAGTTCGTGGAACCTGCCGATCAAGTACGTGATCTGGGGCTTGTATTAGACAATAAATTGAGATTCAATTACCACATAGATAGCATCATTAAAAGATCATACAAACTGCTTGGGTTTGTTTTGAGATCTTGTAAGCCATTCCGAAACACTGCAGTGGCATTATGTCTTTATAAAGTTTACGTAAGACCAATACTTGAATATGCTTGCCAAGTTTGGAACCCGCAATATATCATCTATGTCAATAGATTAGAGGCCATCCAAAAACGCCTCATCAGGACACTCTTGTACCGAGACGGTCTCCATCGAGAGCTTGCCGACTATCATACGGCGCTGCAACACTATGGTTTGTTTTCGCTCCAAGCGAGACGGAGTGTTCTGGACCTAATGTTCCTATTCAAACTCATCCGGGGTAACGTGTCTTGCTCCGAACTCCTGTCTGAAGTGGGAATCCGAGTGCCTAGGATGACGTCAAGAAACACCAAAATCCAGCTCTATATTCCGTCTCACAGAACAAATTCATACGGAAACTCATTCCTCTTGAGAGCTTCGCGGTTGTTCAATGAAAAGTTTAGTGAACTGGATATTTTTTACCAATCGACCAATACTTTGAAAAAGTTAACGACGGCCATACTTTGCCCTTAATTCTTGATTAATGATGTAAAATAATAATAATAATAATTGTAATTGTAATAATAATAGAAACGTGTTCATGAAATATAATGAATTTTGACTAGAATTTCAGTGTGTAGGTATTAGTGAGTGGGAAAAATTAAAAATATTGGCATGTTCAAGTGAATGTAAGGCTGATTTGATATATGTGATTCTGTTTTTATCTCTTATTGTTTGGTGTCATTACGGTTATCATGATTATTTTAATAGTTTTTTATATTTTATATTTTGTTTGAAAAAAAAAAAAAAAAAATATCTTACTATCACTAGTATTTATATTTATATTCTTTTTTTTATTTTAATACTTATATTTAATGTCAACATTGTATGAAAAAATATCTTACTGTCATTAGTATTTATATTTATATTCTTTTTTATATTCTTTTTATTTTTAATACTTATATTTAATGTCAACATTGTAATTGGGAAGGTACAACATCAATTGTATATATTTTTATTATTGTTTTATATATTTTAATGTATTTTCCTGTTTTGTTGAATAAATTATTAAAAAAAAAAAAAAAAAAAAAAAAAACAATAATTTTATTTTTATCATAACTGAAAATCTAGTCCGAACTTCATCTCAGTTTGTAGAACGCTTGCATTATAAAGCCAGAGTACTCAGGTTTAATCTCAACGAAGGGAGGTAGATATTATCTCCCGTTTAATGTCCAGGTTCTTCCCTGTATAAATACCAGAGCCAAACTCCTGATATCCATTAACCTGCAAAAACTGGTTTATTTCAGCCACATAATGAGAAATAAGAAATATTCACTCCTACGTCTCATCATACAGGGAAGAATTGAGGGAAAACGAGCTCCAAGTCAAAGGAGAACATCTTGGTTGAAGAACTTGAGACAATGGTTTCGAACAAGATCCCTCTTTGCTGCCGTAAGATCGACGGTGCAAATCGCTATGATGATCGCCAGTCTTCACTCTAGCGGTACAGGAAGAAGAAGAAAGAAAATGCGTACTTTTGTTGTCTACCGTTTGTATACTATAGAATCATTAATAAACGGTATGGATATGGGATTATTTGCAGTTATCCATTTGGGATGGGCGATATATATCGATATTTATCATTAGTACGATATTTTTATACGAGTTCCAAAACGTTATCAAAAACGATATTTTTTCTAGTAATGCCTTTCTACCCTCCTCGCTCCATAGGCGGCTGTTTTCAAAAGATTTTTTTAAACCTTGCAAATCGTGTGCGTACCTCCCTCCCACCCTGGATGGATATTTTGAGACGAAATCAAAATTTTGAGACGTTACCCGCCAGCGACCGATATTTTTAATAAATATCGGTATATCGTAATATCGATATTTGTCCTCGATATTCTTACAACTTGCTTTGGTTCACTTCAATAAAACTTCGATTAACTTTATTTTAGGATTTATTCACATTCGGTTCATAGTTAAACTTTACTATCCTACTTAACAGGTCGGGTACTAATGCCCCCCAAAGCATCGCCATCTCTACATATAGATGTATAAGGGCTATTCTGGCATATGCCAGACCATGTGGTAATCTTCTCAAGCAGAAGTTTCGTGCAAACACCAGTACGCAACTAAGCTACACATATAGTGTAACTTCTTGCCTGCGTTATCCCCGAAGGGGTCGCATTTGGCGCTTCGGGACCTATTTATTTTTACAGGTAAGGGGGCCGGCCTCACACCAACCACTTTCAGTTGAAGTGGGGGTTTCCCAGCTCCCGGGGGGGCTGGTTCTCATTTCTTGTGAAGGCTGAGTAAGCCTTTGAGATCGAACCCTTGCTCTCGGCATGGAATGCAAGCATTCTACCAATTGAGCTATCGACCTTTTAACGAGCTTGATCGTCGTCGCTACAAAGCGCCAATTCTCAGGCAAGACCCAGTTGCTGTAAGGCTGGATGGACCTTTGATGACCGGTCATTGGTAAAGGTTTTATGAATTTTTTAACCCGGCGAAGAGCAAATTTGAAAATATAAATAGTATATTTTTTGTGCTCCGCCGGGAATCGAACCCACAACCTTCCAATTCAGAGTCCGCAGTGTTATCACTGAGCTACGGACCGGTCACACCAGTACAACCATCCAAATACTTAAATCTAAATAAAATCTCATTAATCGATTTTTATTAAACTTTATAGAACTTAATAAAGATAAAAATAAAACACTGATTTATTTTAACACTTTCATTAATTTTATTTTGATTAATAATAACAAACGTTTCCGATCTGCCGATCATCTTCAGGTAAGAAAAGTGTTAATACACAAACCAATTGCTTAGTGTTTATTAATTTGTTTTATATATTTTAATGTATTTAATTGCTTGTATTCCTTGACTGATAGGTTGGTATAAGGTTGACCACCCATACTGTACAAAATGGTTCACTTTGCCAATGTCGCCCCTGTTTCAGGGAAGGTCGGGAAGAGTTGCAGGGCTTATGTTCATTTGAGATTGGGTTTTTTATATTGTAGGCCCACATGCGGCATGTGTGAGCGCGAAATTAAGCGTGTCTGCTTGTGTGAATGCATTTAATATGAATCTCAAATGATACATATCTTTGCAGCTTAGATTTAGATTTAGATACAAAATATAAAATCATAAATTCGTGACAATGTATTTCGATATTGTTTGAAAATATCGGTTCGATACAATATATCGATATTTTTTTTCATTTGCCCATCCCTTTTCTCCATGATGTAGAATGTATGCGGAGTAGATATCGCTTCTGGATAAAGCTAATTTATAATGTGATAGTATCGCAGTTTTATGAGTTGCTAATTTAAATAGATAATTCCCTGCAGCATGTAACTGCAGACATTCGCAAACAATCACATAACACAGAGGTAACAATAACGTAGAGCAAACTTATTATTTAAAAAAATGCCAAATCGGACATTTTTTTAAAAAATAAACAGAATTTCTGGAATTTCATAAGAAAGTTAACATAAAATAGTGCAACTAAGCTACACATATAGTATAACTTCTTGCCTGCGTTAACCCCGAATGGGTTGCATGTGGCGATTCGGGACCTATTTATTTTTATGGGTAAGGGGGCCGGCCTCACACCAACCACTTTCAGTTTTAAAGTGGGGGTCTCCCAGCTCCCGGGGGGCTGGTTCTCATTTATTGTAAAGACTGAGTACGCCTTGGAATCGAACCCTTGCTCTCGGCACGGAATGCAAGCATTCTACCAATTGAGCTATCCACCTTTTTACGAGCTTGGTCGTCGTCACTACAAAGCGCCAATTCTCAAGCAAGACCCAGTTGTTGTAAGGCTGGATGGACCTTTTGATGACCGGACTTTGGTAAATAATATTTTCAAATTTGCTGTTCGCTGCGTGAATATTGTAATTACACGCAGAGTGCGGTCGATAGCTCAGTTGGTAGAGTGCTTGCATTCCATGCCGTGAGCTCGGGTTCGAATCCCACCGAGGGTGTCCCGTTTCGGTGTTTATTTCAAACCCCAAAATAAAATACCGGCAAGGTTTACTCAGCCTTTACAAGAAATGAGAACCAGCCCCCTCGGGAGCTGGGAAACCCCCACTTCAACTGAAGTGGTTGGCGTAAGGCCGGCCCCCTTACCTGTAAAAATAAATAGGTTCAACTCGCCACATGCGACCTCTTCCGGGATAACGCGGCAAGAAGTTACACTATATGTGTAGCTTAGCTGCGTTTTTTTTTTTTTAAACGCTATCTCTGTGTTTTAGAATCGTTTTTGAAATGCACAAAAAAATCCGTTTATTTCGCATCGTTTGCTTTAATCTATGGATATCATAAAAATACATTTTAAATTTAATGGGCGCATTATGGCAAAATGTGGGCGCCAAATTTAATGGCTGCATTTGGTAATTCCACAAAAAAATAAACGCGTTATGAATTTTATCAATTTTTTTTTTTTTTTTTTTTAGCATGACACACACTTGACCTTGACTTATAAGTTAGTAAGAGGCTGACCACCTTTACTGTACAAAATGATTCACTTTGCCAATGTCACGCCTGTGTCAAGGAAGGTCGGAAAAATTTGTAGGGTTTATGTTCATTTGAGTATTAATTTGAGTATTAAGTATACAGTATTAAGCGCGAACTACACGTGTTTGTTTGTGGGCATGCATTTGATATGAGCTTTCAATGTGAATAAAGATTATAGATTATAGAATTCATCCTAATTTATCGTACAGAAAGGGTGTCTTCTGAAGACGTTGGCTACAATGCCTAAACGGTTCGTCTAATATCCAAAAACTGTTACTAATTTTAAATTTTGAATTTAAATTTTATTTTGAAAATACTTTCTTTTTTTTTTTTAAAAGATTTGTGGAAAGGAATGTTAATTTTGCCTGGCCAGTTGTCTTCATGCGAAAGCAGAAGCTTGTGTGCATGCAACAGCATCTGTTGAACCAGGGTCGAAGTTATCGTCGCGGGATTCGAACCAGCGTTATCCGGTTCCAAATAACCTGTCTTGATCCCCGCGGCCATAACACGGACTTATTTACAAAAAAAAAACTATTTTTTAATTAAAAATGATTTGCTATTTCAAATACGGTTCATCCTACTCAAAATTGTTTACCATTGAAATTCAACGCGGATAAAAGGGACGAGGAAAAAAACCAGGAATAACAGGAACGTTTACGGTAAGTATGATTCAAAATAACAATAACAATAATAATAATAATAATAATAATAACAACAATGTGGAGCAGGGTGAAAGGGAAAAAGAAAATGATTTTGACGAGAAGCGGACGGCCTGAAAAACCTTTTCAGCCGTTGTCGGAGGTAGAAAGTATCTTTAGAAAAAAAAGAACGATACAAAAAGTAACTCGGATACTTTTCACTTGATTTTAAAGGAAACATTTAGGCACTGTGTTTGAGAAGAATAGGTAAATCTACAATTCACAATCTAAGTTGCGAAGATACATAAACATTTTTGATTTTATATAAAATGTATTTATATAAATTATTCCTTGACTTTTAAGTTTGTTATGAGGCTGACCACCCATACTGTATTAAATGGTTCACTTTGCCAATGTCACCCCTGTTTTAGGGAAGGCCGTTAAGAGTTGCAGGGCTTATGTTCATTTGAAATTGGGATTTTTATAAATTATACTGTAGGTCCACATGCGGCATGTGTGAGCGCGAAATTATGCGTGTCTGCTTGTGGGAATGCATTTAATATGAATCTCAAATGATACATATCTTTGCAGCTTAGATTTAGATTTTAGATTCCTCGACTTTTAGCTGGTATGAGGCTGACCACCCATACTGCGAAAACAAAGGTTTAATTTGCCAAAGTCAACCTCTGTTTCAGGGAAGCTCGGCAAACGTTGCAGGGCTTATGTTCATTGGAGGTTTGGATTTTATTTTGTAAGTACACATGCAGCATTTGTAAGCGCAAACTAACATGTGCCTGTTTGTGGGCAGGCATTTAATATGAATTTTCAATGTAAATACACCTTTACAACTTAGATTATAGATTATATATGCCCCAAGCAGACACGTATAATTTCTCGATTAAACATTTTGCATCTGTACTAACAAAATAAAAACCCACATCTGAAATGAGCGTAGACCCTGCAACTTTTGCCGACGTTCCCTGAAAACAGAAATGAGATTGGCAAAGTGAACCAATCTTTACAGTATCAGCCTCGTAGTAACCCATAAAAGTAAAGAAACAAAAAATATAAAATACCTACGACCGGTCCGTAGTCTAGTGGTAAGAGCTTCGGATATTTAAATGGAAGGTCGTGGGTTCGAATCCCAGCGGAGCACAAAAAAAAACATTTATATTTTCAAATACGCTGGGTTAAAAATATCAAATACCTTTACCAAAGAACTGTCACCAAATCTACATCCAGCCTTACAGCAAATGATTATTGCTTGAGAGTTGGCGCTTTCTCTAGCGACGACCAAGGGCGCAGAGGGTTCTTGAGGTGTGCTCACCAAATAAATCATCCTGACATTATAATGTTGTATGAAATGAATCATTCAAAATAACAATTAAAAATTAAAACCCTAACCTTAGCAGACAACATTGCATATCTGCCGCTATTTTTTCTATCCTTGCATACTGTAACTGTAACTGTAACTCTGTCGCCATTCCGCTAGGGGTGGCCAGAGCCTCTGCAGAGTTGCCTCCATTTTTTCCTATTCTTACATATCTCTTTCAATTCATTCATATCCATCACCTTTTTCATGCATTTTCTTCTTTTACGCTCACTTTGTATATCCCATTCTTTCACAATCTCCTCAATCTGATCACTCCATACTTTTCTCGGTCGTCCCTTCCCTCTTTTTCCTTTCACACTTTCTTTGTATACATGCTTTGTCAGTCTACTTCTTCTTATATTCCTTCTTCAGTATACTTCTACTCATACTTCTTTCATTCAGAATAGTCAAAAAAGAAAAATATGTATTCCAGTTAAAAATACATTGGTGAATTGTATTTCCATTTACTAATCTATTAAAAAAAAGACCATCTATGGCACTGCAGTTTCCTTGTGGTGAATTTAAAATATTAACATTTGATTATTATTTATTTATTTTATTCTATAAATAGTACCTACATACATACATTTTAACAAATACATATGTCCTAATTATTTATATTTAATATATTATGTATTTTCTGTTTCATCTCTTCTCAATTTATTCTTGAATATATTATATATTATTATGATTATTGTATCAGATATTTTCTACCTCAAGTATCAGATACTTGGACAGTATCTCTCCCAGCTGTATCCTTTGTGTAGGTATTTAATTGAAACCCCATTCCCTAGCTACCCGGCGGGCCGTTCTCTATTCATATTTCGCTCTTTTACTCCGAGTATAAAATTCAACTCTGCCATAGAGTCTTAACAAAAATATATGAAAACTAAAACACTCCCCAGAGGCGCTGCCTTACTTTACATACATTTTAAGTAAACGATAATTTAAGTGTTGTACTCGGGAGGGTGTATTTTACTTTGCCGATATGCAAGACCTGTAAAGCGAAAGGAATCTTTGTAACATTGATGTACTGAATGATGATACCAGGGTCCAGGGGCGAGCATTCCAAAGAGGCAGAAAGTGTATAAAAGCATGCAAATTTAAAATTACGATTTACATTTGGGTCAAGAACTTTAAGTAGCGTGTTTGACATAAAACATCGCTGGTTCGAGTGAAGCGGTTGGATCCCTTGACGATAACTTTGACCCTTATTCAAAATATACGTCATTGGGTCGTTAACAATTTATTTATTTATATATGTATTCCTTGACTTATACGTTGGCATGACGCTGACCACGCATACTGTAAAATTTGATTCATTTTGTCAATGCCACTCCTGTTTCAAGGATGGTGGGCAAGAGTTCTTTTTTTTTTTGTTAGTACAGATGCGGCATGTGTAAGCGCGAACTGTTACGTCTTATTTTCCTAAGAATCCTAAATGTAAAATGTCTTTGCAACTTAGATTTTAGATGAAACTACATTATATTTTAAATCATATATTAAATTGAGGAAAGACCTTATTATCTAACTAAGTATTTCCGTTATTAGACATAAGTAGGGCAAAAAATACAAAATATATTCTTGAAGACTTTATATATAAAAAAAAAACTGTAAATTCCCATAATAACAATGTAATGAAGCAATTTTTGTCTCATATATGTAATTTTATAAATTCCATGATTACGAATCGACACTGTCATCATTTTTTTTTTTAACTCGTATACGTCGACACTCTTAAAGTGAAAGTATACAAATCACAATACGTGTTTTCTATTTTAAGTTAAATCGGTTTCTTTTCTTATTGCAATTTTCTTTTACCCATTTTTTTCCCACCCTATAAAGCATAATCCAAGTTGCATTCATATTTAATGCACGCCCATAGCCAGGCATATTATGCAAGTTCGCGCATGTGTACTTACAAAATAAACTAAACCTCACATGAAAATATATCGTTCAAATCCTACCACCATTTCCTAAAACCAAGATGGCATTGGCAAAAGTGAACCAAGTTTTACAGCACGGGGAGTCAGCCTCATACCAACCTAATAGCCAATGTGTATTAACACTCGGAAAATGATTATTATTTATTGTATTTTTTATGTAAAAAGTACAAACTTTTTCAGTCATCACACCATCATATTTTATTGTATTTTTTTATTATTGGTCAATATTTCTTTATCGCCGTACTGTAAAAAATCACCTCAAAGGCGCTTTACATCTTTTTATTAACTTGTTTATTTTTTCTGGGTCTTAACCTGAAAACAGGGAGTCATTCAATCTTTTTGTACTATTGCCGTAAAATCTCAGCCATCCAAAAATACGAAAAAGATCGCCTAGAGGCATCCGAGATGTGGATTTATTTAGATAACCAAGACATCATGAGTGGATACTCGAAAAGAAGTGCAAAGAAGAGGTTTTGTAGGACTAAGAAGAAAGAAGAATGCTTATATAAGTTACATTTTGAAGAGATAATTAAACTAATATGACATTCGATTAGACATAGCACCTTTCTTATCAACATCTTTGAAGGAAAAATCTTGGAAAGATGAACAAGAGTTCGCCAAAGAATTTCATACTTCCAGGATTTTAAGTGGCTTATGGATGTCTCGTCCTATTTGCTGCTCAAAAGGATGGCAACCAACAGAGGCAGATGGCTGATACAACAAGGCGTTGCTGCTACAAGATGACAAAACACACGCAAGTAAACTACACAAATAGTGCAATTTATTGCCGTGTTATCCCCGAAGAGGTCGCATATGGCATATTCGCATATTCAATTAAAAATCTGCTCTCCAAAGGGCTGGTACTCATTTCTTGTGAAAACTGAGTAAACCTTGCCGGTATTTTATTTTTGGTTTGAATAGAAACCGAAACAGGAAATCATATCTGACTACCTTGGTGTTTGTTATTCGAACACGAAATCTCGGCATTGAACTTTACTGAGATATCTACCGGACTAGGAAATGTTGATTGAAAACGGGATTGATTTATGTTTTCCAAATTTTTTAAAATGTGACTTGGATTCGTTTACCTCAACATCCAAATATGCCAAATTCCTGTCATACTTTTTTGTGATCTGTCATAACAGTAATCTTCATTGTCTTCAAACCTATTACTACTGACTTATTAAAGTGTTTTCATATAAAACTAACATCAAAATTACTTGAAATAATTCATTTTAACAAATCTGTACCTTAGGGCTTAGAGCATAAACAACGGTAGTCACATTTAGTAAAATGTGCAGGAGACGAGTTTTAGTGAAAATGTGCACTTTTATACAACCATCATAACTTCTAAACTAGACGAGTTTTATTTTGATCTGTAAAAAATGTTTATCTTCTTTTATCGATATTTATTTAATGTGAACAATGTATGTGGAACTTCCGTGGTTTATGCGCGCACTTTTATGTGCATCCCATATTTATTACACTTGATATCTCAGTAACTATGAGTCCGAGGACTCCAATATTTTTACCACTAATAGAACAGCTAATTATAATAATGTCTGCATCATTAACTCAAAAACGCAAAAAAGTGGACTACCGTTGTTTATGCTCTAAGGTACAGAAATGTTAAGGGCATGTTGCACCAAACTGCAATCAGACAAAAATAAAAATGAAGTGTGATTTTTCCCATCAAATAAAAAAAAATGTTGCATATAAGTTAATCAGCTGATGTACAGCATCTTTTCTGTTCAAATTTCATCATATTATTAGTAGAGGAAGACCGAGACAGGTATGGATGGACCAAATATCCGAAATTGTGAATGAATGGAATATCCAGAGTCATAATAAAAGGGGAAGCTTGTATGAAGAAGGTTACGACTCTGGAGGAAATGAAAGAAGTATGTAAGGACAGAAAGAAATGGCGGTTGATCTGTAATTTTGGCGGTTAGGGTTTATTAAATTGGAATTTGTTTTCTGTTTTTAGTTGTGATGTCCATACCTACGTGTTATTATTGATTGATTTTTAAAAATGTAATTTGTCGTGTATGTTCCTTGATTTATAAGTTGGTATGCGGCCGACCACGCATGCTGTAGAAAATGGTTCACTTTGCCAATGTCACCCCTGTTTCAGGGAAGGACGGCAAGAGTTACAGGGTGTATGTCCGTTTGAGATTTTTTGAGTCCGGTCGATAGCTCAGGTGGTAGAGTGCTTGCATTCCATGCCGAAAGCTCGGGTTCGAATCCCACCGAGGGTGTCAGAAATGATTTCCCGTTTCGGTGTTTATTTCAAACCCCAAAATAAAATACCGGCAAGGTTTACTCAGCCTTCACAAGAAATGAGTACCAGCACTCTCGGGAGCTGGGAAACCTCTACTTCAACTGAAGTAGTTGGCGTAAGGCCGGCCCCCTTACCTGTAAAAATAAATAGGTTCAACTCGCCACATGCGACCCCTTCGGGTATAACGTGGCAAGAAGTTACACTATATGTGTAGCTTAGTTGCGTTGCGTTGCGAGATTTGGGTTTTTATGTTGTAGGTCCACATGCGGCATGTGCAAGCGCGAACTTTTACGTGTGTGCTTGTAAGAATGTATTTAATGTGAATCTCCGATGTAACATATCTTTGCAACTTAGATTAGATTAGATTCTACTGAGCTATCGAAAGAGTATATAATAAGCATTATTCCTTGACTTATAGGTTGGTATGAGGCTGACCACCCATACTGTAAAAAATGGTTCACTTTGCCAATGTCATCCCTGTGTCAGGGAAGGTTTTCAAGAGTTTAAAGGTATATGCTCATTTTAGATTTGGGTTTTTATTTTGTAAGTACACATGCGGCATGTGTAAGCGCAAAACTTACACGTGTCTTATTGTAGGCAAAAAAATTCTGTGAATCCTTAATGTTAATCCATCTGTGTAACTTAGATTATAGATTAAAATGAGCTATCGAAAGAGTATATAATAAGCATTATTCCTTGACTTATAGGTTGGTATGAGGCTGACCACCCATACTGTAAAAAATGGTTCACTTTGCCAATGTCATCCCTGTTTCAGGGAATGTCGGCAAGAGTTGCAGGGCTTATGTTCATTTGAGGTTTGGATTTTATTTGTAAGTACACAATCAGCATTTGCAAGCGCGAACTACACGTGTTTGTTTGTGGGCATACATCTGAGAGCATTGAATGAATATATCCTTGCAACTTAAAGTTATAGATTATAGATACAACATTACTTCACTCATGGAAGGTTCTCTTCATATCTACACACTTTAAACTTATAAATTGAACACAAACATCTTCTTACCATTACCCATTCATTCTTCTCCGCTCGTTTCCCAGTTCCCACGCCGGCTAGTTTGTTCCCACGCTCACTTGCAGAGTGGTACATGCTCCAGCCACCACGCTGCTACTGCCGGTACTCATCACCATCATCCACCTACAATCTGCCATAATAGACGCAATAGCGGTTATGCTGCGTATACAATGCTATTATAAGAGGGTTTTTGCAAGATGTATTTTGCTGCCGGTAGGAAAAAGAGGGTGGTTCAAATTTAATCACTTTTAAATCAGTTTTTTTTTTTTATGGAACGCATAGTTTTCTTTTCATAGTTTATTTGAGTTTAATTGCTGAAGCGCTATCGAACTTTATCCGTCCATCTTCAGAGGCTAACTAAGGTGGTCTGAAGATGGACGAATAAAGTCAGGTAAGGACTGATAAAAAAAAACTGAAACTGCTTAATTAACTTTTTTTTTTTCAAGGATTTGTGAAGAGGAATGCAATTCACCAACCTATTCTGCCTGGCCAGAAACAGGTAGTAATATTATCAATTAATAATTCATTATTGTTTATTTTAATGAATTATTAATAAATAATTACCCAATAACATCTGTTGAACCAGTGTCAAAGTTAGGTTTAATGACCCAGGCGGGGATCGAATCAACGTTATTGTATTTAAAACACACTAGAAAGATCAGACCACTTGGCCCCCTCGGCCATAACACCGAAATTTATTGAAAAAACGTTGCATTTTTTCTTGAAAACACTGCCTTCATAGTTTCTCAAAAACTATTCACATGATACAAAATTGGTTCATCGTAAGAATACGTAGTTAAAAATAAGAAGAAAAAAATCCAACGTACGGCACACACTCGTAAAAAATAAAAAAAAAGTAAAAAAAAAACCTGTTTTAAGTTCTTTACATAGATAAGAATGAATCATTACTTTTAACACCTGTGTGAGACCAATTTGGAGTCGAAAAATATGGAATCGAGACAAGAGTTGACACTTCACGAACCAAGAGCCTGCTCAGAACATCTGAGATGAAAACGTTCCGCTCCATTGCTGGAAAAACACTGAGAGACAGATTAAGGAACTGAGAAATCAGAGGCATATGCCACACTGAGGACATCGTCAGATGGAGTAGAAATAGGAGACGGTTCTGGAGGAAACATGTAGACTGCACGTTAACCCGAATCGTGGCACAGGAAATACCAGACGGCCAGCGTCTACCAAAAGATGGTAGACCAGCTGGTCTTCTGCAATACAGGAGAGAGCTCCAACATAAATAGATCTTAGATCTAATACAAAAAGTAAAGAAAGAAAAAAAAATTAGGCGTTTGAATGTGAACCACCCACTTCACAAGGAAGCTCTTCCCCCATTACACTATTTTCCATGTAATCAGTCTTGTTTCACCAACAATCCTCACTTCTTTCTCAATGCTCCCCACGTCTTCTGATTCTCAGTAACCAGGACGCAGCGCCCGAGTAAAGCAGCTTCATGCTTATGCTCAACCATGGCGTTTTCATTTTAACCAGGACAAAGACTTGTTTGACAAGGAATTCCAATTCACCAATATATTTTACATGGTCACAAACAGGCATTTACATCATCAATTTTTAATTCATTTATCAAATACAATTTTGAAAAAAACATAGGTACCTATCTGAAAATATAAACGGTATATTTTTTTGTGCTCTACCGATATTCAAACCCACGACCTACAATTTACGAGTCCAAAACGTTACCACTAGACTACGGTTCCCTTAGTACGAGTTGCAAAACTTGAGTAATGTAAAGTCTACGGAATTATTAAAGTGTGATTTCCCCCAAAATCTGCCGTTTTTGTTTGTTTGAACTTGATTTTCTTCATCACTGTAACTCTTTTGCTAAGACCATAAAGTGTAAGAAACAAAAACGGCAGATTTTGGGGGAAATCACTCTTTTATATTTTCCGTAAACTTTACTTTTCTCAAGTTTTGCAACTCGTCTAAGGGTACGGATCTATATCGCCACCGTAAAACTGAGTTAGTGCTGATTCACTGATTTGAGAAATCGTGGATATAACATTTGATTGGGTGAAACTTCTCATAGTAAGTGAACTAATTATAAGGCAGTGCTCATTTTTTTTTTTTAAATCCAGGACTTCCACACTTCCTTAGTATTTCCTCTTGTTGAAAATTGGAAAAAAGTTAACTAAATATTTCACTAAGACAGCTTTACCGTTTAGCGTATCGAATTGTGTATTTTAGTTGCGTCCAATCTAATCTAATCTAAGTTGCAAAGGTATGTAACATTGGGGATTCACATTATGTGCATTCTCACAAACAGAAACGTATTGTAAACGCTTGCACATGCCGAATGTGAACCTACAACATAAAAAGCCAAATCTTATAAGAACATACACCCTGAAACTCTTGCCGACCTTCCCTGAAACAGGGGTGATATTGACAAAGTGAACTATTATCTACAACATGGTTCGTGGTCAGCCGCATACCAACCTATAAGTCAAGGAACATACACAACAAAATATACTGCTCCTGATGATGCCTTTTAAGGCAAAATATTCGAGCATAAAAAAAAAGAATTGAAACTGTTTTCTTTTTAATAACAATAACAAAATAGCGTTTTATATGAAATCTAAGACGAGCACTAGAGGAGCTTTACATTTATTTAGTAAAAAAATATGGTTTAGATTAGGTACATATACAGAACGTTTTTTTACTGACGGCTCGGATCCCACAGTGAACATTTATTGTTTACCAATTCATATAACGGACTAACCTATTGTCTGGGTTAGTACATGAACATTGCTATATAGATGACTGGGGCACTGAGACGATACCACAATACTGTTGTTAAAGTGTAGATGTATAGTCTATAATCTAAGTTGCAAATATGTATCATTTAAGTTTCATATTGAATGCATATCCGCAATCAGATTCGTGTGAAATCTCGCTTACACGTCATTATGTACGAGTGTTATGTACAAAATAAAAACAAAAATTAAAAATGATGGTAAAAGCTGCAACTCTTGTCGGCTACCCCTGAAACAGGTATGACGTTAGTAAAGTGAACCATTTTTTAAACAAAAATAATTCAATAATATAAAAAAGAAAGAATAAATGAAAAAACAAACTATGAAGTAAAATTTAAGTATGAAAATGAGTTTTCAAGATTAAAAGCCTTGGCCGCCATCATTGCAGAGCAATCGCCATAATAAAGTTCGTATTATTCGGACTTTGGTTTTGCGTGGAAGGCTCGGAACACAATAATTGAATACGTACTGTAAAAATGCTTCACTTAGCCAATGTCACCCTTGTGCGGGAATATAATATATTGTTGCGAACTTGAAATACGTGCGCTTATACACGCATACATCATATGACGGACAATGAAATAAAAGTGACTCCGCACACATCAACACTTGAGACGGAACCGTCTGGCAGTGGTTGTGATTGTGTGTGTACATTCTGGTAGCGGAATGGTCTAGTAAATGCGATAAAGAACCCTCTGGTTCATTATAAAGAAGATCAAAATGGTACGGACAGCAGATTTACAAGAAAGCAATTTTCTGAGTAACATCTATAAACAGTGATTATCAAGTTGTGAAATGAATTGTGAAAAAAAAAGGCATTTCAATTAAAAAGAGAATTCAGCAAAAAACGTAACAATATAAGTCACGACAGTCGAAAAGGATAGTATTTTATGTGGAGCTTAGTGATAATATAAAAAGCCCGAATACGCCATGACACTATCAGCTGGTAGCTGTCAGTTTCGCGGCTGGAGGACCACAGATAATGACAGGAGAGTCCATCTGACCATGGGCAATTGAAAAAGAAAGACCACGATCCTGCATGGTGGGGAACAGATAAGGTCATGACAAATGAGGACAGGCTATATGCCACTCTCGCGGAAAGCAGAAAGCTCTTGGTTTTCATTTTTCCGACAGAAAAAGAGTGGCTCTCTATCTGCCTATGATATACCTTGCAAAATATATTTAGGGCCTATTGCACCAACCTCCAATCAATATTTGATTGAAACATCAAATTTGATTGCTTAGTTCTGGTAAGGACCTCGGTTAAATATTTCTCGAAAGTTGGTAAAAATGTGATGGAATTTGAACAGGAAATATGATTCACATCAGCTGACTTACGTATATGCAACCAATTGTTTGATTTGAAAGGGAGATATCACACTTAATTTTGATTTTCGTCTGATTGGAGTTGGGTGCAACAGGCCCTTAAGATTTATTTTAAATGCACGCTCACAAGTAGATTCATGTTAGTCATTAGTAAGTTACTTTTTGGTACAAATTTTAATGAACATAAGCCCTGCAACCTTTGCCGATCTACCCTGAAACAGGGGTGACATTGGCAGAGTGAACCATTGTGTATAGTATGGGTAGTCAGCCTCATACTTACTTACCTATAAATAAATAAATAAAATTAAATTAATGAACTTGAAATATCCTCACTTTTACCTCCTCCTCTCATCACAACAAGGGCCCGCTTTTGTAACGAGCTGCCGGTACCGGACATCAACCGCCACATCTCCAACCCCTCTGCGGCACTACAACAAGTGTCATAGACCCCTATACTAGAGTCTCTGAAATCTAGGGAGTCTTCCACACAGGATTCTGATCTAATCTAATCTAAGTTGCAAATATATATAACATTAAAGATTCGCATTATATGCATTTTCACAAGCAGACACGTATAAGGTCGCGCTTAAACATGCCGCATGTGGACCTACAATATAAAAACCCGAATCTCAAATGAACGTACACCCTGCAAGCTGCAACTCCTGCCGACCTTTCCTGAGACAAGGGTGATATTGGTTGAAACATTTTCTACAGTATGGGTGGTCAGCCGCATGCCAACCTATAAGTCACACAGGATTCCTTAAATAAAAAAAGGAAATACATAAGGTCCGTACTGAGAGGTTTAATATTTCTCTGGTCATGAAAGATATCGATTTATACACTAGTGCTAGAAGTCTTGTAAAAAACTGTCACTTTTTTCCTTCCCTAGCTGTCAACTGTCAGTTCCTCTGGACCACTGACAGTTCAGAGGAAGTGGATATCTCTCTAATCCGGCCCTGACAGGCAGATTAGACTCTTCCAAGTCCGGCCTTGTACCTATCCCGAGTATAAAATCTCGCGTAAATCTCACCTCGATTGCGTAAAATCGAAAATGTATGAAATATACGACGGCACTCCTGGAAACTGATTTAGTTCTCATATATTTTCATTTCGATTCACACAATCGACGAAATTTTTTATCTAGGGGTACTATATACTTAAACTTAAATATCGCGTTTACCAAATGAGTATTAAAACTTAAACGCTCAATGGAGGCGCTATTCAAGTTTACATAATTTTTGATAAAAACATTTTATACCTAATTGGGGTAGTGTCTAATAAGACCTTATATAGTCTATCGCAGATTTTGAAGCAAAAACTTTCGTTTCCATACAAGAGAAAGTAACAGAAAAGGAGTAGGTATTCACTAATGACGAAGACGAAAAAAATGTTACGTCACACAGCTGGGTTTCGATGGAAAATGCGAACTTATACATATTTTTTTATTTGTTAAAAAGTACCCTAGATATATTATAGTATTGTGACGATTGTCTGCTAATAAATAATAATATTAGGATGATGCTGGAAAGAAGTCGCCGTAAGAAGATGCCGAAAGAAGTATGTAAGGATAGAAAGAAATGGCGGTCGATCTGTAATGTTGGCGGCTAGGGTTTATTAAAGTAAAATTGGTTTTATGATTTAGTTTTTTTTAGTGTCCATGCTTATATTATTGTTTATTGATTTAAAAAATGTAATTTGCGATGTTTGTTCCTTGACTTATAGGTTGGTATGCGGCTGACCACCCATACTGTAACAAATGGTTCACTTTGCCAATGTCACCCCTGTTTCAGGGAAGGACGGCAAGAGTTGCAGAGCTTATGTTCATTTGAGATTGGATTTTTATATTGTAGGTCCACATGCGGTATGTGTTAGCGCGAAATTATACATGTCTGCTTGTGGGAATGCATTTAATATAAATCTTAAATGATATATATCTTTGCAGCTTAGATTAGATTAGATTAGATTAGATGCTGGAGTGATGCTTTCCGGGATCTGTTGCCGTGGTCTGTGGGAGCTGATAAACCCTCAGTGTACACACACTGACATCACAGTTCTCATCAAGATCATCATCATCATCATACTTCACGCTGAAGAAGCCCATCGTAGAAATGGGCGAAACGTCCGGAAGCTCCAGCTCCCACAGACCACGGCAACAGATCCCGGAAAGCATCACTCCAGCATCATCAGCGTGTGAAGCCTAAAACTCTTATTCAATATTAGGATGATTTATTTGGTGAGCGCTGTTTTTGTGTGAATCACACCTCAAGAGCCCTCTGCGAGCTTGGTCGTCGCTGTAGAAAGCGCCAATTCTCAAGCAAGACCCAGTTACTGTAAGGCTGGATGGACCTTTAGTGACCGGTATTTGGTAAAGATCTATGAATTTTTCACACCAGCGAAGAGCTTATTTGAAAATACAAATGGTATATTTTTTGTGCTCCGCTGCGGGATTCGAACCCACAACCTTCCATTTACGAGTCAGAAGTGTTACCACTAGACTATGGACCGGTCAAAGGTGCTAGAACAATCAATTCCAATCTAAGATTCACGGTAAATAAATACGAATATTCATAAGCAAACAAGTGTAAGTTTAATTCGCGTTTACACATGCTGCATGTGCACTTACAAAATTAGACACAAATCTCAAATTAACAAAAATCTGAAACTCTCCGACTTTCCCTGTAAACAGGAGTGATATTGGCAAAATATATTTGACTCGTAGATCGGTATGAGGTTGACCTCCCACGCTGCAAAAGCTTGGTTCACTTTTGCCAATTCAACCCCGCTTCAGGGAAAGGCGGTTAGAGTTGCAAGGTTCACGTTCATATGAGATTTGTTACATTTTGTGTTTCATGTGTTATCGCGAACATACATGTACCTGCACTTGGGCATGCATCAAGTATGAATCTTAAATATAAATTTATCCTTGCAACTTAGATTATAGAATCATTTTTTTCATAGTTAAGGTGGTCAGCCTCATACCAACCTATAAGTCAACTTTACTATTGATAGCCCCGAAGAGAAATTATTGATGAATAAAAAAGAGGGTTTTAAAATATGTATGGAATAGCATTTTTAAATATAATTGACCAATGAAGTACCTTTTCTGTGTTCGAACATATTTTTTTAATTTTAAAAACAATCCTAGTTTATTTAAGTTTATTAGTTTGCTACATTTTTTGCATAATTATTTTTTGTCTTTTTTTGTATAGATTTATTTTTAAGGTTTTTTTTTTTATACTTAAATGTTATTTATTACTCGTATTCCTTGACTTATAGGTTGGTATGAGGCTGACCACCCATACTGTAAAAAATGTTTCACTTTGCCAATGTCACCCCTGTTTCAGGGAATGTCGGCAAGAGTTGCAGGGCTTATGTTCATTTGAGGTTTGGATTTTATTAGTAAGTACACAATCAGCATTTGTAAGCGCGAACTCCACGCGTTTGTTTGTGGGCATACATCTGAGAGCTTTGAATGAATATATCCTTGCAACTTAGATTATAGATTATAGATAGATCCTATATTGCCCCCTTTGTTTCTACATAATCGAAAAATAATTTGAAAAAGCTTTTAATTGTTCCATTTAATTTGTTCACCTTAAATAAACTTAACTTTACCCAACTTTTTCATTTCAACTCATTGTTCAAATAAATGTTCCTGAAATTTCAACAAAACGCAGGCTGAAAGCATATGTCTACCAGAAAATATTAAAAGCTGCATCCACAAGAATAATATCATTAAAAAAATGCATTATATCCTGCGTAGTATTGTAAAGAAAATATAAGAATGTTCAGAGCAGGAAATACGCTGAAATAATCTTAACTAAAACATAAAATCAATGCTCTGTACACAGCATAAACTCTTTTCAATATTTTTTTGTACGTGTTGAATATATTTGGACAATTTTTGTTGTTGTGTACAGATCATGTACTGAAATTTCTCCTCTTGATAACACAAGCACAAAGCTGAGATGGCGAGATACAAATTGTTGTGTGAGGGAAAGAGACGGCTTCATGAAACATTCGGAACAGGGTAAAATATCAGTTCAAAATCCCCAGTCGAGTTTTGCTCTTTGTTCGGTGCGGACGTGTAGCGCTCTTCGTCGGTTTTATAAACAATCACGAAAATATACTGTGAAAACGTATTTTTTTATTATAAATATATTTGCAGTGGGTTTTAGTGACAATTTCAAGTGGTTTTTTTTAAACATCGATCTGGATTTAATTGTGGTTTTTGTGTTGCAACAATTTCGGTATATTTTTTTGTGTGTTGTGATTTTCATGTGTATTTTCGTATGCCGCATACTGGATGTCACATAAATTGAATATTTTAAACGTAAGTAAAAATATTTATTATTCAATGCATTTAAATTCATAATTTTTCCCCCTAAGCCATTTTTGAAATACTGCTATAAATGTAGAAAACATGTATTTATTTCTTATATTTTTTGTTCACTATTTAATCTAATCTAATCTAAGTTGCAAAGATATGTTACATTGGAGATTCACATTCTCACAACCAGACACGTACAAGTTCGCGCTTGCACATGCCTCATGTGAACCTACAACATAAAAACCAAATCTAAAATGGACATACACCCTGCAACTCTTGCCGTCCTTCCCTGTAACAGGGGTGACATTGGCAAAGTGAACCATTTTTACAGCATGGTTGGTCAGCCGCATACCAACCAATAAGTCAAGGAACATACACAACAAATTACATTTTTTAAATAAGTAAATAATAATATTATCAAAACTAAACAGAAAACAAATTACAATTTAACAAACCCTAGCCGCCAACATTACAGATCAACCGCCATTTCTTTCTGTCCATGCATACTTCTTTCATTTCCTCCAGAGTCAATAATTATTTAAACAAATATAAATGTAATAAATAAATAATTATTGTTGTCAATTTCACTGAGGTATATTTTGATGGTATAATGGTCATTGGTCAGTCAAATCGTTTTTTTTTCGGCGGGCAAATGTCACAGGTCCATGTAACTAGAGTCCTTAAAAAACCAATAACAAAACATTGTTTGCCTTTGCCCTCGCAACCCGGCCGTCTGACGTCACAATATCTTTTTTGGTATACATATATGCCGAGTCCATTAAGAGTTTTTCATACTTTTATAGTTCAATGATATTAAACCAAAGGTGGCGAACTAATATATTGTATAAAATGAGATAAATCTATGGAGATGTGTATCAATCTCACTTTTTAAATCTCCTAGATTGCCGCCTTATGTCCCAGGGAAAGGCGGCAGGAGTTGCAGGCTCACTGTTCATTTAAGGTTCAGGATTCTTATAGAAGTATACATATCGAAGTGTGAATCTTCAAGTGGAGTTGTTGGCATAAGGTCGACCACCTTACTTGTGAAAATAAATAGGTTCCTCTCGATGCATGTTACCTTTTCGAGGAGTCGTACTTAATGTGCAGCTTAGTTGTATTTTTTTAGATTATAGCAGGTACTTATTGTTTCTTCCAAAATAATTAAATTTACAAACAAAAATGCCAGCCATGTTGTTTTTTTTTTTTAAATCAGCAACGGCATGCATTCAGTTCTCCCAGCTCCCGAGGGGGCTGGTATTCATTTCTTGTGAAGGCTGAGTAAACCTTGCCGGTATTTTATTTTGGGATTGAAATAAACACCTAAACGGGAAATAATTTCTTAGACCCTCGGTGGGAATCGAGCGCTATCCTTCTGGCATAGAATGCAAGCATTATCCGAACCGACTATTTTTACGTACGGTCTATTTTATGAAATAACTTTATAATTTTTTTTAAACTTGAATACTTAGGTTAAGTGTTAAAAAAAAACTTTTCGGAACCAAATTTTTTTTTGTGAAAAAAAGTGTTCCATAATTAAAAAATTACCCGCCAACTTTTAAACGTTCCAAAAAGGGTTTTAAACACCGGCAATTATGTGTTTCCGTTTCCTTTGCGTCATTTTCACTGTTACTCTTCTTCGTTTCTCGCCCTATTGAAGATTGGGTACCAGAGCATATCGCAAAAAAAAACGCGACTAAGCTACACATATAGTGTAACTTCTTACCTGCGTTATCCCCGAAGGGGGTCGCATGTGGCGCTTCGGGACCTATTTATTTTTACGGGCTTTGTTTTGCTGAGGAAAGTATAGGTATTTATTTGACTGTGCTATTATGTAATATTAATCCTTATATTATTTTGTTTTCTTTGTTATTCTTTGTAATTACCTTGTCATAAAATTATGTAATTGGACTATCATGTCCGTTAATAAAATAAATAAAAAAAAAATAAAAAAAAGAGGGCCGGCCTCACACCAACCACTTTCAGTTGAAGTGGGGGTTTCCCAGCTCCCGGGGGGGCTGATTCTCATTTCTTGTGAAAACCTTGAGATCGAACCCTTGCTCTCGGCATGGAATGCAAACATTCTACCAATTGACCTATCGACCTTTTTACGAACTTGGTCGTCGTCGCTACAAAGCGCCAATTCTCAAGCAAGAGCCAGTTGCTGTAAGGCTGGATGGACCTTTTGGTGACCAGTCATTGGTAAAGGTTAATGATTTTTTCAACCCAGCGTAGAGCAAATTTGAAAATATAAAATATATATTTTTTGTGCTCCGCCAGGATTCGAACCCACAACCTTCCATTCAGAGTCTGAAGTTTTACCACTGAACTACGGGCCAATCTCTTCTATCTATCTATAATCTAACTTGCAAAGGTAAATTGGAATCTAAAGTGCATATTAATGCACTTACAAAATAAAATCCCGATGTAAAATGAGCATCAACCCTGCAACTTTTGCACAATTTCCCTGGGCCAGGGGTAGCATTGATAAGGTGAACTTTTTTTTACCATATGGGAGGTCAGCCTCAATTTATATCTATAATCAAAGTTGCAAAGATATATTAACATTTAAAGCTCATATCAAATGCATGCCCACAAACATACCTACACGTGTAGTTCGCGCTTACAAATGCTGAATGTGTTCAATACAAATAAAATTCAAACCTCAAATGAACATAAACCCTGCAACTTTTGCCGACCTTCCCTGACACAGGGGTGACATTGGCAAGGTGATTTTTTTTTACAATACGGGAGGTCAGTCTCATACCAACCTAAAAGTCAAGGAAGAAGTCAGGGAGTGGAAACTGATAGGTTAATAAATAAACATTAGGATCCACTTCACGCTGAAGAGGCCTATTGTAGGCATGAGTGAAACGTCCGGAAACTCTAAACAACAAAACCTTATACAAAATCCATGTATAAAAAGTGCTTAAAAATCTGCAATGACCTGCAGATATTCGCTGAAACAGGGTTGTCATTGGCAAAGTGAAGCATGTGTCAGTGTTATGGCCGAGGGAGTTCAAGTCGCTATTCTTGACTAGCGTATTCGGAACAGAACAACGCTGGTTCGAATCACGCTTGGCCCTTTGGCCATAACTGCGACCCTCGTTTAAGAGATGTCATTGCATGGTCACAAGCTTTTACTTTCGCATGGAGACATCTGGCCAGGCAAAATATGTTAGTGAATTTCATTCTTCTTCACAAATCTACTTCTTTAAATGTTTTACAGTAGTGTTGGTCAGACTCATACCAACCTATAAATGAAGGAACTCATTTTCAAATGCTATTTCGTGATGAATCACAGAAGGGTTAAAAATGATGATGATTATGGTGTAGATTTAATTTTCGTAATAGTGTATACGTGGCGGGGTATGTTTCTAACCCCCTCGCCACCGCGACCGCCCCAATATGACCCCATGCGTACCCTCGTTACAAATATGTCCAATATTCTAAATACATACATGTGGCCACGACGTGTATGTTCCTGTATACACAAATGTATGTTTGTAAATATTAAAACCGAGCCGAAAAAGACATTAGCGCTACTATTTATAATATATGAAAAAAAACATTTATTTATGTAATCCATCTCTAATCTAAGTTGCAAGGATATATTCATTTAAAGTTCTCAAATGCATGCCCACAAACCAATACGTGTAGTACGCGCCTTCAAATGCTGAATGTGTACCTACTTACAAATAAAATCAAAACCTCAAATGAAAATAAGCCCCACAACTTTTGCCAACCTTCCCTGACACAGGGGTGACATGGGCAAAGTGAACCATTTTTTACAGTATGGGTGGTCAGCCTCATACCAACCTATAAGTCAAGGAATGTAATAATAATAATAATAGGATGATTTATTTAGTGAGCGCTGTTTTTTGTGTGAATCACACCTCAAGAGCCCTCTGCAAGCTTGGACGTCATTATAGAAAGCGCCAATTCTCAAGCGAGACCCAAGTGCTGTAAGGCTGGATGGAACTTTGGTGTTTGGTCTTTAGTAAAAGTACATGATTTGTTCAACCCAGCGATGGGCATATTTAAAATCGTATAACTGATATTTATTTGTGCTTCGCTGGGATTCAAACCCACAACCTTCCATTAACGTTACCACTAGACTACGGATCGGTCAGTTAGATTGTCGTGACCTTAATGATGATGGGCTTATTTTTGATACCGAAAAGATCAACCTCCATTCAAATAATCAACCAAGTAAAATCCCCTGGAAATCATAGTTTTAGTTTCGCTTTTGTACTAAGTATTAAATAAGTATTAGTTACATTTATTGTCCCTCGAATATTATCATTGTAACCCGTAAAGGACCACGCTGTGCGGTTTGTAGGGGATTAATCCCACGATTGGATTAACCCCGCGTTACCCCATTGGGCCTGCAGGGACCCCCCCGGCTTCACATATTTGACCCGCCGGAACCCGCAAAACCTCAGCTTGCCAACCCGGGGGTCTTAGCAAGCGGGGGCAGTGGAAATCGGCGGTCCGAAGGGAAAGTAGGCAATCCTAACCCTTAAAACTAAAACTGAGATGGCAGTCAAACCGAGACAGTGATCAATGAAAAGCAATTGAATTAAGTGACAAGATAGAAAGGCATTGTGACAAAACAACCCATGACATAACATCACATGACAAAACCTCACATTACATCCGTAGTTCAGTGGTAACACTTCGGACTCTGAATGGAAGGTTGTGGGTTCGAAACCCGGCGGAGCACAAAAAAATTACCATTAATTATAATTTCAAATTTGCTCTTCGCTGGGTTGAAAAATTCATAAACCTTTACCAATGACCGGTCACCAAAGGTCCGTCCAGCCTTACAGCAACTGGGTCTTGCTTGAGAATTGGCGCTTTCTACAGCGACGACCAAGCTCGCCGAGGGCTCTTGAGGTGTGATACACAGAAAAACAGCGCTTCCCAAATAAATCAGCAGTTTTAGGTATGTTTTGTCATGTGATGTTTTGTGTTGTGATGTTTTGTCATTGTGACGTACTTTCCTGTGATGTTTTGTCATTGATTGCATAATTTCGCGCTCACACATGCCGCATATGGACGTACAATATAAAAACCCAATCTCAAATGAACATAAACCCTGCAACTCTTGTCGACCTCCCCTGAAAAATGGGTGACATTTGCAAAGTGAACCATTTTTTACAGTAACGGTGGTCAGCCTATTAATCAATGATGTATTAAAGATGTAAATGCTATGATTCTGAAGAGTTATCCGTTTATCTATTACCATTGTCTATCTATGGAGCTGAAGCTTCTGGACGTTTCACGCATGTCTACAATAGACTTCTTCAGCGTAAAGATAATCCTAATATTTATTTATGAATTTATCAGTTTCCACTTGTTACTAAACCTACTTACATTTAACTAATAAATACTTACAATTTGTCACTTAACGCTTACCTCTCTACAGCAACTAAAACTAAAAGTATGAACCAGGATTTCCAACCCTTAAAAACAACTGAATCGTATACAATCAAATACGCCAATGTAGGATTATTTCTAAAAGTAGATAAATATACAAAAATACTGGAATTCATTTCCTCATCATATCCATGTATTGATTTAATTTATTTTATATTCTAGATTTCCGTCTTTGGTCCCAAACGACTCGACTGCTTTGGTTGCTATGGATATGGGGTGGAACGCAATGATATATGTTCCACCCTCGGGGGATTTTTATTGCTGTTTTTGTTATTGGGAAAATGAAGTAATTAATTGAAAATGTTTTGGAGGGGGAAGCTGTTTACATAGCTCTGTGCTATACAAAGTTACTAGTGTATTTGAATTGACTCTGAAAACATTCCATTGACAAGAGAATTGTGTCGGGAAATGTAAACAGATATTCTTTAGTTAGCATCGATATAAATATTTTATTTAGATCAATGTTAATTAGCTATGTGAGTGAGAATAAGAGAAGACTATGAATGAAGAAAGTGATGAATATTGAAGAGATGAAAGAGATATGGAAGTACAGAAAAAAAAGTGGAGACGCATCTGTGGAGGTACCGGCCATCCCTAGTGTAACGGCGGCAGGATACAGTACAGTACAGGTTCCTAAGGATCAAAGTCGCATAGAGGTGTCACACAGTGACGTTTGTCCGCCGAGAATAAAACCTATTTTGAAATTTGTGTTGAGTCCATTGCGCTGGGAAAGTATTTGTTTTTAAGTTCTTGATTTATAGGTTGTTATGTGGTTAAACAACAAAACTGTAAAAAATGGCACGCTTCGCCAATGTCACCCCTTTTTCTGAAAAGTTCGGCAAGGATAGCAGAGTTCATGTGCATTTGAGATTTGGTTTTTTTTATTTTGTGTGTTCACATGCAGCATGTGTAAGCACGAACTTACCCTTGTCTGCTTGTGGTCATGCATTTAATATGAATCTTAAATGTCAATGTATTTTGTAACTTACATAGTATATTATCATTATATTATAGAAGATTCGATTCCCTGAAAAAATACGAAAAATACGAATTTTGATGGGATTAAATCTCTTCGAAGACCGGTCACAAAGGTACACACAGGTCTTACAGCAACTGGGTCTAATTTGTAAAAATTACCATCTATTTTTAACTATTGTTTATTATTTATTAGTTAAACAAATTGTAAAATGCCTCATTAGGCGAAAATGTTCGAGCACAAAAAAGAAATAAATAAGTGAATTAAAACTATGTTTTACCCAATTTAATTTTTAAATAATTAAAAATGGACTTTCGCTGTGTTAATAGATCAACACTAAAATATATAAATCGTAAAATATACGTTTATTTACATATTATTGTTTTCTTTTTATGCATATTTTTTTCCATCAAAATGAAATCTCTCATTTGAAATTTTGTCACAGCTGCAACCAAAATTGGAATTGAAGAAAAATAAACTGTGCAAATCTGTGCAATAATTGAATTTCGATCTGTGAAAGCAAAAAAAGAAAGACTAGCAAAAAAATCCAGCGAGGATTCGCTTCATTCACGTTAAACTGGGGGGTGGGCTTTAAGTAGCCCCTATTTCGGGCGACGGCATGAAGCTGGCCTAACAAAATTACTTCAAATTTCCCCACATATTGAAAAAAATAAACATACTCAGCACATTTCAATGTGGTATCCCTTGGCCGAACAAAAGGAAGGACGGAGAGTCAAAATTGTGTTTGTAGTTTGAAAAGACACTAAAGCACTGCGTACCTAAAAACGCAACTAAGCTATACGTACACAATAGTGTTACTTCTTGTCTGCGTTACCGCCGTTAACCTCTTTAGTTTAAGCGAGGGTACTTACTGTTCTGTCTTAAATCCAAGTTGCAAAGATATACAGACATTTAAAGATTACATTTAATGCACGCCCACAGGCGGACACGTGTAAGTTAGCGCTTACACATGCTGCAAAACCTCAGATGAACATAAACTCTGCCGCCTCTCCCACTTAGGTGCTTAACTAAATAAAAACAACAGTAAATCTATAAGTACAACCACTTTGATTAAAAAAAACCGTTGCCGCAAACATTGCAGATCAACCGCATTTTTCAGTCCTTGATGCATAGATACATCTTTAATTTTATCCATACTCATTCCATTTTAACAATAGTAAATGCATACCTGGTTTTTTGTCATCAATAATAATAATAATATTATTATTTATTTGGTGAGCAGTGTTTTTGTGAGAAATCACACTTCAAGAGTCTTCTTAATAAGAAATATCCATGTTTTTTTTAATAATCCCCACATTTAAGGAAACTCACCTAAATCTACAGCATTATTCTGAACATCAGTCCAAGTTCACACCGACGTTTCACCCCCGCTTGCGCTCCACCTCTCGCGGGGTGCAGCGATGCGACTGCTTCCCCCCACTGCAATGCGGTATCCGGGGAGGGAGGGGGAGTTAGGGGGCGCAAAAATAATATCATCCCCCCCCCCCTGGAGACGCCGGGGGAGTGGAGATAGGCGGGGGATTTGTAACAATAACGGGATTTAAAACTAATAAAATGAGATTTGTACAGTGTTGTACTCCGCGTATAGAGCACCTCGTAAATTTCCCCGCGTAAATAAAAATATGTATGGAATATACGATGACACTCCTAGAGAGTGATTTAGTTTTCTTGCATTTTTTAGTTTACGCAATGATATATCGTATACTTGAAGTATTTTTAGATTTTAATTTATGTAAAGTAAGTACCCATTCGTACTGCTTATATTAAGATGGGTTTCACAGGATTTTGGCCATATTGGTACATTTCCCTCTTGCGTTTTCGCTTCTTTTACGCTGGTATGAGGCTGACCAACCATACTGTAAAAAATGGCTCACTTTGCCAATGGCACCCTTGTTTCAGGTAAGGTCGGAAAGAATTGCAGGTCTTCATTTGAGATTTGGGTCAAGTTCGCTTGAGGCATGCTGTGTCAGCGTGACCTTATACGTGTATGCTTGTGGGAATACATTCAGCATGAATCTTATATTTATAGTCATCACTGGTAGCACGTTTTCTCTTTTTGATAGGTGTACCTACCCATGTTCAGCACAACACAACGTTACGCAACGCAACTAAGCTACACGCATAATGTAACTTCTTGCCGCTCTATCCCCGAAATAAAAAAAAACGCAGCGCTATAAGCCGGGACGCTTTGACGCCCTAACGCGTGGTAGTTTCCTTGACTCATAGGTTAGTATGCGGCTGACTACCCATGCTGTAGAAAATGGTTCACTTTGCCAATGTCACCCCTGTTTCAGGAAAGGTCGGCAAGAGTTGCAGGGTGTATGTCCATTTGAAATTTGGTTTTTATATTGTAGGTTCACATGCGGCATGCGCAAGCGCAAACTTAAACATGTCTGCTTGTGAGAATGCATGTAGTGTGAATCCCCAATGGGACATATATTTGCAACTTAGATTAGATTAGACGAGCGCCAAAAACGCTTCCTGTTTTGATTATTTTAAACCTAGAAATCGTATGAAATTTTGTTCTTGTACACTCTCGTACGATAGTTTTGTCAGCTGTACAAATATCTAGCTTAGATGGCGGTAGGTACCTTTGTCAGCTATTTTCCCCATTTGTGGGGAATTTCGAGCAGAATTTTCGGCAAATCGGAAACCGCCCGCAGCCAGAGTGTTTTTGCTCTCTGATATGTATATTGGAAATATTCTAATCGCGTATCCAGTGTATTATTACATCGGCAAAATTGAATACGCGCTAAATTTAGCTCTCGAGTCTAAGACAAACAAAACTATTATATATAAATTACAATACTATATTATAAATTATCGTGAAGAGGTAGGCCAGGGAAAGTATGGATGGATTAAATTTCTGAATTAGCGAACGAATAGAATGTTTAGTCAAAAGAGTGGCAAAGCAGAAGTGGTCGTGGGCAGGGCATGTAGTCAGATTGAGCGAACAAAGATGGACGAAAAGAGTGGTAGAATGGAGACCTCGTGAAGACAAAAGAACTAGAGGAAGGCCTCTTACACGATGGTCAGATGATATTAAAAGAGTTGCTGGTGACTGGATGCAGAGAGCCCAGGACAGAGACACCTGGAGAGATATGGGGGAGGCCTATGTCCAGCAGTGAACAAGAAGTGGCTGACTAAATAAGTAGTAAGTAAGTAAGAATATTTAGATTCATAACTAAAGGAGAGAATGCATAAAAAAGTGATGAAATCTTCAAGATTAATTACACTCTTCGGATATCAGCGAACCGTAGTGGGAGAAGCTAAATTATTTTCGACGTTACGTTGGCGACGTAGCCAATGCCTTCAGGAGGCACGATGATTGAGGATGAACTGTTAACGTTGAGAATAATGTAAGTTCTCCCATAACGATTCGTCTAATATACGAATTTTTTTATTAATCTTGAAATTTCATTGGTAGCCAACGCCTTCAGGACGCACCCTTTCTGCACGATGATTGTGAATGAACTGTTTAAGTTGAGAATAATGTAAGTTCTCGCACAACGTTTCGTCTAATATCCGAAAAATGTAATTAATCTTGAAATTTAATTGTTATTTATAAATGTTAAGCATAAACACCCCAATTTGTCAGGACGATAGCTCAGTTGGTAGAGTGCTTGCATTCCATGCCGAGAGCTGGAGTTCGAATCCCACCGAGGGTGTCAGAAATGATTTCGCGTTTCCGTGTTCCCACACCAAAAATAAAATACTGGCAAGGTTTACTCAGTCTTCTCAAGAAATGAGTACCAGGCCCCTAGAGAGCCGGAAAACCTCTACTGCAACTGAAGAATTTAGCATAAGGCCGGCCTTTTTACTTTTAAAATTCCTCCTTATACAACACGACAAGAAGTTCAAGAAGTACACTATATGTAAAGCTAAGTTGCGAATAAAAAAACACGCAAAATATTTTAATAAAATGCGATCGTGTTTGGAATTTCTCTCGCGCCACTTTCTTGGTTTAACCGCCGCAGGAATAACTTTGATATTGCTCTCAATATTTTTCATTTATTTCCTTTCTTTCGCGTAATGAACTCTTCCTTTCTTATTTTTTCTCTTATCCTCTCTTCTCCGCCCCCCAAGGTCCCGATTCTCTACCCCATCCCTAGTCCCCGCTTAGCTGCTTGACGAATATTAATGATCCTCCTCTCGATCCGACCGAATCCCATAGCTGTAATAGTGATGTGCAAGAGATTAATAAGAAAAGAGGAAATACAAGAAGAAATGCGTCCGAGGTTGAAATGAAAAAAAAAATGAAGATATTGACACAAAAAGAGTACAAAGAGAATGTCAAAGATGAGCGTGGAAGGAGTAGACCAGTGATTCCCAAAGTGGTCAAGGTGAACCCCCAGGGGTCTTCGCGATACTCGACGGGGGTCTACATTGGCGTGGCATAATAATGGAATGGAGGTCCACAAGTTGTTAGAGGGGTCTACGAAAAATTATAAACCCCCTCTTTGATTTTGGCAGTGTCGGATATCCAAAATAAATCTCACAATATTCGTATCCGTAACTGAAACCGAAATAATTTTAGGGGACTTATAGGTTGGTATGCGGCTGACCACCCATGCTGTAAAAATGATTCGCTTTGCCAATGTCACCCCTGTTTCAGGGAAGGACGGCAAGATTTGCAGGGTGTATGACCATTTGAGATTTCGTTTTTACGTTTTGGTTCATATGCGGCATGTGCAAGCGCGAACTTGTACGTGTCTGCTTGTGAGAATGCATTTATAGTGAGTCTCTAATGTAGCATATCTTTGCAATAAGTTGGTTTAGTTGCGATTAGATTAGATTAGAGAGAAAAAATGTTTGGGAACCTCTGTGGTAAGATTTATCTTTTCGGTGTTTAGGTAAAAAAAAAAATTCTGTGTGTATTTGAAACCCAAAATCATAGAACCGGCAAGGTTAACTCATCCTTTACATGTTATGAGTGCCTGGCCTTCAGGAGCAGGGAAACCCCAAATTTAAAGACAGGAGTGGCGTTATGCCGTCCATTTACCTGTGAAAATAAATGGGTCCCATCCCCACCTGCGACCCCTGTGGTAAAAAGTTGAAAAATATGTGAAGCTTAGCTACGTTTTGAATGTCAATTTGTCTTTTTAATAAACCTTTACTTACGTATTTTGAGATGCCTCATGGACATCTTGCTGAAATTTCTTTCATATCCATACACATTCAAGTCTACATATCTTTGCCCATATTACGTTGTTACAATAGAACTACATGGCTGCGTCTATTTGCTCCACTTGAGTGGGTGTACACTCAAGATGAAGCGTCTCAATACATTATCATCTTTTTTGTCCCGCACCCTGAAGCCTTGGTAATCCATTTAGTACCAGAAACTTCCTCCATCTCCTCTAGTTTAAGCCCTATAGAGGTTTTTACATGTATACATAAATACTAGAGTCAAAATCCTCAAAGAAATGTATATGATTTATTTCTGCCACATAATGAGAAATGAGTAATTTTGGCTCCTACTCCTACATGTCTAGTCGATAGCTCAGTTGGTAGAGTGCTAGCATTCCATGCCGTGAGCTCGGGTTCGAATCCCACCGAGGGTATCAGAAATGATTTTTTTCTTGAGTACACCGGCAAGGTTTACTCAGCCTTCACAAAAAATGAGTACCAGCCCTCTCGGGAGAAGTTACACAATATTTGTAGCTTAGTTGCGTTTTTTTACAGCTAATAAAACTGGGAATTATATTGTTGTTATCACGGATCCAAAGGGGTAGGTACGCCACAGTGCAAAGACTCAGATTGACCGGTCCGTAGTCTAGTGGTAAAGCTTCGGACTCGTAAATGAAAGGTCACGGGTTCGAATTCCGGTGGAGCACAAAAACATATCATTTATATTTTCAAATATCTCTTCGCTGGGTTAAAAATTAATATACCGTTACCAAAGAACATTCACCAAAGGTCCATACAGCCTTACAGCAACTGGGTCTTGCTTGAGAATTGGCACTTTCTACAGAGATGACCAAGCTCGCAGAGGTCTCTAGATGTGTGATTCACACAAAAAGAGCGCTCGCCAAATAAATCATCTTTATATTATTACTGTTATTAAGGTGGTTGGACGAAGTGATAGCAGAGGAAGGCGTTGGATAAGCAGCGTTGGCTGCAGTTGATCAAGGATGCCAAGACCCACCCTGAGTTGTCGTTTCATTGATTATGATGATGACGATATAATCTCATCATGCAGTGAAGAATTGAGTCACGATGGGCTACTCGTTGAAGGAGAATATCCTGTTTGAAGAACTTGAGACAGTGGTTTGTCAGAAGCACAAGATACCACTTTTGTGTTACAGTATCGAATATTCGACTGTGCAAATTGCTATGATGATCTCCAATCTTTACTGAAGAGGCACGAGAAAAAGAAGACGATCTGGAATAATTATGGATAAAAATAATTGAAATCTTAAAATCCGTGGGGTTAAATAAAACCCTGCACAGAGAATTTCAACTTACTTCTCTCCGTTTTAAAATTAAAAATTCTAATCTCTTTCTTTAATTTTCCGCTATCCGATTCGCTTTGTCTTATATTTAAAAAGTTAAGGTAATTTTAAATAAACACCGGCAGAGGAGAACGGTTCTCTTTTCATTATTTATCTTTTCTTTATGTTACTTATCTTTTATTTGTTTATCTTTTCAAAACTATCAACCGCCATTTTATCAACTTTGTTTTGTCGGGCTTAGGAATTTATTTCGCTTGTTTTAATGCCCCGCGAAAACGGTCTGCCTTGCGTGACATTTTTGCATGTATGAAACTGAACTGAAAAGCTATTGTCAACACGCCTTTCTGATATCTGATCTAGGTCGTCTCATTGCCCTGCATCTTTCTAGGTTTGCCACAAAAATGACATTCTTCAGGCTCTGATAGTCCATTCTGTTAGGATGACAGTCTGATAGGATGTGACCGAGCCAATAAACGCTCTTTTATTGATCAGTACCCTTAGTACGAGTTGCAAAACTTGAGTAATGTAAAGTTTACGGCAATTATTAAAGAGTGGTTTTCCCCAAAATCTGCCGTTTTTGTTTGTTTGAACTTGATTTTCTTCATCACTGCAACTCTTTTTCTAAGACCACAAAGTGTAAAAAACAAAAACGGCAGATTTTGGGAGAAATCACGCTTTAATATTTTCCGTAAACTTTACTTTTCTCAAGTATTTCAACTCGTACTAAGGGTACAGATCACGTCGACTTTTTGATGCAGCCCTATAAATCGAAGTTTGATTATAAATATTTACTCACTTCTAATTTCTAGTCTGAATTTCTCGGCTTATAGGTTGGTGTGAGGTTGACCACTCAAACGGCAAAAAAGGTTCACTTTGCCAATGTCACGACTGTTTCAGGAAAAGTCGGCAAAGTTGCAGGGTTTATGTTCATTTGAAGTTTGGATTTAAATTGCAAATGCAGCATTTGTAAGCGTAATCTTATACGAGTTCAACGAAATTTACGTCACATTGAAGATATTAAGTTAACCCTTGTATTAAACTTAACTTCAAGCATAAGGCCTCTGCGCTAACATGCAAACATGGCACTCAAAATTGACCGTTTGCCGGGAGCATGTTTTACCAACTTTAGAATATTACAGTATTGAACGCAAAAGTTGCTAAAATTACTTATTATACTGATACTTATATAGACATACTGGAGAATTTAAGCTCCAGTATACAAGGACAAAATTCTACGTCTAGAGCCAACCATGGGTTCTACCAAAAAATGTATGATAACTAAAATAGCACTTCTGTTGAGCAATTTATCTTCTGTACATTTCTGTAAAACGCTATGATTGAATTTAAAATCACTCGGAGTACAGCATTTGTTCGGCTTCTGCTTAAGATTTTTTTTTTGTATTGAACATTAAGCCTGCGGTTACGTAAAAGATTGACGCAGCCTTTTAAAAATCTGAAACCGGGTTTTTTTCTAAAGTATAAAAAATGTATTTTTCATATCATTCAATAAAAGTATCTAAGTATAAAAAATGTAAACCAGTCATAGTCGTGGGGTAGCCGATATTGATGGAAATTTTTATACTAATCTATAATCTAAGTTGCAGACATGTATTAACATTTCAGGCTCTCAAATGCATGCCCACAAACAAACACGTGTAGTTCTAAATCTAAATCTAACCTGCAAATATATGTATCATTTGAGATTCATATTAAATGCATTCCCACAAGCAGACACGCATAATTTTGCTCTTATACATGCCGCATGTGGACCTACAATATAAAAAACCCAATCTCAAATGAAATCAAATCTCAAATCTCAATCTCTTGAAACACGGACTTCTCTCACGGAAGCTACGCGTTGGTACGGACGCGCCACCTGTCTCCCTCAAATACAAGTCCAAGAATGCGACGAAGGATTTTGTTATCAACGATTTGCAGAGATTTTTCTTGTTTTTACTCCAGGCTTCACATCCGTACAACACAGCCAGCCAAACAATGGAAAACTCTTATTCAATGGAAGTATAATCTAAAATCTAAGTTGCAAAGATATATGAAATTTAAGATGCATATTAAAATGCAGTCCCACAAGCAGACACGTATAAATTCGCGCTTACAAATGCCGCATGTGGAATTACAACATAAATACCCAAACTCAAACGAACATTAGCTCTGCAACTCTTGCCGACGTTCGCTGAAACAGGGGTGGCATTGGCAAAGTGAACCTCGTATAATTATACATAGAAACAGTGAAATACATTGTACTACTAGTTCGTTTATATAAGTAACACTGCACATCTGGCCGCCGCACCTGAAGTCTCTTCACTGGCTCAAGATTCATGAACGGGTCCAGTATAAGATAGGGTTGCTGGTCTTCAAGAGCCTGCGTGGGACCGCACCGAAATATTTAAAGGATATGATAACTCCAGCCACCACAAGCAGCAGAACAGCAACACTGCGATCAGCAGCATCATGTCGCAGTCGGATAGAGTTTCCAAGAAGGAAAAAGAAGACCGTTTTTGGAGATCGAGCCTTCAAGGTGGCTGCTCCAACGATATGGAACGGCCTCCCAGATGACCTGCGCGAAATGGATCTGGAGAGTACTTTTAGAAAGGGGTTGAAGACCCACCTGTTCGCGCGCTCATATGAGCAAGCGCCTTTGGGATGACCAAGAGTCATGAAAAGGCGCTATAAAAATATTTTATTATTATTATTATCTAGTTCGGATATGAAAAACACTAAAAAGGTGTAGAGGTTAGCTTGGATTTTGTGAACGTGTTACGTGAGTCATTTTAAACACAATTGTCCTCTGAGGCCGAAAAAAGCATTTAAACATAGTTTATTAATTAAAATCATAGACTAAATTACAGTCGAGCGGCAAAACTATGTACCAGTAGGATTGGTACACCATAATCATGATGTTTTTTGCTCCTTCGTCCCCCTTACACCCACCGAATCTCAGCCCCGGCAATATCATTTATTCTTGTCGGTTTAACCCAGACAAATGGTGGGGGGGAGGTGGGTGAAAGAGGTGCTACACCCCCCACCCCACAGCTGGTAAGAGAAAGGGGACGGAGGGAATTAGGGCTGGTAAAAGATTGAATGAGAAAATGCATCAGAAACACTCTGAGTTGATGAAAATTGAGAAAATAATAAGAGAATGCTTTTGATCCTTGGACAACATATCGTACAACCAGAATCTAGATTTAGGGTGACAATATTGCTAATTTAAAGCTAAAACTAAATAGGTGCTGATACATTGATTTGAGGTCATGGATTAAATATTTTATTGGGATTTTCTAGAGTAGGTAAGTGCAATCACAGAGTGAAAATTCATTTTAATTTAAATTAAAAAAAACTTTTTTAAAACACACTTTTATTTTCACTTATTTGGAGTTAACAAGGCCTAAGCGCTATCGGACTTTATCCGTCCTTATCATAGTACGTGAATTAATTATGAAGAAGTGCTCATGACAAATTTCTAACCTTCAAGATTTTTACACTTTTTTTAGAGTTTTTGTTTTGTAGAAAATAGAAATAATGGTGCATTTTACTAAAAAACCCATGTTGGTTTAATATGTCACTTATTCAGTTTTACCTTTAGGGTGAAGATATATTATCTTTTATCTAAAGATACAGGAAAAAAAAGAATAAGGGCGGTTTTTAAGAGATTTAACGGAAAATTGAAACTTTTTCAAATTGAAGAAATTGGGGATGAACAAAACAGAGACGTGTCAGACGGATACGCAGCTCATACAAAGACGCTCATACAAAGCTATATATTCTAAAAATGGCGAAAACCTTCCCGTAAAGTTACAAGCAACGACACGACAAAACAAGAACCTGTTGGTCAGAGGTGTGATTCCAATAGTAAGCTTCGGTATTTTCAACGTTAGCTTATGTGACTTTTAACTCATAAAAAAACTACCTACACGATTGGCATAAGTGCGTCCTTTTCATTCAGTACAAAGTCGCTAGGCTAACGTTGATACCGGGCCTAAGGCCCGGTAGTTTCATCGTTAGCATATGCGCCTAATAGCATAAAAATGACTTACTATAGCTTAAAATCTTAAAAACGATATTTTGAAATATGCTTTAGCAAGAAAATAGTCTAATAGCAACAATATTTGTGCTAGCCAATCTTGGGGAGCATACGTTTAATGCTATAGCTAATTTCAATATGGCGTCTTTTCTTATCTGTTATTTACAGCGGCTTTGTAGTTTTGAGTCGAATTTTAGCAATTATTCCATTAGAAAACACACAATATTTACTTCAATTTTGTCATGGAAAGCAACGGGTCAGATGTCGAAAGAATTACTGATTATGTTTGCAGGTGCAAATCGAAAATATTTCGCCTCCCTCAATGTCTCGTATTTGGTAGGAACGCGGAAGAATTCACTCGGCACAACATTTGAAATTATTGTCAAGCAAATCACAACGGATTTATGAACCTTTCTACAACACAGTTTGTAAAATCCGTTTTCAAATGCCTCACTAAATGTTTTACGCACTTATAATTTAAAATCACATCATATTATCACAGGGCGCCATCCTTGTTGGTGCATTGCAGGCGGACGTCAATATGGCATCTGACAGTTATAAAACACTACCATAGACAAAAAAAATCTTGCATTCGTGGCTGTTGACCATATTATTTATGCGGCCAAATGCAGTATTTGAGGTTTTTTTTACATTTTTCAAGTTTTGTCACGATGGTAGCCATGATGGTAGCAATGCAATTACTTCGGGTATTTTCGGTATACACTACAGATAGCCTATAGGCAAAATGCGAATGAAAATACTGTTTTGGTGTTACTATAGCATATCTCGGGCGTAAAATATGCTATATAAACTACTTTAGCTAAGTGATTTCACTTTGCTGAAGCTAATAGCATTCCTCGGGTGGTACTCCTTGTGGGATTTTTGCCTGATCAAAATTAAAAATATATGTAATAATAAAATGACTTGATTACTGCCAATCCGCTGCAGATGCAGCTTGCATCTCAATCGACAACTCAATGACCAACTAGATTCTGTGCAAAGGAGGACAGTGAAGTTGATCAATGATCCTTCTCTGACATCCGGTCTGCAGCCGCTCTGGCACAGAAGAAAAGTTGGAATGCTCAGTCTTTTTTATCGATATTACCACGGAGCTTGTTCTAATGAGCTCCATTCATTAATCCCTCCCCCTCGCATTTCAGAAAGGGAAACTCGTAGTACGACTCTCATTCATCCCTTTGCAGTCGATCTCAAAACTATGAGAACTTGGCGTTTTCATGACTCATTCCTTTGCCAAACTGCCCGTTTATGGAATGATCTACCAGTATCTGTGTTCCCTTCCCAATTTAATCCGGTTTTATTCAAAACCAATATCAACCACCACTTCCTTGCAGCGCCTCACGACAGAAGCAACAACTCAAGCAACAACTCTGCGGCATGCTTCCAGGGTGACATAGACCCCAAAGACTCTCAAGAATAGAATAGCCTTCTGCACAGGATTCCTTAAAACGCAACGCAAACGCAACTAAGCTACACATATAGTGTAACTTCTTGCCGCGTTATCCCCGAGGGGGTCGCATGTGTCGAGTTACACCTATTTATTTTTACAGGTAAGGGGGCCGGCCTTACGCCAACCACTTAAGATGAAGTGGGGGTTTCCCAGCTCCCGAGAGGGCTGGTACTCATTTCTTGTGAAGGCTGAGTAAACCTTGCCGGTATTTTTATTTTGGGGTTTGAAATAAACACCGAAACGGGAAATCATCTCTGACACCCTCGCCTCGGCGGGATTCGAACCCGAGCTCACGGCATGGAATGCAAGCACTCTACCAACTGAGCTATTGACCGGACTCAAAAAAAGACTTTAAAAAAATCATTTTAGTGTTTCATAATTTCCCTCTTTTATTCCGGGAAGTTTTTTGGAAAAGGGCAACCCTATGCGCTGGGGATTACCCCAATGAATGTATTGCCACCCCTCCCCACCCCGAGATATATATATATATATATATACATACATATTAATGTAATTAATGTTTACGTTATATTTCGGCTCGCCATAATTTCTCGCGCAGAAACAACCGCTTGTTTTAATGCGGTTGATTTTAAATTACTACGACCGGTCCGTAGTGTAGTGGTTAACGCCCCGCACTCGTAATTGGAAGGTTGTAAGGTTTTTTTCAAGATTTGTGAAGAAGAATGCAATTCATTAACATCTTCACTTAACAATTCATTATTGAACATTCTAATGAATTTTTAATGAATAATTACCCAATTGCATCATTTTAGATTTGAAATTGACACCGAAATGAGAAATCTTCTCTGGCAACCCTCAGTGGAGATCAAACCCCTGCTCTCGGCATGGAATGCAAACATTCTACCGAGTGAGACATCGACCAGACTTTTTACAAAATGGGTCGTCACTACAAAACGCCAACTCTGAAGCAAGACCCAGTTGCTGTTGGCTGGATGTACGTTCTGTGTGCGGTCTTTGGTAAAGGTTTATATGAATTTTTCAACCCAGCGAAGAGCATTTTTGAAAGTATCTAATTTAATATTTTTTAAGTGGAAAGATATGTTACATTTGAGATTCACATTACATGCATTCCCACAACCAGACACGTACAAGTTCGCGCTTGCACATGCCTCATGTGAACCTACAACATAAAAACCAAATCTCAAATGGACATACACCCTGCAACTCTTGCCGTCCTTCCCTGTAACAGGGGTGACATTGGCAAAGTGAACCATTTTTACAGCATGGGTGGTCAGCCGCATACCAACCTATAAGTCAAGGAACATACACGACAAAGTACATTTTATAAATCAACAAATAATAATATCTATGGACAACCAAAGTATAAATGTTATATTTGTGTGCTCTGCTGGAATTCGAGCCCACGACCTTCCAATTACCAGTTCGAAACGTTACCACTAGACTACGGTTCGGTCTGACATACAAAGTATCTAAAATAGATTGTAAAGTAGAAAAAATCTCCATTTATCGGAAAATCCGTTTTTTTCGCTGTGGGTGACGTCACGTAGCCGAGTTTTTTTTTAGTGTGCGGAGTCCATTCAAAGTTGAATCTTCGTCGACACATGTTTTCTATGTCAGAAATAATTCTTTCATACAATGCCGTTTTTTTCTGTACATTTTTTTTGTGAAAAAACATAGTAAAATAATTTTTATTTCACTCCCATCCTGTTTACGAGTGTGGTCCAGAAAGGATAACACAGATGTACTTACATGTGTGAAGGGTTGAATAGAAAAAGGCACTAAGTGCCATAGTACGCGACTGCAACCAAGCTCCACAAATAGTGTAACTTCTTGAATAAAAGTAATAATAATAGGACAATCAAGTTGGTGAGCGATGTTTTTGTGTGAATCACACATCAAGAGCCCTCTGTAGTTTTTCGTCGTCGTTACTAAGCGCTAGACGAGACCCGGTTTATGAAAGGCTCTATGGACCTTTTGTGACAAGTCTTTGGTAAAGATAGCTAATTTTGCAACTCGGCTAAGAGCATTTTTTTAACGCTGCGCCGGGAATCGATCTCATGATCTTCAGTTCACGATTCCGAAGCGTTTCCATTATACTACGGACCGTTTCCCTAATTGTAAAGCTCAGTTGCATTTTTTTTGCATTACGTATAGCTCAGTTAGTTCGTCGCCGAGAGCTCGGGTTCGAATCCCACCGAGGGTGTCAGAAGCGATTTTTCAATTCGGTATTTATTTCAAAACCCAAAATAAAATACCATTAAGGCTTACTCAGCCTTTACAAGAAATGAGTACCAACCCCTCTCGGCAGCTGGGAGATCCGCACTTCAACTCAAGTGGGGATTATCTTACCTGAAAAAATAGATAGGTTCCACTTGATACATTCAAAGCTTCTCGAGGATAACGAGGCAAAAAGTCACACAATGTGTGTGGCTTAGTTGAAAAGTAAACGCTGTGAAAGGGTTTTTTTTCGTATTTAGTTTATGCTTGGCCTATCTGAACATGTGTTCAACACAGTTTAGTATTCAGGCAACGATATGTGTGATAAAACATGTGTTATCTGGTTGTATTTATTATTATTATTTATTATTGTATAAACAGAATTGTACATTATATTTATAATATAGGATTTCGGGGGCGTACGCTATGTGAAAGCTGAAACCCTTTTATTTTTACAGTTATGATTACGCTTCGGGGCCATAGTTTATGAGTAAATGGCTGCGATCTTACATCACATAGACCACAAGTAAAAATAGATTCGAGATAAATATGAATAAAATTATTTAGGAATTCTTTGACTTAGAAGTTGGTATGAGGCTGACCAACCATACTGCAAAAAAAATGGTTCACTGTACCAATGTCGCCCATGTCCCCATGCCACACCAATGTCCACATGCGGCATGTGTAAGCGCGATTTTATACGTGTCTGCTTGTGGGAATGTATTTAGTATGAATCTTAAATATAATATATCCTTGCAACTTAGATTATAGATTATTTATCTGTCAGAAAACCGACGGCATAGCTAAGTTAGTAGAATGCTTGCATTACATACCAGAAGGCTATGATTTCCCATTTAGGTGTTTATTTGAAACCTACAATTAAATACCGGCAACTCAGCTTTCACAAAAACCTTTATTGCGTCGCGAACGGAGCCTTACGTCAATCACGAGATGTTCCCTGCTCAAGCGAGGGTGGGGCCCAGTAAAATACTAAGCGCCCTTGGAGTGACATTGAGTTACGAAACGGCGCTTATAAGGAAATCATCATAATCATCATCATCATGGGGAGTTTTAATTTATTTAGGGGTTGATGAGAACCCTGCATGCATTATAATGTTTTGTTTTAAATAATCATGGAAATGGAAAATCATTTCCGATACACTCAAATTTGAACGAAATCATTTTACCAACTTAGCTATAAGCTATCTACTGGACTAACGCTAAAACAAACTTAACAAACGTCATCTTGTTATTTTGATGTGTTAACTGGATATTGATGTCCTGAGCATATGGCTTTTGTGATGAATAAATATGTGTGGAAAGGATGTTATCAGGACTTGGTGTAAATGATGAATGATGGACTATCGTCTTTTTCTTTTTATCGCTTTCCATTTAATTTTTATTTGTGCATCAGTGTGAGTGAAATTCCATTGAAACACTTCTTGACTAAATTTTTGTATTCTTTTTTTTTTTTTTTTTTTTTAAAAACAAAAAATAGATTTGTGAAGAGGAATGCAATTCACCAACCTATTCTGCCTGGCCAGAAACAGGTATTAATATCATAATTTAATAATTCATTCTTGTTAATTATTAATGAATTATTAAATAATAATTACCCAATAACATCTGTTGAACCAGGGTCAAAGTTAAAGTCAAGTGACCTAAGCGGGGATCGAACCAACGTTGTTCCATTCGAAACACGCTAGAAAGATTAGCCCTCTTGGCCCCCGCGGCTATAACCCCGACAATTTTATTTTTTTAATTCTTTTGTATTAATTAAAAAAAATAATAATAACCGTGATGTGGAGAAGGTCGAATTACTTTTAATTTCGTCGGAGTCGTATTTAATTCTTCTAATTGAATATATTATGTAAGTAGGTACTGTTTTGATTTTATTTGTGTTCTTTTTAATTAAAATGCGATTTATTTATTCTTCAAGATTTAATTTACACAATGTCGGTTTACAATGTACTGATAATTTCTCAGGCTCTGCTTATATCGACTTCACGTCACAATGATTCAAGCGTCTCTGGTTCTCTGCACCATTGCGGCTCTTTTTTATAGCGTTCAAATGGACGTTGCTCGCATGTCCTAGATTATTCTTACGGGTTCCTGTTTCCAGGTTCGCATACGCTCTATCCCTACACTCCTGTCGTTAAATGAAAAAAAATCTTAAACTTTATGGTCTTTGTGTAAAACCTTTGTCCTAGCAACCCGGACGTGTAACGTCATAGCTTTCTTGTCATTTACAATAATACGCGGACCTCATAAATATTGTGTGAATCACATCTTAAGAACCATTGACAAGCTTGGTCGTCGCTAAAAAAAAGCGCCAATCCTCGAGAATCCAACCCACGTGCTTTTTAATCTGTAGCGTTAACCACTAGACTACAGACCGGTCGTTTGCTTAATAAAAAACCATAACGTTTTTATTGCACTTTTACAGAAAGGCGGTTTTAAGTACGCTTATCAAATGGCCAAACAAAACAATATTGTAATAAACAATAAACATATTGTACTTAGTAATTATTATTCTTTATCAGCTTAAAAGAGCGTTTATCTTATGAAATGTGAGAAAACAATTAAAATCATGTTTAAAGAAAGATATCTGTCTTAAGTCTTTTGGTCAATAAAAATCTTATCACATTCATTAAACACTCGTACTTGTTTTTAAACAAGTTTTATTTTAATTAATTTAGGAAAAAAAAACCGCCATCGAGGTCCCTGCATCTCTGTCCTTTTAAAAAAGTGAATTGCTTATACTATACCATTGCCATTACAGTAATAAGAGTCATTGTAACACAAAATGCTAGTTTGTGTTACAATGGCTAATTACGTGTAGTGGCATACAATACTTTTTCTAAGTATGTCTGCCATGTTATATGTAATGTAACGTTTTGGTGTCTCACTGTCAGTCATGTATATATTTGTGAAATAAATAAATAAATAAAAAATGTATAATAATTATTAATATTCCAAATTGCTAAGATATATTAACATTTAAAATTCATATTGAATGCATGTCCATAAGCAGACACGTGTATGTTCGCGCTTACAAATGCTGCATGTGTACTTCCCTTAAATTAACATGAACCCTGCATCTTTTGCCGAACTTCCCTGAAAACAGCGGTGACAATGGCAAAGTGAAATATTTTTTTACAGTATAGATGGTCAGCCTCATACTGACCTATTAGTCAAGGAATAAAATATATCGCCACCTTAAAGGTATAACTGAATAGGTGCTGATTCACTGATTTGAGAAATCTTGAATTGAACATTTAATTGGTTGAATAGTAAGTGAGCTAATCATAGGGAAATACTCATTTTTCTCCAAATCCACATCTCGATCGCCTCCACATGGTCTTTTTCATATATTTGTATGGTCCTGGTTTCGCATCCATACAAAAAAATGCAACAAATATCGTTATATACGACGCATACATCACGTAAGAATGCCGAATGCCTTGTGATTGTTTGTGAGTGAGTTTAAGGCACACCCACACATTTTTTTTTTCAAAACGCAATTAAAAAAACAATTATCTAGTCTATGGGTGTTGTCCCAGATCTCTACTAGGCGAACAAAGACGAATATCACTCCATGTAGAATTGATTGATTTTTGTGATATGTTAGTTTTGTTTTCTGTTTTTTTTTATTATTTCGTCCGTTCATGTCACGTCAGTCAATAGACATGTTGAAATCACAAAAGGTAAACAAATATTTAGTTACTGTTGTTTATTTAATCCCATATCAGTTATATACAAAATATAAAATACGAGTATACTGGTATAGCAATAATAAATCAAAGCGATTTGTATCTAAAAATAAATCTATATTCTCAGTTACCCTAGACCCTAAACATGTCTAAATATTAATCTTAATCTAAGTTGCAAAGGTATGTATAATTTGAGATTCATATTAAATGCATTCCCACAAGCAGACACGCATAATTTCGCGCTTACACATGCCGCATGTGGACCTACAATATAAAAACCCAATCTGAAATGAACATAAGCCCTGCAACTCTTGCCGACCTTTCCTGAAACAGGGGTGACATTGGCATAGTGAACCATTTTTTACAGTATGGGAGCCAGTACCAACCTATAAGTCAAGGAATAGCGTGTCGTTTTGTAAAATAAAATATGTTTCTTAAACATTATGCGCTTAGTAAAAAAGTGATAGTAATGAAAAAAATCAGGCTTCTTTATTGGTTATTTATTTATCTAATTTATAAATTTGGTTCAATCAATTTGCATCAATAAATTTGTTCAATCAATAAATTTGGTGCAATCAATTTGGTTCAGCCGCACCGTCATATCCGTACAAATTTTGGAGACCGTGCTTTCTGTGTTGCGGGTCCGGTGGAATGGAACAGACCGGCGTGAAGAACTTCAAATCTATGGGTATATTTCGCGGAGCTCTCAAGACGCACCTTTTCAAAAAGTCTTATCCGTGATCGGAGAGGGCCCTTGAGGTGTGACACACACAAAAACGGCGCTCTCTTATCATGTGTAATTAAAAATAAATAAGCCTGATATATATTTATATATACAAAGGTTTAAAAAAATGTATAACTTAAAAAGTGTGACCACAATTTTTTTTCAAAAAACACGTCTTTTTCCACATTTTTTATCGTTTTTTCATGTGCTGTCTTACATCAATTGAGAATTGCCCTTTCTGTAGCGACGACCAAGCTTGTTCAGGGCTCTTGAGATGTGAAACACAAAAAAAACGCTCATTGAACATGAGGTCCGCATATTATTGAAAATAAGAATAAAGTTATGACGTTACACGGCTGGGTTGCTAAGACAAACATGGAGGTATATTAATTTTGTTATATATATCGATGAGGACAAAGGACAAGTAATATTTGGTTATTGGTTGCTAAGGACCCTACTTTTATGTATTCCTCGTCTGCTGGCGCTATAGTGAGTAAACCTTTTTATTTCCAAGGCAAAGGTGGATACTAACATAGTCGTGTGGCAACATAGATTTTAAATCTCTGCAGGTTTGTAAGTTGATGGAAGAAGAAAAAAAATGATTGATAAAGGAGTTTCCGTGTTAGAACGACACAGTGACAAAACGACACATGACAAAACGACACATAACATAACGACACATGACAAAACGACACATGACAGAAAAACACATGACCGAAGATCGCAATCATACTAGATAATATGACAAAACATCACTATGACAATATATCACTGGAAAGTACATCACACTGACAAAACATCACATCACAAAACATCAAATGAAAAACATCACATACCTACAACAGAGCATACCATAAACGGCACATAAAAAATATTACATGACAAAACATAACAAAATAAAAAACACCATAAACGGCATTACAAAAAAGTGAGACATGAGAAACACGAGAAAATGGAACTCATGTATTTTGTCAGTGTGATGTATTTTCTGTGTTGTTTCTCATAGTGATGTTTTATCGTTTGATGTACTGTCATTGTGATGTTCTGTTATGTGTTGTTCTGTCATGTGTCGTTATGTCATGTGTCCTTCCATGTGTCGTTCTTTCATTTGTCGGTTTGTCATGTATCGTTATGTCATGTGTTCTTCTTTTGTGTATCGTTATGTCATGTGTCGTTCTGTCATGAGTCATTCTGTCATGTATTGTTATATAATGTGTAGTTACGTCATGTGATCTTCTTTTCTGTATCGTTATGTCATGTGTCGTTCTGTCATGTATCGTTATGTAATGTGTAGTTACGTCATGTGATCTTCTTTTCTGTATCGTTATGTCATGTGTCGTTCTGTCATGTATCGTTATGTAATGTGTAGTTACGTCATGTGATCTACTTTTCTGTATCGTTATGTCATGTGTCGTTCTGTCATGTATCGTTATGTAATGTGTAGTTACGTCATGTGATCTTCTTTTCTATATCGTTATGTCATGTGTCGTTCTGTCATGTATCGTTATATCATGTGTCGTTCTGTCATGTATCGTTATATCATGTGTCGTTCTGTCATATATCGTTATATCATGTGTCGTTCTGTCACTGTGCCGTTCTATCATATTCCTAAAAAGTAGATGGAAGCATTGGCGGAGGGCTTCCAATAATAGATTTTCAATTTCCCCTCACCTCGCGCAGGGAGAAATGGAAAATAGAATAATGAATAGAGAGCCTTGCCTTGCTTGCGTGGGCTTACATCTGAAAAGAAAAAAATACCTGCTTGAATGTATGGAGAAGGTGTAATTTTTTCCAGAAATTGAATTTAAGGCGTATGCGTTCACGTTACAATATTAATGGTTGATTTAAAAAGATAATTGCTCAACCCCAATCCCTCTCAGACAGACTAACTCTCCCTTGAAATACCCTTACAAGTTATACATAAATCTATCTATGTATAATCTATCATCTAAGTTGCAAAGATACGTAAACATTTAAGATTCATATTAAATGTAATCCCATAAGCAGACACTTATTAGTTCGCGCTTACACATGCCGCATGTGGACTTAATCAAACAAATATAAGCCCTGCAACTCTTGCCGACCTTCCTTGAAACAGGGGCGATATAAGCAAAGTGAATCATTTTTTTTACAGTATGGGTGGGCAGCCTCATACCAACCTATAAGTCAAGGAAATTGTTAATTATATACTTTTTGTTACATTTACAACACAGATTAAAGTTCGATAACAAAGAAATCGAAGTAGGTATGTGTGTTTCAAAGCGAAAATAAATTACATTAAAAACCTTTTTGAAGACCATTTTCGAAACAATGGTTGATAATCATACCAAATTGAATCGCAATCTTTCATGCTGTGATTCCATATCAACAATTATCCAAGACAAGAAACTGAGAGAGAGGTCAATCTCGAATGCAAACACCGCCCGGCTTCCCCTTTTCCCTTCCACCACCTCCTCCTCAACCAGAGACCAGATCTTGGAAGGTTGGACCGGTTTCTGGTGGCGCACTTACACCTGCCGCCATGGACCAATCAGAGACGGGCACAGTCTCCTCAACTCTTCTCCAACCCTCTCCAGAATACCTCGAGAATAAAGCTGCACTCACATGGATAAAAAAATGCATGGAAACTGAAACTCGTTCCAGAGGCGCTGATTCAGTTTTAGTATGTTTTTTGGTGAACGCAAAGTTCAAGTTTTGGATTTAATCGATGTGGATTGTCTACTGGAAACAGACGCGCTCCAGCTACCTGCTCCAACCTGATTTGTGACTCAGTGAGCTGAGATCGAAACCATTTTTATTTTTTGTTTTAATATTGGTTTTTGAAACGAATTAATTTTGTGGTCGTGCTTCTAGAGAAAAATAAAAGGTTTTTGGTAATACATTTAATGATTAATTTAAATAAGTGACTATCTGTAATTAAATTTATAATATTTAAGCTTTATTTAAAATCCATGCCCACAAACAGAAAATTGTAAGTACGCGCTAACACGTGCCGCATTTGTAGTTACAAAAAAAGAACCAAGGCTCAAATGAACTACTTAAAAAAAATTGCAATTGTGTTTTACTATTTTTTAACCGTTATTTTTTTCTTAAAACCAAGAAGAATTGTTGAGTAAGAAGTTCATTCTAAATTTATGAATAATAAGTCGAAAACTTTAAATAGTAATTATTAGTCAAAGTACCACCCACTGAGTATTTAAAACAATTGTTTACTTTTAGGTTTTAAAGTTTTTTGCTGTCGGTCAACAGTTTGTTTTCTCAGCGCATGAGCTTACAAAAAATGTTGAGGATTTTCCCCCCTAAGCCGCTGTTTATTTGCCTACATTTTTTTTTGTGTCTTTGACCCTAAAGGGATCCGTTGTGCATACAAACACAAAAGTTTTTTTTGTTTCAAAAATTTTGTCTGTTTGTTTAGAATGACATGTGTGTTTAAAACATGCGGGCTTACCTAAGACCACAGCACACATAGGAAGAATTGCAAGAAACAAGCGGATGACGATGAATTTTTTTATCAATTGTTACCGACGTTGATGTATTGAAGTGAGACATGGAATACGAGTGACAGAGGAATAAGTAAAGTATGCACGGTGGAAATGAATCACTTGAGGAGAATGACAGGAAAAACTCTAGAAATAGAGGGTAGGTACATGGGTAAAAGACAAATGCAAGTTGAAAGAGGGTGTGAAATTAAATGTGCAAAAGAATGTGATAATATGTAAAAAGAATGGATGATGAAAGACTAACAAAGTATGTATGCAGAGGAAATGTGAAAGGAAAAAGAGAAAATCGGGAAGACCGAGAAAAGTATGGTTAGATCAGATTGGTGAAGTTGTGAAAAGAATAGGATGTACAAAGCGAATGTAAAAGAAGGAAATGTATGAAAAAGGTGATGGATATTAATGAATTGAAAGAAGTATGCGAGGATAGGAAAAAATGGAGGCAAATTAACAAAGGCTCTGGCCAAGGGAATGGTGAGTTACAGTTACAGTATGCTCTGCCGGGATTCGAACCAACTACCTTCCAATCAAAGCATTAACCACTACACTACGGACTAGTCAAAAATATAATGACTACATCAAATCATTTTTCAAATTATTGTAAAGTTTTTAAAATGGAATCTGCCATGATGGTTTGATTTGTTCACTTGAGGTACACATTCAGCATTTGTAAGCGCGAACTACACGTGCTTGTTTGTGGGCATGCATCTGAGAGCTTTAAATGAATATATCCTTGCAACTTAGATTATAGATTAGATTTAGAGCCAGGATAGAAAAGTTTGGCGTCTTCGAACAAGGAGGGCCGACCCCAAATGATGGGATAAGGCAAAGGGAAAGAAGAAGAACTTAGATTATAGATTGTAGAAGTCGCATCTCAGCTCCGTGATGTAATGAGATCTTTCTGTTAGCCGTGATATCTCGCGTAGTCATTACTATCGGCTACCTGGCGATCCAGAAGGGATGACCACACGCCACTAAAACATATCCAATATAATAACATCACACGGACAAAACATCACAATGACAATATACCATAAGTAGATCGCATTACATTTTTTTAAATTATATACGACTGCAAGCCATTTGCAAGACAAATTATGAGACGATTTTCGAATAAAATCCAATAGAGACTTACATGCCAATAGCTATTTACATAATGTAAAATCAAAAAGTATAACACTCACCACACACAAGAGCTTAGACCTTTTTTGGTGAGGTATAGCGTTAAAACCTTGAATCTACCATGTATTAGAATTATGAATGAAATGTATCAAAAATTGTACATCAAATTTAAAAATATATGAGTGTTATTGTCCATCAAAAAAAAAAGTAATAGTGTAATCATCGATATATAGAACAGTGTAATGACAGTGACTAAACATCACATTCATTAAACATCACCTACCTACCTCAAACAGAAACATACCATAATCGGCACATGAAAGAACATCACATAGTTAAGCATCACAATGACAAAAAAATCATTAAATGATAGATATGATAGAACAAGTCCTTCTCAGGTATCTCCTCATGAGGCGGTGTGGAAGTTACCCACAATTCATGCATCATGAGGAGCTACTTCGGGAGACTGGATTTAGAAGCCTGGAAACGAGGCGCAACAGGTCCCTTATGGTGCTCACTCATAAGGTCATCAACGGCTTAATTGACAGTCCCACCCTGTTGGAGGGCTACAGGTTGTATGTGCCTGACGACTACACCCGAGGGCGAGGACATGATCTATTTCATGTACCGAAAAGCCGTACTGATGTCGTGGCGCAACACCCTGTGACTCGGAGTATAAAGCTCTTAAATAAGTCTAATATAGACATTTTTGAGTGTAATTTATTAACATTTAAAAATCTTGCAATAGAGTTCCTCCCAGCGTGTTGATAGCTGTGAGGGTGCACTGTAATAAGGGTGACCTGTTGTGCACAATTAAAAAAAAAAAAAAAAAAAAAAAAAAAAAAAAAAAAAAAAAAAAATTATAAAACACATGCATTAATTATGCGTTAGTGCTTGATATATCTGGTAACGTATGCCGCCTTTCCCTACAACAAGAGGTGGAAACGGAACGAGTGCATTCATTTTTTACAGATGAGGTAGCCAGCACGATGCTACATTATAGTCAAGGACTCACAATTGTAATGTTCTGTCCTATGATGATTTTTCTGTGATGATTTTTCATGCGATGTTTTTTACTATGATGTTATTTTCTGTGATGTTTCTTGTTGTGATGTTTTGTCATTGTGATGTTCTGTCGTGCTACCAATAAAGTCGATACCCTTTCTGATACCCCTGTACCCTTTTGTATTTTTTATTGTGTTAATGTAACAATATCCCAAACACCTGTTGTTCAAAATACTTTGTGTCTGCCTGCCAACTGGCTGACGCCAAAACAGATTTCAAATATTTTGAAATTGGATAAAAAATCCCTACCTGACCTTTCAATTTTGATTTATACTTTTTAAACAGAAGGTATAATTTGATTTTATATAAATCCATTCAATAGCTCAGTTGTAAAAAAAATGCGCTCAAAGCCAAAGGGCTAAGGTTCACTTATACAATAAATAAAAAATAAAAAAACAGAATTGCAGAATGATTTTTTAGTGATCGCTGTTTTTGTGTGTATCACACCTCATGAGCCTTCTATACGCTTGTACGTGTAGTATGCTAATCATCGCCAATTTTGTAAACAAAATTTAGTTGCTGTAAGGCTGGATGAATGTTTGTAACCGGTCTTTTGGTAAAGACAGGTGGCTTTTCCAGGATCGAACTCACGACCTTTCATTTAAGCATCCGTAGCGCATTTAGCCACTAGACAGCGGACCAGTTTTCGATATTAGTTGGTTCGATGTTACTGAAGCTAATAGCATACCTCGGGTGGTACTTCTTGCAGAATTATTCCTAGATCACGAAAAGTAATCTATAATCTAAGCTGCCTAGATATACATATTCACATTTAAGATTCGTATTACATTATTACATGTACATATTCCCACAAGCAGATACTTATAAGTTCGTTTACATGCTGCATGTGTAAACATGCAGCATGTAAACCTACAAATAGAAAACCAAATCTTAAATGAACATAAGGCCTGCAACTTCTGCCGAACTTCCCTGGAAATAGTAGTGACATTGGCATGGTGAACCATATTTGTAAGATTTTTAAAATAAATTAAATCGCTAGACATTCTATAGAACCGTTCAAGGATAATCTCCATGTTTTCGACGTTTCGTTGGCTTCTTATCCAACATCATCAGGAGACACATCCTTGTTCAACCTCCTAATGATGTTGGATAAGAATCCTACGAAACGTCGAGAACATTGAGATTCTCCAAGTAACGGTTCGTATAAATATCCAGCTATTTAATTTGTTTGAATAATTTTATTAATATATCTAACGACCGTTAATCTAAGTTTGATTCGATTACATCCGAGGAGAACCAATTTTTACAGTAAAGGTGATCAGCTTCATACCAACCTACAAGAAGAAGTTGCAATGAAATAAAAATAAGGCTTCCTGCTTTGAGTGGTGGTATTGGTCACCCTTACAGGGCGGATGTTGTCTTATTCATTACTCGACGGTTCTTTACCAACTTTTTTCCATGGCATCTTAAAACGAGTCTCCCTCCTCCCCACCCCCAGCTCCCACCTGACTCCCCCCCCTCCACCTCTCCTCTTAAAGCGACCGAACACTTAAACCAAGGCAAGCTTACGTACGAGTAGTACTGCATACGTGACGACCAGTGGCGTGCGATGCGCGAGGGCACGAAAACATTGCCCCACCAAAGTAGGTTTGTATTAAAAAAAAACTTAAAACGAGCATGTAGTACATATATAATTAGGATGATTTTTTTTGGTAAGCGCTGTTTTTTGTGAATCTCTCCTCAGGAGTCTTCTGCAAGCTCCAGATGCTGCAAGACTGGATGGACCCAGTGGTGATCGATTTTTAGGAAAGGAAAATGAATGTGTAATTACACATGCAACATGTGTAACTGTAACTCTGTCGCCATTTCGCTAGGGGTGGCCAGAGCCTCTGTATATTCGCCTCCATTTTTTCTTATTCTTGCATACCTCGTTCAATTCATTCATATCCATCACCTTTTTCATACGTTTCCTTATTTTACTTTCGCTTTTTTTTTTTTAAGAAATCCTGTGCGGGAGACTCCCTAGATTCTAAAGACTCTAGGGGTCTATGACACTTGTTGTAGTGCCGAAGAGGTGTACGAGCTTGGTCGTCGCTACAAAGCGCCAATACAATCAAGCAAGACCCAGTTGCTGTAAAGCTGGATGGACCTTTGGTGACGGGTCATTGGTAAAGGTTTATGAATTTTTCAACCCAGCAAAGAGCACATTCGAAATATAAATGGTATATTTTTGTGCTCCGCTGGGATCCGAATCCACAACCTTCCATTTACGAGTCCGAAGTGTTGCCACTACGGACTACGAACCGGTCCGCTTTGTACATTCCATTCTTTCGGAAGTATATCCTTTTCTTTGTATATCCCATTCATTCCATCTAAGCACGAATTTACACTGCTGCTTTTAGGCATGCAATAAATTGGAATATTAAATGTTAATATATCTTAGCAACTTAGATTTTAGATCAGGCAAACTATTAAAAACCAACATCAATCGTCACTTTCTCTAAGTCTCAAACCACCATCATCACAATATCATCCGACAAAAACGCTACTATGTAAAAAGGATCAGGACATCAAATGCCCACCAACACCAACCCCTTTATGGCAACTCAACAAGTGTTATAGACCCCTGAATTACATGAAAGCTAGAGCGTCTCCTTCATAGGATTCCTTAAAAAAAGCTATCCTGCTGATTAAATTTCGATCCTTTTTTTTTAAATTAAAATTTGAAACCGAACATTTTATTTTGCCTAGCTCTCTCCGGTAATTCTAAGTTCGCCCCTGCTAGCCGGTTACATATCGAGCAGAGTACACGTAACTGTAGGCAGGCCTCCCTCAATAATGTATTACAGGCAGCATTTTAAAGCGGGACCCTGCAGAACCCGGTCCCACAAAGAAATCCCTAAGAGGGCGGATTAATAAGTCCGTGCAATCAAAATATATGTTACTGAAAATACATTCCTTAAATTATACGTGTCTACTTGTGAGCATGGATTGAATAAGTATTTTTTTTTATTCCTTGAATTATAGAATAGTATGATGCTTACCACCCATACAGTAAAAACATTGTTCAGTTCAGGGAAAGTCGGCAAAAGTTGCAGGATTCATGTTAATTCGAGGTTTGGATTTTCATTTCAAAGTAAGTACACATGCAGCATTTGTAAGTACAAACTTACACGTGTCTGTTTGTGGGCATGCATTTGTTATGAGTTTTGAATATAAATATATATTTGCTACTTAGATTATATATTATAGATGCATGTCTACTTGTGAGCATAGATTTAATGAGGATTTAAAAATATATATTCATTGCCTTATAGGTTGGTATGCGGCTGACCATCCATACTGTAAAAAAATGGTTCACGTTGCAAATTTCACCTCGTTTTTAGGGAAGGGCGGCAAGAGCTGATGGGCGGGCCTATGCTCATTTGAGATTAAAGTTTTAAGTTTTTATTTTGGAGGTACACATGCAGTTACATTAAAAATAAATAAAAACCATCAAGACTTACATTTCATGTACGCCCTTTTTCTAATTCTTAAGAACATACTCCAGACGACTTTTCATGTGCTCCTCCTTTCCTTTTTCCGTGCCAGGAACGAGCACAAGAAACGACAAATAATTCCGACATATTCTAGAAAATGTTCTAATGAGGTGCCAGCCCTCCCCCCACTTGACAACATTCCCTTTACAAAATTATTTACAAATACCTTGCAAAATTATTTACAAATACCTTACAAAATTATTTGTAAATACGTGCGTAATTATTAATATGCCCCTCGCTTATAAAATTATTCCGCATGCCTAAATTTTTGGCATAATTTGCGAAAATCAAAATGCGAAAATGTATTTACAATTTTAAGCGTCAGTTCACAAGACTGACATTTGAGTTTTGCCGTGTGACGACAAATTGGTCCAAGATAACTCGTCCATGGAGAAATCAGCCACTCGACAGTTTATATCCACAAGACTTTTTGCTCAAAGTCATTTCGATCTCATATATTATAGCTCTACAGACAGCTTCTATAATAATCTTTAATCTAAGTTGCAGAGACATATTAACATTCAAAGCTCATATATCAAATGCATGCCCACAAACAAACACGTGTAGTTTGCGCTTACAAATCGCACGCTTAATCATAAAAAGCAATAACTCGAAAAATAAGAATGTTGGGAAATCACGTTTGAAGTTCAGACAACCAGTACAACTTGTACGGGATGAAAAAGGCGGCCGATGTTTTATCTCGGTCATATTCGTCCAAATTGAACGGCTGTCGCATTCTACCTATTCTTCTCGCATTGTTCTTGTGTTTTATTACAAAATCTCGATTTTCCCAATTTTTGAGTTATTCTCTTTACTCAATATCACATTTTTATTGATTTGTTCCTTGACTTATAGGTTGTTATGCGGCTTACCACCCATAATATAAAAATTGGTTCACTTTGCCAATGTCACCCCTGTTTCAGGGAAGGACGGCAAGAGTTGCAAGGCTTATGTTCATTTGAGATTGGGTTTTTATATTGTAGGTCCACATGCGGCATGTGTTAGCGCGAAATTATACATATCTGCTTGTGGGAATGCATTTAGTATAAGTCTTGAATGATATATATCTTTGCAGCTTAGATTAGATTAGATTAGATTTACGATTAAACGTGCGAAATGCTGAATGTATACTTTAAGTGAAATCGAACGATTTTGTGTGATAGTGACCGATTTGTGTAGGAAAATATTACAATTAAGAAGAACCCATTGAAAAGGGATATTCAGTTTTTTCCACTTTTGCTATTTTTTTTTCGCCATAACCGTTTTCTACGTAGAGTCGATGAAATGATATACAAAAGCAGAAATTGAAAAAATAAGCGTCTTATGCAAAACGCACCCTTGAGATTTTCAACCGTAAAATATAACGACGCCATCTTTTCATTTCCCTCTCTCTCTCTCTCTCTCTCTTTCTGAATAAACAATTGAATCTCAATTCATTCCGGAAAGTTTCAATTCATCGCGCTTGTGCTCCTTCAAGTCATTCATAATTCATACGCAATCCTCATTACATGCTTTTTCCTTATTCTCTCGCATATTATGCGCACTGCAAACAATCAGTCGTGCGTGCCAATTTTCCGTGTACGAGTATAAAATTGTTCTACAGTTCATCCTTGATCACCGCACAACAAGGGTGTCTCTTAAGGACGTTGTCTACGATATCAATAAAACAAATAAAGTAAGTTCTCCAATAACCATCCATCTAAAATCGTAATTAGTAAATTATTTTTAAATAATTAAAAAATATATACATTTGGTTCCGATGTGAGTGTAATTTATTAATGTACAACCGGTTTTGTGAACAATCTTCACATCATCATTTACATATATCAGTATGCACACAGTAGGTATTTTATGTAATTTTTTGTCCCTGATGATGTGAAGATTGTTTACTAAACCGGTTGTACATTAATAAATTACACTCACATCGTAACCAAATAAAAGTTTTTAAAAGTGTTAAAAGTATTTCAAAATGAAGGGTTATAAAGTCAAAATCAATTAACTAAATAAATTTAAATTAAATTTGAACCTCAACATTATATAAAGTTTTTTGTTGTTGAATTTATTTTCTTTTTACCTTTATTTAAATGTGATTACTATCATACGACAGTCGCAGCTAAATTAAAAAATGACATTCATGAATGAAAGTCTGTGGCTTGCATAAGAAAGTGACTCCAAAAATAAATCTGACGAGAAAATATAATATCATGGGAATAAAATAAATATACTTGATTTTTTAAGAGTCAGGTCGGTACAGCCAGAACAATCAAAAATAAAAAAAGGCATCATTTAAAAAGCGCGGGACCAATCAGAGAAGTGGAAATTCAAATATCCGAATTAGTGACATGGAGGGCAAACCATTTATTTTTAAAGGAAAGTTTGTGTATTGGCCTTGTGAAGATTAATTTTGAATCAATAATATTAAAATAAAAACTTTTTTTTATTCTCGAGTTGATTAATTTCCTCGAGCGCTTTCGCTGCTATCTTAAATCTATAATCTAAGTTGCAAATATAGATTTACCCTCACCGCACACAAGAGCTTAGTGTATTTTTGGTGAGGTATAGCGTAAGAACACTTTAATCAACAATATAACAGATTTAAGGAAAAATATGTATTACGAATTAATATCAAATAAAAAAAAAATACATTTAAGATTCATATTAAATACATTCCCATAAGCAGACACTTATAACTTCGCGCTTACACATGCCGCATGTGGACCTACAATATAAAAACCTAAATCTCAAATGAACATAAGCACTGCAACTCTTGTTGACCTTTCTTGAAGCAAGGGTGACATTGGCTCAGTGAACATTTTTTATAATATGGGTGGTCAGCCTCATACCAATAACAATAAAAATATTAGGATGATTTATTGTCAAGAGCCCTTCTGCGAGCTTGTTCGTCGCTGTAGAAAGCACCAATTCTCAAGCAATACCCAGTAGCTGTAAAGCTGGATGGACCTTTAGTGACCGGTCTTTGGTAACGGTATATGAATTTTTTACCCAGCGAAGAGCATATTTTAAAATAAAAATGGTATATTTTTTGGGCATCGCTGAGATTCGAACCCACAACATTCCATTTACGAGTCAGAAGCGTTAACCACTAGACTACTTACCGGTTATATAAGACCAACCTTTAAGTCAAGGAATAAATTTCACACAAACCATTGAAAATATGTGACTATAAAAAAATACGTTTGCCACCCCTGCTCTTATACAATGTCACGGGTAAAGCAAAAGGTATAAATCGTGACAAAAAGACAACATACCAGTTTGGTCATAGTTTAATTTCCCAGCCAGATCGCCTCTCTGCGTTGTCGACCAGATACACCTTGCCGGGCTTTTTTTATTGTCTTTGGCACGGCAAAGACAAAGTAGCATTGGCTCCGTGGCCAATCGCCATCTTGAAGAGACGCTGGGACCGGCCCGTGGTGGCGATGATTCGGCAGTTTCCATGTGAAACAGAGTTTTTAGCGTCCTTGCGGCTCCGGCAGATGGAGACGTGTACCTGATTAATCATTCAAAACAAATTGTGACTGTGTCGCCTTTTGATTGGAGACGGTTAGAGCCTCTGCAGGATTCTTTCCTCTTCTTTTTTTTTAAATAATTTTTTGAAGAGGAATGCAATTCACCAACATATTATTCTGCCTGGCCAGAAACAGGTTTTAATATCATCAATTAATAATTCATTAATGCATCTTTTAATGATTTAATAATTAATAATTACCTAATGACATCTGTTGAACCAGGGTCAAAGGACCCATGCAGAAATCGAACCAGCGTTATTCTATTCCAAATACGCTAGAAAGATCGGCCACTTGATCCCCTCGGCCATAACACCGACTTTTTATTGAAGATGGTGAGAGCCTCTCCAGGATTATTTCCTTTTCTTGGAAAGAATGGTGATCATCATGCACTATCGATACTATAATCAACAATCTAAGTTAAAGCAACTAAACTACACATATAGTGTAACTTCATGCTGCGTTCTCCCCTAAGGGTTGCGCATGAAGCGAGTGGAACCTTTTTTTTACAGATAGGAGGGCCGGCCTTACGCCAACCACTTCAGCTGAAGTGCGGGTTCCCCAGTTTCCGAAAAGCCTGGTTCTCACTTCTTGTGACGGCTGAGTAAGCCTTGTCGATAATTTATTTTGGGGTTTGAAATAAACACCGAAACGGGAAATCGATGAGATTCGAACCTCAACTCTCGGCATGGAATGTAAGCATTCTACCGACTGGTCTATCGTGTAATGCTTAAAATGTATTATTAATCGATGACGTTAATACCTGTTTCTGGCCAGGCTAAATAATCCGGTGAAGTAGGTAAATTGCATTTCTCTTTGAGATTGGGTTTTATATTGTAGGTTCACATGCGGCATGTTGAAGCGCGAACATAAACGTGTCTGCTTGTGGGAATACGTTTAATATTCATCTTAAAATATAATATATATTTGCAACTTAGATTATAGATTCACAAAAAAAAGGCAAAAGTGGAAAAAACTGAATATCTTTTTTCAATGGGTTCTTCTTAATTTTAATATTTTCCTACCCAAATCGGTCACTATCACACAAAATCGTTCAATTTCACTTAAAGTATAGGTGTCAAAGGTTCGATCCACAAGTAGGTATCTAATATAACAATTAGATATTAACTGGTGTTAACAGTTACTCGTATCAGATATAAACAAAGGTGCTGGTGCTTACCTTGCTTACATGACCTTCGATAAGAAGTGAAGACGCTTCCCAACACAAGAGCGCTCTTTTTAGGTCGAACATCTGTATTCCCACGGCCAACATTCCTGCAGGCCATGCATGAAGCATGGGGTCTGAACGCAACCATGGCTTTGTACCGAAAATGAATGAAAATCTTAACCCATGTAGGCCCAGTCGTTTTGCAAAAAAAAAGTCCAAAGCGCCTGTGCATTAATTTTTTATTAAAAAAAAGACAACATACTGTTACGATTTACTTAGGGTTATAATCTATAATAATATAATGTTATGTAAATAGTAGATTAATATAGGTGTACATCGTAGGTAGTGATAATTATTATAGTATTATGTCAAAAGTAGATTAATATAGGTGTACACCGTAGGTAGCAATAATTATAGGCTTAAGAAATCTAGAAATTAAATGATCCTTTTTGTACTCTTGAAGTTGGTAGAATGTTCGCGAGTGTACTAGCAAAATTAGCTCCTAGAGACTTCTGTCACTACAGTTTATAAGGAGAAAAATTGAGTGCACTCAGACAGTGAGATAGTTGCCTTTGATTTGAAGAGTGTAAGCGATACTGAACTGTAAAAATAAATTTGTGTTACCAAAAGTGTTAAAAGTAAATAGAAATTGTAAATATAAATTAAGTGCAAATAAAGATCCTGAAAGAAGACCTAGGTACGTTTTAATTTAGAGACATTTCGAACCAAAAACACTACAAAAATCTATAATCTAAGTTGCAAGGATATATTCATTTCCAAGCTTTCAAATGCATGCCCACAAACAAACACGTGTAGTTCGCGATTACAAATGCTGAATGCGTACTTACAAATAAAATCCAAGCCTCAAATGAACATAAGCCCTACAACTTTTGCCGACCTTCCCTGACACAGGGGTGACATTGGCAAAGTGAATCATTTTTTACAGTATGGGTGGTCAGCCTCATACCAACCTATAAGTCAAGGAATACGAGTAATAAATAACATTTATGTATAAAAAATAACAAAACCTTAAAATGAAATATATAGTTCGTATAGTTTCCATTAAATTAATAAATCATGATTAAAAAGCTGAGTCCGGTCGATAGCTCAGTTAGTAGAGTGCTTGCATTCCATGCCGTGAGCTCGGGTTCGAATCCCACCGAGGGTGTCAGAAATGATTTCCCGTTTCGGTGTTTATTTCAAACCCCAAAATAAAATACCGGCAAGGCTTACTCAGCCTTCACAAGAAATGAGTACCAGCACTCTCGGGAGCTGGGAAACCTCCACTTCAACTGAAGTGGTTGGCGTAAGGCCGGCCCCATGACCTGTAAAAATAAATAGGTTCAACTCGCCACATGCGACCCCTTCGGGGATAACGCGGCAAGAAGTTACACTATATGTGTAGCTTAGTGGCGATTTTTGCGTTTTTAAAAAGCACTTAATATTTTTTTCATGGTTTGTGTATTACGACTGTAAAAAATCACTTTTATTTTCAAGAAGTGCGAAAAATAACAAAGCTACTTTTTTTAACACTATTTTTTGGCACAATTTTTTTGTTTCAATTTTTTTTTCTATACTTAACATAAAAACAATTTTTTCCCTGAATTTTTTAAGATTTTGTTACCCAATTTGTGCACGATCGACATTGGATTAAAGTGGACGAGCGTGCCTAATTTGGACGCGCTTGTCCTCGACGGGTTAAACACTATAAATAAAGGTATATTAAAAGTTAATTAATGGATGTTTAAGAGTTCCCAAGCTGACTATCTTTAATCTGGCAGCTCTGTGAATAGGAGTGGATTATTTTGTTTGATGAAAGATCTCTGTGTAAGACTGCTATCTGAAATCTCAAGATATTACGAGAAAAAAAATAGTTTATTTTATAACGTTACGTATATGGAAAAATAAAAAATCTGTATAATATATTTACAATCTGTTCCATCCAGAATCTGTACTGTCCTAGCCTAAGCCATCCAGAAAACGAAAGGGACAGCAAAGAAGTATTGTAGATGTGAATTTGGAAGAAAATAAGAAAGACATCATGGGTTGAAAGGAAGTTCAAGGAAATGGTGTTGCAGGAAGTAGAAGAGAACTTATAAGTCACATTTAAAGAGGGAAACCAAAGTAATAGGACATTCAATTAGACGTAGCACCTTTCTTAGCAACATCTTTGGTCTGGTCGATAACTCAGTTGGTAGAGTGCTTGCATTCCATGCCGTGAGGTCGTATTCGAATCCCACCGAGGGTGTCAGAAATGATTTCCCATTTCGGTGTTAATTTCAAAACCCAAAATAAAATACAGGCAAAGTTTACTCAGCCGTCACAATAAATGAGTACCAGACCCCTCGGGAGATGGAAAACCCCCACTTCAACTGAAGTGGTTGGGGTAAGGCCGGTCCCGTTTCCTGTGAAAAAACATAGTTTCCACGTGCCACATGCAAAACCCTTCGGAGATAACGCAGCAAGTTTTTACAATATATGTGCAGCTTAGGATTTTTTGCCCAAACCACGGTGTTCTTTCTTGACTGCGCTGCCCGTAGCGCTTCAACCACCGAGGTGCCTGGTGCTGTCATTACTTAATCGGTCCACCGTGTGGGGGATCTTCATCTTCCTCCCTCTTCCTTCAAGCCACCGATCACAACCACCAGTCGTTCCAGGCTATCCTCATTGCCACGGACAACGTGTCCAAATGACTAGTATTGTTTTCCCTGGTAAATACCACAAAAAGTACAAACTCTTCAAAGGGCTTTTGTTTTGAAATTCTCGATAAGCAGTGGCTCGTATTTGCCAATACATTTTCCAGTGACTGACTTCTGACACAGTTTTTGCCCGTGGGTCGGGACAGAGGCCGATACGGCAAATTAATTGTTTTTGTTTTTAAAGTTTGCGGTTTCAAAACGCAATTAAGTAAGCAGACACAAAAGCCAAAATCAATCGTGCTTGATTGTCAAGGCGAAATAATTGGTACAAGTCAATAGATCAGTTTGATTTCTAAGCGATAGCCTCTTCTACTTCTTTCTGTGTCGCATTTGTAAGCGCGAACTTACACATGCCAGTACCCTTAGTACGAGAAAAGTAAAGTTTACGGAAAATATTAAAGAGTGATTTCTCCCAAAATCTGCCGTTTTTGTTTCTTACACTTTATGGTCTTAGCAAAAGAGTTACAGTGATGAAGAAAATCATGTTGAAACAATAAAAAACGCCAGATTTTGGGGGAAATCACTCTTTAATAATTTCCGTAAACTTTACTTTACTCAAGTTTTGCAACTCGTACTAAGGGTACTATTTGTGGACACGTATTTGATATGAACTTTAAATGTTAATACATCTTTGCATCTTAGATTATAGATTATATTATAGAAACATTGTTTTATTTCCACTGTTATTATCGTATAAATAACAAATTATTTAACCATCATCAGGTAAACGATATCGAGTTTTTTGGTTACCTGATGTTGATCTGTGGACCGAAGTCGTTCGTAATTTGTAGATTAATTTTTCATCCCAGCGAAGAGCATATTTGAAAAATCAAATATTATTTTGATTTTTACTAAATTTTATAGAACCAAATTTTTAATGAAACCCTGTTTTATTTTCACTTGCTGATTTATTTTATTATAAAAAATATATTCAATCGTGTTCGATCTCTCGATCATCTTTATATTATTCTTTTGGTTCATCATTAATATTTTTTTGTGCTCCGCCGGGAACCGAACTCTCCACCTTCCAATCATGAGCCCAAACCACTAGACTATAGACCGGTCAAATCACGCTAAAGAATGTTTCTAATAAAAAAGAAAGTTTCCTTTAGAGTTACATATTTGTAAACCTACATACTGTAACTGTAACTCTGTCGCCATTCCACTTGGAGTGAGTGGCTAGAGCCTTTACAGGGGTGGAAGTCTCATCACCACGGTAATTCTTACCTACCGAATATCGGTAATATTTGTATGAAGACTTGTCAATCCAAGATGGCCGCAAGTGAACAGCTGGTTAGTCTATGTTGTAGGTTCACATGAGGCATGTGCAAGCGCGAACGTGTACGTGTCTGCTTGTGGAAATGCATGTAATGTGAATGTCCAATGTAACATATCTTTGCAACTTAGATTAGATTAGATTAGATTAGATGAGACTTCCAGGGCAGAGCTGCCTGCATTTCTTCCTATCTCGCTGAGATTATTGTGGAATAGTTTCTGTTGTTGTATTCATGCAGTTGCGCGCAATTGTCCCTTGACTTCCTAGCCGGAAGTGCTGGGTTCGTTGCCCCTCGGGAGATAAGCTCTATTTTAATCTGCGACTATTTGTGTTGCCGCGCTTTTAATTTTAAACCTTGTCCCCCTGCACCTTCACAGAGGGTGCCGCCTTAACGCGGAGACTGTTCAGACCAGGCAGGTACACTGCATACAGTCAAGTACAAGCATTTCATATAGGTAAGTAATTTGGTAGGGATTAGGTCCGCACATGAATCGACAATAACAGGATAAAAGTGACAAAGCAGCATATGACATAACGTCATATAACTTTACATCTTATTGATAACATCGCATGACAGAACATCACAATGACAGAACATCTATAATCTATAATCTGAGTTGCAAAGATATCCATATTAACATTTAAGAGCCCGTTCCCACTTGTCGGGTGTCAGATCCGTATATTCATCGGAGGTTCCAGTTGCAGGACATTTCGGACAAAATCGGTTTGTGTGATAAGTGTGAATAGCTCCATACATAATGCTCTGCCACTGGAACCTCCGATTAATATACGAATCCAACACCCGACAAGTGGGAACGGGCTCTAAGGCTCTAAAATGCATGCCCACAAACAAACACGTGCATTACAAATGCTGAGTGTGTACTTACAAATAAAATCCAAACCTCAAATGAACACAAGCCCTACAGCTTTTGCCCACCTTTCCTGACACAGGGGTGACATTGGCAAAGTGAACCATTTTTTACAGTATGGGTGGTCAGCGTCATACCAACCTATAAGTCAAGGAATCACATGACAAAACATGACGTGATACGGTAGTAGGTACATCATGACAAAACATCACATATAAAATCACAGCAACACGAAAAGTAAATTGAGATATCAACCATTCAAGAACATGGATATACAAAGGAAATGACAAGGAACAGTGTGCTGAAAACTACAGTGCAGGAATTAAAAAAAAATCACTAATTTTTTAACATACTACGTTTCTTGCAAATTAAATTTAAAAATAATGTTCTACTAAAAATATTATGCAAAGACTTTCAACTTGCCTCTAAGTCTTATGTCTGAGATTTGTACTATCTCGGTTTGAACGAGGCATTAGTTATTTACCTTTTTAAGGATGGATCACCAACCCCCCACGGAAAACATTTTTAAAAAAGACAGCCACTTAGTAGGTGGTGTCGAAGTGTCTAAAGTTAGTAAAAAGACGGTTGGGCATACTTACTCTTTAACGATGTAGATGAAATGTCCTTTTTGAGTAACACAGACTCAAACTTGTTCTTACATGGGGTTTTACTTTTTACTTGTGACAAAATGGCAGAGGCGTGAACTGTCCTATAATCTATTATCTATCATAATAAAAGGAGAGCTTGTATGAAGAAGGTTATGACTATGGAGGAAATGAAAGAAGTATGTAAGGACAGAAAGAAATGGCGGTTGATCTGTAATGTTGACGGCTAGGGTTTATTAAATCAGAATTTGTTTTCTGTTTTAGTTTTGTTCTCCTTACGTGTTGTTATTTATTGATCCTTGACTTATAGGTTGGTATGCGTTTGACCACCCATGCTGTAAAAATGGTTCACGGTGCCAATGTCACCCCTGTCTCACGGAAGGACGGCAAGATTTGAAGGGTATATGTCCATTTGAGATTTGGTTTTTATATTGTAAGTTTACATGCGGCATGTGCAAGCGCGAACTTGTACGTGTCTGCTTGTGAGAATGCATACAATGTGAATCTCCAACGTAACATATCTTTGCAACTTACATAGATTAGATTAGATAAGATATAATGGTATTTGGTAGCCTCATATTAAATGCATGCCCACAAGCAGGCACATGTAAATTCGCGCTTACTGACATATGATGTACGTGTAAATACAAAATAGTCCAAATCTCACATGAATAGAAACGTTGCAACTCCTGCCGCATTTCTCTAAAGGCAAAAGTGAACCAAGTTTTTACAGTATGGGAGTTCAGCCTTATACCAACCTATTAGTCAAGGAACACATACAATTTAGAAAGATTTTTATCTTGTGTACAAATTACCTGTGTTATATTTTTTTATGGTTTGGTTGTTCAAACCATAAAAAATCCATTTATGAAATAACAGTAGAGCATCGATTATCTAATGCCAAATATTAACATCATTTTAATTTCTAAAATAAATTAATGTGAAATCGAATATTTCAACAAATTTTTTTAACAGTATTTCTTTTGCAATTTATTACCAAGACATGCAAATTTATTCATCGTGGTTAATTTTTAATTTCACAGCTACCGAAAATTAAATGCGGCGTCTAGAATTATTATAATTTCAAAATTATTGCCGATATTTGAGAGATAGACAAAAAAACAGCAATCGCTTAGAAATGTCTAGTCTAGTGCCTGTTCGAGAATTTCATTTAAAAAAACTCAAAAATTTATACCTACCTAATACATACATACATGTAGTACCTACCTACGAGGCATGGTCAAAAAATGTGACTTAAAATGTACACATGCAGCCAGTGTTGCCACCTTAGCCCTTTTGGGGCTAGATCTAGCTCTTGTGAACTCGTTGTTTAATGATTTAGCCCGAAAAGGGCTATCTAGCCCTTTTCATTTACTTAAAAATATTGTACGAAAATCTGAAATTAGCGCCATGCTAACATCGCGATAACATCGAACTTTCGCGATTTTTGTCATATATATTGTTTTTTTTTTTAATAGATACCATTTGTTCGATTATGGCAACATATCTATGGCAATAAATGATTCTAAATGGAAAATTTGTTAATTTTAGTTTGTAAAATCAAATATTTTTAATTTTTTAACCTAATTTTGAAAAAAATTATTGTGATTCAAACTAAAATATAAATACATAAGTAATTGAAATCATTAGTCCAGGTGTTTTTTTAGCCTTTTTTTACACCAACTCTTTTTGTGCTCCTTTTAGCCCGATCTAGCCCTTTTTAGCTTCTTCAATTGCCCCCATTACTAAAACTAAGGTGGCAACACTGCTTGCAGCATTTTGCTCCCCCAGTTGTGTTTGCCGTATACGCCAATCTTGGCCAATCTTGTCAAATATGACTTTTTCATACAGTTGTCTTATGAATCAAAATCTACACAATCTAAGCTAAGAAAAACAGTAAAACTCGATAATGTGAGAGTTCTTTTAAATATTTTTTAAATAAATTTCTTGTTTTCATAAGACACATTGGTCCAGTATACATGCAAACATTGCTCATGTAAAATTTTCTCAATGGCGTATACGGTAAACAATAACTAAGGCAGCGATTTGTAAGCGCGAACCTACACGTGCCTGTTGGTGGGCATACATTTAATTGGGAATTTTAAATGTTAATATATCTTTGCAACTTAGATTATATTATATTACTTAAAATATAATAAATAATCGGATATTTATACAAACCGTTAGTTAGAGAATTTCAGTGGTATCGACGTTTCGTTAGCTTCTTATCCAACATCATCAGGAGACACATTCTTGTTAATCTTTTGTGTATTCCATGTTTATTCATTTTTTGTGTCCATGTCCGTATCCGTACGTGCAAGTCATGTTTCTTTCCCTGAGACAGGGATGGAGTTGTCAAAAGTGAAGTAGCTTTTACAGTATTGGGTGGGCAGCCTCATAGCAACGTGCTAGTCTTAATTTTTTTAAATCTAAGTTGCTAAGATATACTGCAATTAAAGGCTTATATTTGATGCACGCTTGCAAGCAGACACGTGTAAGTTCACGCTTACACATCCGGAATGTGTACATTAAACAATAAACCAAACCTCAAATGAACGTAAGCCTGAAACTAGAGTGGCAATGGCAAAAGTGATCCCATTTTTACAGAATGGGGGGTCAGCATCATACCAACCCAACCTTTTATTCAAGGATTAAAAATTATGCAATACATTTTACAATGTACATAAAAACATGCATTTTATTCATTTTAGGTTTTTTTTTTTTTTAAGAAATCCTGTGCGGGAGACTCCCTAGATTCTAAAGACTCTAGGGGTCTATGACACTTGTTGTAGTGCCGCAGAGGTGTCGGCAAAAGTGAACTTGGTCGTCGCTACAAAGCGCCAATACTCAAGCAAGATCCAGTTGCTGTAAGGTTGGATGGACCTTTGGTGACCGGTCATTGGTAAAGGTTTATGAATTTTTCAACCCAGCGAAGAGTACATTCGAAATATAAATGGTATATTTTTGTGCTCCGCCGGGATCCGAAACCACAACCTTCCATTTACGAGTCCGAAGTGTTGCCACTACGGACTACGGACCGGTCCAGGTTGAATATAGATTTTAAAAATGAAATCGCAAATGCAAAAAACGTTAGCCGTCAACATGGCAGATAACTCGCCATATTTTATTTTCTGTCCTAGCGTACTTTTCAAGGTATATAAAATGCCACCTTATTTTTTAAACAAACCTCGTATCTATCTTTAAGCAATAATTCATTTTATGGGAATAATAAATATTTAAAAATTGAAGTGGCACTTATATATAAAAAATAAAACCTCACATCTCGTGGCGCCAGCGTCCACTAGAACAAACGCCGACAATTTAAATAATAATTCATACTTTTGTCAATATTTCATAGTATGAAGAAAAAAAACCGGTTGACCTCCGTTGCGGCCACTTGGCCAGTTGTCAACGATTTCAACTAAAAATACAATCATGCTTAGTTCGTTAGAACGTTGACCCAAAACATGTGTCGAATTTTTGAGTACATCGATAACTTTAAGGTAAAACTGAATAAGTGACATTCTTGGACCGGTCCGTAGTCCAGTGGCAACACTTCGGACTCGTAAATGGAAGGTTGTGGGTTCGGATTCCGGCGGAGCACAAAAAAACATACAATTTATATATTCCAAATATGCTCTTCGCTGGGTTGAACAAATTCATAAAACATTTACCAAATACCGGTCACTAAAGGTCCATTCAGCCTTACAGCACCTGGGTCTTGCTTGAGTATTGGCGCTTTGTGGCGACGACCAAGCTCGTACACCTCTGCGGCATTACAACAAGTGTCATAAACACCTAGAGTCTCTAGAATTTAGGGAGTCTCCCGCACAGGATTTCTTTAAAAAAAATACACAATTAAGATAACATGAGTTTCTCAAATAAATGCACCTTTTTCCCCTTTTTTCTACGAGAGAAAACACTTAAAAAAACTGTGAAAAACCCCGTAGCTTAGAAGTTTTTCATGAGCATTTTCTTATGATAAGTTCACTTACTATGAGCCTTATATTATTATTATTATTACACCCAATAAAATGTTTTATCCACGATTTCTCAAATCAGTGAATCATCAGTAATTCAGTTTTACCGTTAAGGTGGCAATATTGGTTCTATTTTTAACATGATTATTTGTGAAGAAGAATACAGTTCAAAAATTTACTTTCTACTTAGTTCAGAAATAGGTATTCTTGCGTTGTCCCCAAAAGTTTCGCGTGCGGTGATTGGAACATATTTAATCTCACAGGTAAGGGGGCCACCTTACGCCTGTCACTTCACTTGGTTTCCTTGCTCTCTAGGTTGGCAGGTTCTAATTTTTGTAAAGGCTGAGTAAATCTTGCCGGTTCTATTATTACTTTCAAGTTCGAAATAAACATCGAAACGGGAATTCATTTCTGACACCCCATTAGGAATTGAACCCTAGATATCATATTTAAAAAACAAGCGTTCCACCAACTGGGCTGTTGAGTAGACTTTTTTTAAATACATCCATTTAAAGAACTCTCGTTTTAAAGCCCCGAATTATTCTATTTTTGGTTAGTTAATATGTTTTGAAAACAATGACATTTTCAAATGTATTTTTTTAAGGATAATCTTGTCCGAAAAGCAAATGAAAAAACAACACTGCGTTCCCCTCCCTATTGTTTATTTTAAACCTGTACCCAAGTATTTAACATTGAGTTAACTCCCCTAAAAATCCCAGAAAATTATAAATAGAAGATACAACAGCACTCTTGGTGAGTGAATAAGTTTTCTTACATTTTTTCAATTTCTACGATCGAGGGGAGTTCGCACAATGTTTTTGTACTTGGGGTACTGGATGTGTATTTTTACATCACTAATTTAATACAACCCTATGTGACAATTCCATAGAGTTATACACACAAGGATAATATTCAAGCTGTTTAGGACTGTTCTATCTATAAAATAAAGTACACATGAAATTTGTTACTGTAAGACTAGATGGACCTTTTATGACCGGGAAGAGCAATTTTGAAGATACAAATATTTGTTTTGGGTTCGCTGGGAATCGAGCTCATGACCTTCCGATTAGGAGTCCGAAGCGAAATAGACATACATCATAGACAATTGTGTATCGAGTGCAGTAACACGCATTAACCGACTTTATTTATATTAATTTGAAGTTTTACTGTTTTTTTGTTGATTTTTGGAGTTCTAAGTGTATATTGTTGTAGCTGAACGTGTGTTTTGCCACATATATTGTGGGTTTGGTATTGTAAAGATAAACAGTGCTCAAATTAAAAGATTTATTAATTTGCAATACGAGTCATCTGATTTTGACAGCGTGCAGAGCAAATAGTACCTACTACTACCATCCTACCTACCTACTGTGACCATCGTTAATAAGCTTCTCATCATACAGCTGTCAAATTGTTTCCTAACCAATCTCCAATTTATATTTCCTTGATAAATTCATACAAAATGAACACAACCGTTAATTCCAACTCCCTATCCTGCGTCGAGAGGCTGAAGGACGCTAAAATTCATCAAAAGAAAATCAAAGAACTGCTGGCAATTAATATCCTATCTAAAGATCAGCGCGGAGCTGTCAGTGATGCTGTTAGTGGTATAATGGAACACTTGATCTTCCTTGTCAACTCTGCTGCCTCGCAGGATAAAATAGAGTCTAAGTTAGATCACATAGAAGAATCTATCCAGACTATTTCTGACAACATAAAAGTGAAATTCGATGATGTTTTCAAAAACGAAACTAATGCGAAAAACGTTAATAATCTATACAATCTAATGTTAATCCCGTTAAATAACTCTTCTGCTCATGACCTTATTAAGGAAATTTACCAAAAAATTAAACTAAGAAATCTTGGTATAAGTGTGGAGGAGGTGAAAAAAATTTCTAAAAATAGAGTCATCATAAAATGTAACAGAAAAGATGATGCGCATAAATTGAAGAAGTGCATAGAAAACGAATTTAAGGATGTTAACGTTGATGAACTGAAAAAAAGGAAACCTACTATGATTTTGAAAGGTATACAGAATGATTATGATAAGGATGATTTCCTGGAGGACATTGTGACTCAAAACTCTGAGATTTCTGCCCTAAATCCAGATCAACACTTTGATGAAATGCTCCGTGTTAAAAAAATTATTAAAAGCAAATATAATGACACATCAAACTACATCGTGGAAGTGGACCCTACTATACGAAGAGTATTACTTATGAAGGCTAAAGTTAATTTAGGATATCAGAGGATTCCAGTTGAAGATGCGAATGCAATTACTCAATGCTTCTCTTGTCTTATGTGGGGGCACAGTGCGGCGAGATGTCTGCAAAGAGACGGCCAACATGACGTATGCTGTACTTATTGTGGAGGTGCTCATACGTACAAAGATTGTACAAACAAGGAGGGTCCTCCAAAATGTAAAAATTGCACAAAGCACAACGAAAGATTTAAGTTGTCTTTTCCTACGGAACATAGGGCCAATGATAAAATAAAATGCAAAATCTACTCAAAAATGCTTTTTCTTGCAGAACAAAATATTGAATATTAAATGCTTTCTTTTTATACTTCCTTTGCACTGTTTCAGTACACTCTGTTATCTCTTCTTTTTATATTCTCTATCCTATCATAATATAATAATTCATGTATATGGTGGACCTGTGATTAGTAATGATACTGATGTGTGTATATTGTTTTATTTGTACATTGATGATAGATATGTTGTGAAATGTAAATTGTTTTGTTGTATTTATGGATATATGATAGTGTTCGCACTTTACAATGAATGCATTATTATAACATGTCTACCAAATATTTATACCTTGTATAATATGTATGTACTGACTTCTATTTTATCAAATAACAATGATAACCTACCACTTTTTATTTTGTACTTTTACCTGTCATGTATGCTTTTTACTTTATTTTTATTTTTTAACTCCTATTATGGCAGTCCTACGTCAAAAGTAAAAAAATACAATGAGCATTAATATTATTGATGACGAGAGTGACATAGACTTTATAAGAGTGAATAGACTAGAAGACTTTATTGAGTTAAAGGATGGAGCCTATGATAAAAATAATATTGTGTGTGTCCAATTGAACATTCGTTCAATTTGTAAATATTGGGATATTTTTAATGCATATTTTAGAAATTGTTTAAAGTTTATCGATATCTTAATGCTCTGTGAAACCTCAATAAAGGACTTCGAAACTTGTTTTTATAACTTGCCTGAATTCAATAGTTTCCACTTCTGCCGAAGTAGCAAAATGGGCGGGGGAATAAAATTGTATGTTAGTAAAAAATTTAATTTTGTACAAAAATCCCTCCAATCTCTTTGTTTTGAAAATGTCTTTGGAACTTTGACACTACCAAACAAATCTATTATTCACATTCTTGCTCTTTATAGACCACCTAACCTTAATAAACAGGGATTTTTAACTGAAATTTCATCATTTTTTAATGATTACACTAACATAAATGATAATATATTATTTCTTGGGGATATCAACTTAAACTTGCTGAACGAATGTGATCCGATAACCATATCTTATGAAAACATATTAGCTAATAACTTTATGGTAAAATGTATTTCTGATGTAACTAGAGAAGCAATAGTCAATGATATTGTTACAAAATCTTGTATTGACCATATTTATTTGAGGTATATAACAAATGATCCTGTAAGTGTTGGGCGTGGTTTCTGCTCTGTAAATATACGTGCTTGTGTATGTGAATATCTTATAGCTGACCATTATGCGACAGCAATTAGTTTTCAGTATAGATGGAATAATAAATCTGATAATGTTGTCAAAAATAAACCAATGTTCATTATGTCGCAAAAACGGTTAGATAGTAATATTATTAAAACTGACTGGAATACTCTTCTTGAAGAAAATGATTGCGAATTATTATACTATAAAATTTGTAATGCTTTTGATAATTTGTATAAAGAAAGCCTAATTCCATGGTGCCATAAAAATAAAAATAGACCTAACGCTACGAAAGACTGGATAAATAGGGAGATTCTACAGGAAATAAAACAAAGAGACATCTTATTTAGGAGATGGAAGAGTACACCTAGTAATAAGTTTTATGAAAAGGAGTATAAAACGATACGTAATTACTTGAACAAAAAAATTTTGAAATTAAAGTTAACTTTTTATAATGATAAATTTAAGAATTGTTTCAAGGACATAAAAAAAACCTGGGATGAATGTAACAAAATCTTAGGCAGAAAATCTAAAACAAATTGTGATGAAGTTATAAAAAAATATTTTGTAAACAACAAATATAATTGCATTGAAAGTGTTTCCAATGAATTTGCTAAGTATTTCTCTGATAATGTATCCCAGTTAATGCACGTTTGTAGTATAAAAATTGCTGGTCCAGAGCCTGATATGCTTCCACATAGCTTTTATTTACCTAAAGCTAAACTATCTGAAGTTGTAAAAATAATAAATCTTGCAAAAAACTCTAAAACACCAGGAGTTGACCTTATCCGAATGACTGACTTAAAAAAACACGTGGAAATATTGGGACCTCTTGTTACACATTTAATTAACTCAATTATAAACCAGGGAATAATTCCTCTGAAATTAAAATGTAGCCTAATCAGACCAATCTACAAGGGTGGTGATCACTCTGTAATGGGAAACTATAGGCCAATTAGTATATTACCTGCTCTTGAAAAAATACTTGAAAAATACATTTTCTCAAAGTTGACTCAATATCTTAACAAATTTGAAATTCTGGATACCAATCAATATGGATTTCAGAAGGGTAGGAGTACAGAAATTCTACTTCAAAGTTTTTCCAATCATATTAATAACGAATTAAACAATAAAAAACATGTATTAGTATTATTCATTGACTTCTCCAAGGCTTTTGATACAATTGATCACTTAAAATTGCTTAGATACTTAGATGTCATAGGGATTAGAGGCCCAGTTTTACATCTCTTTGAAAATTACCTCTCTAACAGAACCATGACTGTTAATATTGATGGATCTAAAAGTGATATTAAGAACATCAGTGCTGGGGTCCCGCAAGGATCTGTTTTAGGCCCTATATTATATATAATTTATGTATCTTTTATTAAATATATTTTCTCAAATGTAAAATATTATGTATATGCGGATGATACTGCACTTGTCATATCTAGTGAGAATTTAGATGAATGTAACACAATGTTACAAAATGATTTTGATAAACTGCAGAATTGGTGTCATGATGCAGGTCTTTTAATTAATTCAAAAAAAACTAAAATTATGCATATTAGATCCCCTCATGCTAGAATTAGTACTGTGCCAACCATAAAAGCCCATAATTATGAATGCCTTCATGTCACCAATAATTGTAGAACTTGTTTATGTGAAAATATTGACATTGTAAGCGATTATACTTATCTAGGAGTAACAATTGACTGTTTCTTCAAGTGGGACACACATACTTCAAAAACGTGCAAACGACTGAGATCTGTTGTTGGACAATTATATAAGTTAAAGTTTATATTGCCGCTCCCTACATTAAGATTGGTATATTTATCGCTTGCCGAGTCCATTATAAGATACGGCCTCACTGCATGGGGACATTCTTGCGCCACCAATATTAAAAATGTACAAAATGTTCAAAATGCTCTCTTAAAATTAATTGCTCCCATAAATGTGTATAACCAAAGGCAGAATATACCATTTTTATTCCAATCATTAAATGTCTTGCCTATTAAGGGTATACTATGGAACATAATTATATGTCAACAATTGTTTAATGATAAATATAAAAATAAACTAGAGCATGTGTACCAAACAAGATTTACATCTAATGAAGGACTAGTTGTGCCAAGAATTAATAACAAATATGGACAAAGAACGTTGGATTACCTTGTGCCAAAAATATTTAATTTGTTGCCAAAGGACTTTAAAAAGGAATCTACAAACATTAATAAAATTATAATATCTTTGAAGATTTGGCTGGGAGAAAGAACTTTTTTATATTAATTACCTTAACTATATTTGTGTTTTTACTCTACTCTTGTCTCCTAATTTTAACTTTAATTTACTTTTTATTTCATACTAGCACTAAATACTAAGACTTATATTTTTTAATTTGATTGTTGCACCCGATGACAAACTGAAATTTTTTGGTTTATCGGGACAAAAATGTTTAATTTTTAAGATTTATATTTCTTGTAATAATTGTTTATGAAATAAAAAAAAAAAAAAAAAAAGCGTTACTACTAGACTACGGACCGGTCTTTTTAATTATTGAAGATAAAGATTCAGATTTGATTCAGATAAGATAATCCAAAAGGAGATATCAAATAAAAAATCAGATATCATAATGAAAACGAGAGAACGTGGGAAATAAAAACTAGATGGAAAAAACGAGATAAGATAATAAAATGAGATATGATAATAAAAAAACGCGGTAAGATAATTAAACCGAAAACGATATATGATTGATAATATGATAAAAACGTGATAAGATAATAAACAACAAGATAAAATAATAATGAACAGGCTAAAAAACAAGATAAGATATTCGCAAGCGCGATTAGATGGTAGAAAAAACAAAATAATAAAAAAACGAGATAAGATAGTAGTAGACTTGGAAGTAAAATGGAAATGTGCGAACAATGCAGCGTGATATCAAGACTTATTCGTTCTCGCATAAGTGCCTGAGGCAGTGCAAGTGGTTTGGCAGAAGTACAACATTTCTCTTTAGTCCTTCACTAAAGACACTAATTCACAGAAGAAAAAGCAGACCTAGAATTTTAATAATTGTAATTTTTTTCACAGCAAAACTTTGTACAATGAAACGCTATCGATTGAAAAAAAATTTACTCCGATACGCTTTCTGTCTTTTACCAGTTCAACCATTGCGTGTACCAAAAACTGACAGGAAACTAAAGCAGCACCTCCTGAAGAGAGTTTTAGCATCGATACATTATTTGCCTTAGTACTTGGGTTGAGTATTTAAACGTCATTCGGTGAACTCTGCTTCGAATATAAAGCATTGTATAAACTCATCTCGAAAGCGTAAATAAAAAATGCATAGAATTTACGACGGCAACCCTAGTGAGTGATTTAGTTTTGATACATTTTCTCTCGATTTACGCCATCGAGGTGAGTTAACTCGCTGTATTTTTATGTACTCTGTTAACTGTATCGCAAATTTCTATCGCACAGATCTTCGTGCGTTTCTTTGTACTTCGGATCGTTTGAAACTTTGGTCAAACAATAGATTTGTTTTCGGGGGAAAGTTAAAGTACGACAGTATTGAAATCAAATCGATTTTTCAAACAATCGGATGGTGGGGGTGTACACCAGTAGCGCATTATCAATAGAGGCAAAGAGGTTGTGCCGGACTTTCTTGGCTGTTTTTTTTAAATATTTTTTTGAAGAGGAATGCAATAAACGACTATTTCGCCTGGCCAGAAACAGGTTTTATATTCTTCTTCTCTATCCATTGCCACTTCTATCGAAGGTCGGCAATCACCATGGATCTTTTCACCTTGAATAAAGTAGCTCGAAATAGGAGCATTGTGCTTTGTTTGAAAATTATCAATCAATATATATTATTTTGTTTTAATGAGTTTATAAATACCTACGCAATGACATCTATTGAACCAGAGTCAATTGCGGTCGAGGGGCTCGACGGGAATCGAACCAGCATTATTTTATGCCCAGTCGAGATTATCGTCTAGACTCGCTTCAGCATAGCACCGACATTTATAGGTTGGTATGAGGCTGACCACCTATACAAATTGGTTCACTTTGGCCAATGTCACCCCTGTTTCCGAGTTAAGTGGCTGAGTAAACCTTGCCGATATTTTGGGTTGAAAAAATACCGACACAGAAAATTATTTCTATCACTTTTGGTGAGAAACGAATCCTAGCCTTCTGGCATTGAATGCAAGCTTTCTACTAACTAAGCTATGTACTATCGATAGTCTCAAAAACATATTTTTTTCTATGTTTCAGGAGCTGTTCAATTAAAAATTAGAGCAACAAAGATTTATAAAAACGAAACGAAAAATATTGGGTAAGTCCTTTATCTGTATTTTATTTTTATTGTATAACATTCAAAATGCCTACCTATTTAAATTTCTTTATCTTCTCCTTCTTTGATTTTAGAAAAAAAAAATCTCGACGGGCTAACGTCACACATCTATGTGGCTACGGTACGGAGCAACTATAACCTTTGTGGCAAAGATATATTAACATTTAAAATTCATATTAAATGCATGCCCACAAGCAGACACGTGTTAGTTCGCACTTCCAAATGCTGCATGTGAATTTATAAATTAAAATCCAAAACTCAACACAAACCCTGCAACTTTTGCTGACCTTCCCTCACACAGATTGGCAAGTGAACCACTTTTTACTGCATGGGTGAACAGTCTCATACTAATTTGTAAATCAAATGATGACACATATTGACACTATTCATTGACTTATAGGTTGGTATGAGGCTGACCACCTATACTTAAAAAAAATGGTTCACTTTGCCAATGCCACCCCTGTTTCAGGGAAGGTCGGCAAGAGTTGCAAGCGTTGCAGGGCTTTCATTTGAGATTGGGTTTTTTATATTGTTTGTCCACATGCTAATACGTGTCTGTTTGTGAGCATGCATTTGATACGAGTTTTGTATGTTAATATATCTTTGCAACTTAGATAAAAGATTATATTATAGACACATATTATGTCATGACGTCACAAGTCTATGCGTGCTGGTTCATATCGTTAATTATTGATGCAACAATGCATTTCTCTCATTAGCTTTGTCTACCTATGAAAGCAAACATGTGATAACATTCAGCTTTTACATGGAATCACAATATCCATTTTGGACCGGTCCGCAGTCTAGTGGTAAACGCTTTTGACTCCCAAGCGCACGGTAGTGGGGTAAATTCTCAGCAGGGTACAACAAAATTATTATTTAATATTCAATTCATGTGCATTTGCCGTTGACCAGTCTCCAGTCTTACAGCAACTTGATTTTGCTTGAGTGTTTTCTATATCGACGACCAAGCTCGCGCATTGCTCTTGAGGTGTGATTCTCAAAAAAACAGTGCGCACCAAATAAATCATCCTAATGTTATTTTGTGATTAACGCTTCGGACCCATAATCGTATGGTAGTGGGCTAAATTCCAAGCTGAGTACAATTAAAGCATTTCATTCCTTGACTGATAGGTTGGTATGCGGCTGACCACCCATACTGTAAAAAATGGTTCATTTTGCCAATGTCACCCCTGCTTCAGGGAAGGTCGGCAAGAGTTGCAGGGCTTATGTTCATTTGAGATTGGGTTTTTTATATTGTATATTTTTGCCTTTGAACACAGAAGAATTCATTTTTTGTCTTTGGCATTTGTGTGTAAATACACACTTTTCAACAATCTCCGATCACGAGCATCAACAATTTTCTCTGTTAATTCAATTCGTGCTCCTTCATCGTACATGAGATACGTCTCCTCATGACATCGGATACGACTTTATCGGAACGTTGAGATACCCGTGCTTCTCTACAACACACCGTTCAACTTAGCTGCGTATTTTTTGCACCTTCTTACCGAATCTACTTCGAAGCGGTCGCATGTGGAACCTACGCATTTATTTTCACAAGTAAGGGGGCCGGCCTTAAGCCAACCACTTCCTCACTTTAAGTAAGGGCTACCCAGCTCTCTAGGGGTCTGGTTCTCGTTCCTTGTGAAGACTGAGTAAACATGGCCAGTATTTCGATTTTCGGTTTGGAATAAATACCAAAACGGGAAATCATTTCTGACACCCTTTGTGTGTATCGAACTGTGGCATGGAACGCAGGGCATTCTACCAACTGAGCCATCGACCGGACTTTTCATGAGCTTAATCGTTGCTACAAAGCGACAATACTCAAGCAATACCCAGTTGCTGTAAGGCTGGATGGACCATTGGTGACCGATCTTTGTTAAAGGCTTATGAATTTTTCAATCCAGCAAAGAGTATATTTAAAAATATAAATGGTATATTTTTTGTGCTCCGCCGAGAATTGAACCAACAACCTTCCATTACAGATTCCGAATTGTAACCACTGGTCTACGGAACATTCTAATATTTATAATATTTTATGTTGGACAGTCTGTTTCCTCATTTAGCGGTTTTGTTTTAATTGTCATCTGTCAAACATTACATTAGAGTCGTACAGAACCAAAGACGGCAATCTAATGAGTATTTTTTTAAATGTGAAAAATATATTAACCCACAAGAATTCACTTTCTCATTATTTCCGTATATTCATCTCATTTAAGCAAAAAACCCTAGATGGCCGTATTTGATCCTATATGATTCATATGTATGTTTATGTATATATCATGTTGTCCTCGTGTAAGAGGTTAACATATTCCGAGTATAAAAAAATGTACAAACTCCCCTCGATCGCGTTAACAGAAAGATTATTAATAATAATATTATGATGATTTATTCGGTGAGCGCTGTTTTTGTGTGAATCACACCTTAAGAGCCCTCTGCAAGCCTGGTCGTCGCTATAAAAAGGGTCAATACTCAAGCAAAACCCAGCAAATTTTGAAAATTAAATGTAATTTTTTTGTGCTACGCCGGGAATCGAACTCGGGTCCTTTGCTTTTGTAGTCCGTACGTAGCGTTAACCACTAGACTACTAATTCTAAATCTAAATCTAAGCTGCAAAGATATGTATCATTTGAGATTCATATTAAATGCATTCCCACAAGCAGCCACTCATAATTTCGCGCTCACACATGCCGCATGTGGACCTACAATATAAAAAAAAAAAAAACTGAAATGAACATAAGCCCTGCAACTTTTGCCGACCTTCCCTGAAACAGGGGTGACATTGGCAAAGTGAAACACTTTTTACAGTACGGGTGGTCAACCTCATACCAACCTACCAGTCAAGGAATTGCTAAACTACTGACCGGTCCTAAATGGAATATTCTACATCACCTCTAGTTAGCGATTTAGTTTACACACATTTTTTTCCATTTACGCGATCGATGGGAGTTTCAAAGCATTTTTTATACTTGGGGCACTTCAATTATACGTAATATAAGCCAATATATGAATACTAAAACGCTCACTAGAGGTGCAATGTTACATACTCGTATATACATTTTTGGTAAAATATTATGATCGAGCTTAAACGTAAAGTTTTATATCTACAATACTGAGTATACCATTCAAAGAGAACACCAAAAATAAAGCAGAATATGTCAAACTTTTAATTGAAGAATATATTTCGATTATTTTTTAATAGGATTTTCAGGAAACATGTAAAATATTTTCGGGAAGACTCCTGCAAAGTTTTATGTATATTGGATAGAAAACATTTTTAAATACCTACATTCATATTTTTTATTTTGAAAATGTATGGAAAAAAATGCACAACCGCTCATCAGATTTTGACCAAATATTCAGGGAACGTGTAAATTACTCTCAAAATTGATCATGTGAACTTTGAACTTGATCAGATGACAAATAAAAAAAATACAGCTATCTTGTTGCGTAATGCTATTGGTGGAAAAAATATTCTACCTGCCCAAATGGCGTAGTGGAATCTATTGTGTATAATGCTACTTGAAAAAATATATAAACACGTAAGAGTTATTGACAATTATATTAATTTTCGGATATTTAATGAACCGTTCGGTGAGAACTTACATTATTCTCTACGTTTCGTCAGCGACGTAGCCGACGTCTTCAGGAGAACATCCTATCTGTACGGCGACTGAGGATGAACTGAATTTGAAAAACACTTTGTCACAAATCACTGACTAACTTCGAACGAAGGTAGTAATTATGTTTTGGTCTGTTACACATACCACTTTCATCTTGTGTGTATTCCACAAGATGAAAATTTAATTTGGCGCTTGTACACATGCCGCATGTACACTTATAACATGAAAACTCAAACCCAATTGAATATAAGCCGACCTTTTCTGAAACTGCGGTGACATTGGCAAAGTAAACTATTTTTACAGTATGAGTGTGCTGCCTCATACCAACAATAAACTTTATAAAAAAAGACAACAAATGAAAAAAGTAAAAATAATACAACGCCCATAACCGATCAATGGTTCTGTCTGGTAATATAAATTTAAGAAGCGCTGGTTCACAATTTGAGTACGCTGATCAACACGTACTTTTATGAGTCATCCATCGTCGCATGTTCCATTGATGCGAGCTTTTTCGTATAAATAAACGGGGAGGTCTAAATTTAACGCTTCATTGCCTCGGTCGTAATGTCAGAGGCCGAAATAGACACATTCATCCCGGTTTCGGAATTTCAAAAACCTCGCGTCACTTACGACGCAACAAAACTAAGCTACCCATATAGTGTAACTACTCGCATGCGTTATCCCCGAAGGGATCGCATTTGGTGATTCGGAACCTATTTAACAGGTAAGGGAGCCGGCCTTATGCCAACCATTTCAGTTGAAGTGGGGGTTTCCCAGCTCCCTAGGGGCTGTAACTCATTACTTGTGAAAGCTGAGTAAACCTTGCCGGTATTTTATCTTGGGTTTTGAAATTAACACCGACACTGGAAATTATGTCTGACACCCTCCTTGACATATATTGAGTGGTATGAGGCTGACCACCCATACTGTAAAAAAAAATGGTTCACTTTGCTAATGTCACCCCTATTTCAGGGAAGGTCAGCAAGAGTTGCAGGGCTTATGTTCATTTGAGATTAGGTTTTTATATTGTTGGTCCACATGCGGCATGTGTGAGCGCGAAATTATGCGTGTCTGCTTGTGGGAATGCATTTAATATGAACCTTAAATGATACATATCTTTGCAACTTAGATTTAGACTCTCGGTGGGATTCGATCTCGAGCTCCCGGCACGGAATGCAAGCACTCTACCAACTGAGCTATCGACCGGACTTTTAACGAGCTTGGTCGTTGCCACAAAGCGCCGATTCTCAAGCAAGACCCAGTTGCTGTAAGACTGGATAGACCTTTGGTGACCGGTCTTTGGTAAAGGTGTATGATTTTTTGTATGAAGAGCATATTTTAAAATATAAACGGTATATTTTTTATGCTCCGCCGAGATTTAAGCTCACATCCTTCCATTAACGAGTCCGAAGTGTAACCACTACATTATGATAAATTTATAGATTATTGATTATTAATTAAGTAAGAACAGCATACACTATTTTCTTTTGTTAAAATTTCGCCTCTGATTCAAGTCTTAAAAATATTTTGCTGTCATATTTCAGTATACTCGAGCCATAGTGCAGGTTAGAGTTGTCGTAAATTGAGTGTGACTCAGATAGGCAATTTGTATAATCAGTCTACGCTTGGCTGGAGCAAATAAACCAACTTCAAGCTTCTAGCAAAGTACCATGGCACAGTCCCCGGCCATTCCATAAGACGCGGTCTGACCATACTGAATCCCCAGATCGACGGAGCCTCAACTCGCAACTGATAACTGGGCCACGATTATAAGGGTCACAATTGTCAAATGAGCCACAACTGTCAAGGTCACAACTGTTAGGGGCACAACTCCTTCCACCGCTAAAAAAAAATATAGCATTGCAAGAGCGTTCTGTGATACGCTTCCCCGGATGAAAATGTACAAACGGAACGGGTATGAGGATGGGTTTGCGCAACTGATGAACTGTCATGGTCCCTGATGGTCATCAGGGATGCAACTGTCACGGTCACATCTGTCAAATGGACCAACACCGTCAGGGGCAAAACTGTTGAATGGCCCACAACTGCCAGGATCACAATTGTCAAAGTCACAACTCTCAGGGTCACAACTGTCAAGGTCACAACTGTCAAGGTCACAACTGTTGAATGGGCCACAACCGTCAGGGGCACAACTGTCAGGATCACAGCTCTCAAGGTCACAACTGTCAGGGACACAACTGTTGAATGGGCCACAACCGTCAGGGGCACAACTGTCAGGGTCACAACTGTCAAAATGGGGAAAAAAAAAATGGAAGCTTCGTGCATGCTATCATGTTTTTGGGATTCTTTTTGAATTAAAAACGCAATTTTTAAAAGAACTTTGAATTTTATTTTCCATAATTTATTTCACACGATATGGCAACTCAAACACTGTCTTAGATGGTTTCTGACACTGAGTCCTTTTATATTGGTACTGCAATATACCAGAAAGTTCGCTTTTGGGTGGTCTAGTTCTTTAAAGTAGTTTTTGTACCTTCCAAAATAATCCATACCAGTTGTTCACCATTCTAGTGTGTGCTCAGCCTCGTACTAACCGATAAGGGCAGCCGATAAGTCAAGGAATGTATAATGTATTGTGAGGGTTTTTCCAATAGTCCTGCTGATTGACACAATTAATAATTAACAGCCACTTTAATATGTTTATTTTTATTCCTTTCACAATGTATACACAATAAACCACAGCACAATATTAATTATAACAAAATTCACATGCTTCTGGCTCTCACGCCAGGCAAGCTTCTCCTCCCTTTCTGCCTTCCTTTGTTTTTCTTTTCATTCAAATTCAAATCTCATGTTCCATTTTACCTAACAAACAAATCCATCTCGTTACAATACACCTCCTTCCTCTCATAAAAAAAAACATTCCCAATTTTTTTTTCTTTTAACAATGAGTAAATAATGTATCATAATGCTCAGCCGGCGCCACATATTTTGTTTTATTTTAAGGATAAATTTCAAAAATATGAAAATAAAAAAAAACCTGTTTCTGATACATTATTCAGTCATTAATACCTTTTTTAACAATACCAATTATTTTCATACTAAAATTAATATATTTATTTTTTTTAACACAAATTTCATATTCAATATTATAAACAAATATTTGTTTTTTTTTTAAATACTTAATTCAACAATTCAAAATAATCAAATAACAATACATAATAAACATTCACCAGTTAATTAATCAATTCATTAAAATAACTTTTTTTTTTAAATACTTAATTCAACAATTCAAAATAATCAAATAACAATACATAATAAACATTCACCAGTTATTTAATCAATTCATGAAAATAACTTTTTTTTTTAAATACTTAATTCAACAATTCAAAATAATCAAATAACAATACATAATAAACATTCACCAGTTAATTAATCAATTCATTAAAATAACTTTTTTTTTAAACATGTATCACATCTTTCCCAATATTTAAATTTATTTCAAATTTATTTTTCATTAATAAATTTATCAGTCCATCAATTTTTTTTTTTAAAAAACTTTACCTTCATATGTAATACTTTGTTTAATTAATGTTTCATACCTTCATTCATGCAATATTTCATAATTCATTCTTTCACTGATCACTTTTATATCAACTTTCACCGTATCATTCATCACCTCAAATTTTTCATACACATGAAAATATGTTTTTTTTTTTTTTAATCTAATTTGATTATGTCCTTGATGTGATATTTATTTATAACATTTGTGTCTATATCTTTTAATACATAGACTATCTTGCTAACTTTCTTTTCTATTCTGGCTTTGACAAATTTTGGAGCCAACTTTGTACAGAAGTATTTCCCTGCATTTGATTGTATGAAATTTTTACGCCATACAATATCCCCTTGATCATAGACACGATTTGATCTACCTTTATTTTAATAATTTGCATTTTTATTATATGCATCCCATAAATTTTCTGTTACAATTTTGTATAATGTGTTTAATTCCTTCATTTTATCTTTATGCATATCTCTATATTTATCTAATTCTTCCTTTGATTCTATTTCATCATTTACTATTTCACCATGAATTTCACCATTTAGTACAATCTCCCTACCTCTTGCTAATACATTAGGTGTGTATCCTGTTGCTAAATTGACTGTATTATTTATTATGCTTTGTACTGAATCTAAAAAAGTATCCCATTTTCTTTGTTCATTTTCAACAAAAATAGCTAATGTGTATCCTATTGTTCTATTATATGTCTCTACATTATTGCACATGGGAGTATATAAAGTTGTATAAAATATTTTCTGTACTCCATATGAGTACATAAAATCTTTAAATGCATTAGACTTTAAATTCTTTCCATTATCTGTTATTATTGTTTGCGGTACTCCTTCTGTTAAAAATATTTTATTTTCTATTAATTTTACTATTTCTTCTGTAGTAGCTCTTCTTAAAGGAAATAACCAACAATATTTGGTAAAAACATCTATTATTGATAATATATGTATATAGCCCGTACTTGATTTTGGTAATGGTCCTATCAAATCAATACTCAGCATTTTTAACGGTCTATCCACTCTTTTTCTATTTTCCATTTTTCCTGCTGGAGGTAAATTATTCGGCTTATACATTTTACATTTTTGACATTTATTTATAAAACTTTTTATATCTGCATACATATTTTTCCAATAGTAACATCTTGATATGTATTTATAAGTTTTAAAAATACCTACATGTCCATTATCATGATGATTCTTTATTATAGTTAATCTATTATCTATAATAGGTATCTCTTTCCAATTATATTCCTCTGTGAAAGGATTATCATCATTTATTAGTTTAAATAATTTATTATCTACCATTTTGAATTTTTTGTATTTGTATGGTGTTTTTGTACATCCTTCTACGATATTATTATACCAAGGATCTGCAATATTTGAATTTATTACTTCCATTTCTTTAGTACCAGGAATCCTAGATAATACATCTGGCACTGTATGTTCTTTCCCTTTTCTATGCTCAATCTCGAATTCATACTGTGAAAGTCTCATGGCCCATCTTGCTAATCTACCTGTTGGATTTGATATTTTATTCAAGAATTTTAATGCCATATGATCAGTTATTACCTTGAATTTCATCCCATCTAGATAAGATCGAAAATGTTCTATTGAATCTACAATGGCAAGAAGCTCACGTTCTGATGTCGAATAGTTTTGTTCTCTAACTGTCAAACTTCTTGAAAAATATGCTATTGGCTTTTCGGACCCATTGATATTTTGGTTTAATACTGAAGCTACTTGATTTTTACTGGCATCAGTGTGTAAAAAAAAATCTTTTGTGAAATCCGGACATATTAATACAGGAGCTGTGCTTAAGGCTAATTTTAAATTATTAAATGCATCCTCAGATTCTTTTGACCAATTAAAATTGTTCTGACCTTTTTTACCTCTCAATAATTTATTTAGTGGATATGATATCTCACTGCAGTTTCGTATAACTTTTCTATAAAATCCTACCAAACCTAAAAACATTCGTAGTTGTTTTAAATTTTTCGGTGAAGGATATTCCTCTATAATCTTGACTTTATTTGAATCTGGCCTTAATCCATTTTCATCAATAATGTATCCCAAATATTTTAAACTATCTTTGCAAAATTCACATTTTGAAAATTTTACCGTTAACCCTGCTTCTTGTAATATATTTTTAACTTGTTTTAATAAATTTAAATGTGAATTGAAATCTTCGTTAATAATAATTAAGTCATCGATATAACAAAATATGTTAGTATCAAATTTAGGTCCAAATAATTTGTCTAATAAACGCTGTGTTTCAGAACTTGAATTTTTTAAACCGAACGGCATTTTTGTGAATTGAAACAACCCTCTATTTGGTACGACGAAGGCAGTTTTTTCTTTGGACGATTCTTCTAGTGGAATTTGCCAAAACGCCTTGCTTAAATCTATTGAAGAGATATATTTGGCATTTCGTAAATTTGCTAAAACTTGATTTAAATTTGGAATGGGATAGTTATCTCGTTTTGTTACTTCATTGAGTCTTTTAGAGTCCAAACAAAATCTAGGCGTTCCATCCTTTTTAATTACAATCACAACAGGACTGGACCACGAAGATTTGGATTGTTCAACTATACCTTCTTTTAACATTTTATCTAACTCTGTGTTAACCTGTCTCTGTCTTGCTGGACTGAGTGGATAATACTTTTGTTTTATTGGAGGACCTTCTGTCTGAATTCTGTGTTCAATGAGGTTTGTGCATCCTAAGCCTATTTTTTCATAAGAGATGTCCTTGAAATCATTTTCTATTGTTTTTAATTGCTGTAATTGGTTATCTGTTAATTTAGTTCTATTTGTAATTTTACCTAATTCACTAATATTTTTGCTATTTGAATATGTAATTTTACTTATTAAACTCGGTTCTAATTCAAATTTTATCCAAAAATCTATTCCAAAAATTAAGTCTTGTTGTAAACCTTGTAAAACATAAAAATCTACATGTTTTATTTGATTGTCACATTTTACCTCTAAATTTATTTTACCAAGTATTTTTATATTTTTACCATTTGCCAACGAGATACTTTCATGGGTTTTTATAATTTTGTAATTTCTTTGTAAAAAATAATCAAATGTTTTTTCATTGATTGCAGAAATAGATGCACCTGAATCTAGTAAACCTGTAAAATTTTTGTTCTCAATATTTACTGTTAAAAATGGTCTTTTATCAAATTGTTTAGCAAAAATGAGTGGTGCAATTTGATAATTTTTATTAAAAATTTGAATGAAATTAAGCCAGCTCTTCATTTCTGATTTTTGTGTTTGTACTGAAGGCCGACTATCTACAAGTTTTTTGAATTACTATTGTATGTCATATTTGTTCTGTTTTGTATATTTATATTTCTGTTCATTTTTGTTTTGTCTGTATAATCACTTCTTTTATTTTTAACAAAACAATCTTTTTGTACATGTCCTGTACGCTTACATGAGTAACAGATTACTGTGTGTTTTTTAAAATTTCCATTTTTTATAAAACAATTTCTTTCCACATGTCCTCTTTTATTACAAAAGTGGCATACTATATTATTTGTGAAACTTCTACATTTATTCTGTATGTAATCTAATTTTCTATTTTTAGTCCAACAATCTATTTTATCATGTCCTAATTTATTACAAAAATTGCATTTTTGCATTACATTTTTCTCTTCTGTGTCATTCATTACATTTAAATTCTTACATTCATTAAATTTTATAAATGATTCAAACTTGCTACATATTGTAGATAATTCCTCTGTATTTTTAATTTCAGATGTTGTCAGTAAAGTTGCATATTTTTCTGACAATCCATGAATTATTATGTCCATAAGTTCCTTATCATGCATTCTTTTATTTAATAAATTATTTTTGGATTTGACCTTTAAAATATAAACAGATGCATTATCATGACCTTGTACCATATTTAAAATTTCTAATTTAAGATTCCTTTGAAAGTCATATTTTTCAAATTGTTGTAAGAATTTGGTTTTAAAAATTTTCCAATCAAATTCACAATTAATTGCTCTGTACCACGTTAACGGAAAATCTGTTAAAAATATAGGCATACACTCTACCAAATAATCTAATTTTAATTTGTAGACTTTGGCTAATTCTTCTAACCTTATTATAAATTCATTTGGTTCACTTTCACCATTAAAAGATATTTTTAACTTGAGAGGATCAAAATTTATGGACTCCATTGTGTTACTTTCTAAATCCTTTTTATTATTTATTTTTTTAGATTTCATCATTTGCTGTATATTTTCAATTTATGCAATTAGAGAATAAATCATTTCATCTCAAAAAAAATTTCATACAAATTAAATATAACACCATCTATATATATTTATCTAAACTGATTTGAAACAAACTGGTTCATATCCATTCTTCATTCTCCCGCGACGTTCGATTTTTAAATGTTAATTTCTTCTGAACGTAGGTAGGTAATTTGAATTCTCTTGCCTTCAATATTTTCAAAACAGCCGTTCAATATTTTCAAAACCGCCTTTTAAAACTTGCAATTTCTTGTTTTAAATTGTATAAGTTGATGCCTTCAATAGCTTTTAAACGTGTTGATGCTTTCACAACCATAAATCTGTCCAATTTTAATTATTTCATATATTGTATTGTTTTCAATGTCATTTGTTGAAATCGACTGTCATTTGTTTTTGTTTGTGAAAAATTTTCTTATAGGAATTTCATTTACAGATTTTTTCTTTTACGTTGGGCGCCAAAATGTGAGGGTTTTTCCAATAGTCCTGCTGATTGACACAATTAATAATTAACAGCCACTTTAATATGTTTATTTTTATTCCTTTCACAATGTATACACAATAAACCACAGCACAATATTAATTATAACAAAATTCACATGCTTCTGGCTCTCACGCCAGGCAAGCTTCTCCTCCCTTTCTGCCTTCCTTTGTTTTTCTTTTCATTCAAATTCAAATCTCATGTTCCATTTTACCTAACAAACAAATCCATCTCGTTACAGTATCGAATAAAATAGTCAAACTCTGTTCCCTGAAACTTGTCTCCCAGTACGGAGAGCTCATCTGGATTGAATGGCATTTATCTGCGATTTACAGGAAAGTTTCCACGTCATCAAAGTTTATAGGAACTCCTGGAATATGTGTACATTCAAAGATTCCATCAATGATGAAAATAGTGTGTTCAGTCAGGAAAATATTCCATGTTTGGATATAATTGTTCGGATTTAGGCAATCCGGCAAAGATCTTGTAAGATTTTTTGCTAGTTTCAGATTTTAACCACTTTCTTGGTTGGTTTTAAGTTTCAGTTTTATTTTTTCCTGTAGTTTGGGGGAATAAAAGAGCCCAGAACCCACAATACACTGGTTTGTATAATCACTTTTTCCTACCTTCATAAAAATTATGCGTCAATACGATCAAATTAATCTAATCTAAGTTGCAGAGATATGTAACATTAGGGGTTCGGATAATATGCATTTTCACTAGCAGACACGTATAAATTCGCGCTTGCGCATGCCGCATGCGAACTTACGACATAAAAACCCAAATTTCAAATGAACATACACCTTGCAACTCTTGCCGACCCTCCCTGAAACAGGGGTGACCTTGGCAAAGTGAGCCTCATACCAAACTATAAGTCAAGGAATACAAGTAATAAACAGCATTAAGGTATATAAAAACAACAGAACCTGAAAAATAAATGTATCCAAAAAAAAAACAATAAGTAACTGTATACAAAAAATATAACATAAAATTATGAATGAATAAGCTGCCAACATTACAAATCAACATTACAGATTAGCCGCTATTTTTTTCTGTCCTTGCATACTTTTTTCATTTCACCTCATCTTGACATCAAGGTTGGTATGCGGCTGACCACCCATGCTGTAAAAATGGTTCACTTTGCCAATGTCACCCCTGTCTCAGGGAAGGACGGCAAGAGTTGCAGGGGTGTATGTCCATTTGAGATTTGGTTTTTATGTTGTAGGTTCACATGCGGCATGTGCAAGCGCAAACTTGTACGTGTCTGGTTGTGAAAATGCATGTAATGTGAAACTCCAATGCAACATATCTTTGCAATTTAGATTAAATTAGATTGATATATCTTGTAGTTTCTTCTCCGCACTCTTTATCTCTATGTTAGTTGGTAGGGAACGCTTATTTTGTATGGCTAGAATAACTGCACCTCTGCGGGCTCTCGCTTCGTACAATTGATCCCGGGGGCTTGTCGCGAACACGCGTTCAGAGAGCAAATTAACACGCCCCTTTTCACGGCGTGCTAGAACAATGGAGGTAGGTCAGAAGGGGGCAATAAATTATAATGAAAATATGTACTGTGTCAACGCTTACGTATGAAAAATGTGATGGATGGGAATGAACTGAAAAGGTGTGAAAATACATTCTTCTTTTTCTTCCTGTTCCTCTTTCAGTGCAGATTGGCGATCATCATAGCGATTTACACATTCAGCATAGACACCATTGACAATCCATCCACAGACAACTGGGCCATGGAAAAATCGTCACACGACATTTCAGTCACATAATATAAAATCTATAATCTAAGTTTCAACGATATATTAACATTTAAAATTCATATTAAATGCATGCCCGCAAACAGACACGTGGAAGCTCGCACTTACAAATGCTGCATGTGCACTTACAAATTCAAAATCCAAACCTCAAATGAACATAAATCCTCCAACTTTTGTCGACCTTCCCTGAAACATTGGTGACACCAAAGTGAACCATTTTTTACAGTATCATCCTAATATTTATTTGTATTTAATCCATACTTTCTTCAGTCTTCCCCTTTCACGCTCACCGTCGATACCTATATCTTTTAGGGATGTGTAAATGTGCTTTTATTAGAGCTCTTACAAAAGCATTTAAGCACTTTGTTTGTTATTCAAATACAAGCATCAACTTTGTCCACTTTGATGAAGTTTCTTAATCTTCCGCTTTTATTGTGCAAAGTTAGGGAATTCCCTTTCAGCCCGTTCAAACGGAGTCAGTGAGGACAAGTCTTGAAGATTTAACGGCAGTGTAATGTACTATCTTTGTCTGAACAATGCATTATAGACTTGTTGCAAAAGGATATAACAGATAATCTGTCTGTCAGACTGGAAAAGTTAAAAAAGGTTTTTCAGGAACATTGTGGAAACACTGATGTAGCACTGAACATAGAAGGGTTGTATAAACACTGATACAGCAGTTTAGAAGCACAGATCTATAATCCATATTGAAAATTGCAAAAAAAAAATGGCATTCATTAGCACTGATGTTGCACTGTAGGAGGACCGTAGAAGCACAGTTGAAACACTGATACAGCTGTTTAGAAGCACAGATCTATAACCCATGTTGTAAATTTGGCAAAGAAAAAATGGCATTCATTTGCACTGATGTTGCACTGTAGGAGGATCGTAGAAGCACAGTTGAAGCACTGATACAGCTGTTTAGAAGCACAGATAGCAGTGTAAAATCATGTAATAACTTACACACTGCCTTTCTTTGTGAATTTTTTTTTTCAGATTTATTGCAAAGGGCTGTGATACACAATGTTTCTATATATAGTACTGTCAATGGATTTGACATATAATCTGTGTTGCTGACAAAACACAGGTAAAGCACTGTCGAAGCACTGCAGAACTTTCACACATGCTTACTCTGTTCATACCATTATAGACTTGTTGCAAAGGGCTGTGACACATAATCTCTTTTAATTATTAAAAAATGATAACAAACTTTGTTTAGTTCTACTTTATTTATTTTTATTTAGTTACAAACAAAAATAACGAGTTGTGACCGGTTTCGGCCTCTTGGCCATCCTCAGAGAAACTGAAATCTTAAAATAATGGGAGACTATATAAAGCAAAATGAATATTATACACACAGTAAAATTAGGAGAAATTTGAAAAATTATAAAGAATAGCTTTGTGAATTTATCAAGTTGTATACTAAGAACAGTATGGACAAAAACAAATAGTTAAGTGAAGAGTAGGAAATTTACTAAGAATAAATTTAAGTATATTAAATAATAATATAATAAATTTAAGATTTCAGTTTCTCTGAGGATGGCCAAGAGGCCGAAACCGGTCACAACTCGTTATTTTTGTTTGTAACTAAATAAAAATAAATAAAGTAGAACTAAACAAAGTTTGTTATCATTTTTTAATAATTAAAATGGAGTTCTACAATGTTTCCGCTAAAACTTTTCAATAATCTCTTTTGTCTACAAAACACTGATTTAGCACTGTCAAAGCATCAAAGAACTTGTATACTTTCTGTCCCTGTTCATGTCATTTTATTGGAAAGCGCTGTAAAACATAATCTATCTGATGTATAAAACACTGATTTAGCACTGTTAAACACCAAAGAACTTGTGTACTGGCCATAAGAGACTTGTTGCAAAGGGATGCGACACATGATCTGTGCTGCTGACAAAACACTACTAAAGCACTGAAGAACTGCACACTTCCTTCCTCTGTTCATGCCACTAAAGACTTGTTGCAAAAGGGCTGTGACACACTGTGTGTCTGGTCGATAAAGCACCGGCGTAGCACCGTAGTAGCGGCTCTGATGTAGCACAGTTGTAGCACTTTGGCAGCGCAGGGCGCCCAACCGCAGCCAAACTTTTGACATCTCAACATGCCGTAGCGAAAACTATCTCAACTCGCCTAAGCTGAATAGCTTAGTAGTGCTCCCCTCCCTCTCTGTGTAGCCCTTCTCTTTCTTGTGTGGACCAATGCTCTCACATATTACACAAAACTCCACTACACGACAGCATACCCCGAGTATAAAGCATCGCGTCAACTCACCTCGCTAAAACGCTACAAAGCTACACATACAGTGGAACTTTTTTTTAAAGTAAAATAAAAATAAAAGTTAAAGTAAAAATAAAAAGTTTCCAATCCGGCGAGTGGAAACTATTTATTTTTACAGGAAAGGGGGTCAACTGAAGTGTGGGTTTCCCAGCTCCCGAGGGGGCTGGTGCTCATTTCTTGTGAAGAGTGAAGTAAACCTTGCAGGTTTTTTTTTCAAATAGATTTGTGAAGAGGAATGCAATTCACCAACCGGAGAAATTGGGTTTGGTTGCAACAAAGTCTGATAGACCGGTCCTTAGTCTAGTGGTTAACACTTCTGACTTGTGAATGGAAGGTTGTGGGTTCGAATCCCGGCGGAGCACAAAAAAAATACCATTTTTATTTTCAAATATGCTCTTCGCAGGGTGAAAAAATCTGAAAGAAGTACCTTTACCAAAGGCCAGTCACCAAAGGTCCATCCAGCCTTCCAACCAGCAACTGGGTTTTGCTTGAGATTTTGAGATTTCTATAGCAACGATCAAGCTTGCAGAGGGCTCTTGAGGTGTGATTCACACAAAAACGCAGCGCTCACCAAATAAATCATCCTAATACTATTATTACTACCGGCCACCCCAAGTGGAAAGGCGGCTGGATACAAGTACACGTATTAGTGCATGTAAAGGGTTAGTTCTGGGCTTAACCCTTTGCGCGCGGGGTCGGCACACGCCCCTTTCTGCTAGCGTGACAAGCGGTGTTAATTCAAAATTACGGACCGCGTAAATCATGGCAGAGAAAGGGTCAAGACGGAAGCAGCCCTCCTAGAAACAGACCTCTAACTTGGTTGAAGGCCTTAGAAAAAAAAGCAAGCTTATTCATCTATAATCGAAGTTGCAGAGGTATGTTAACATTTAAGATTGATGTTTAATGCATGTAAGTGATGTTACTTAAGGTTTATATTAACTTGCGTGTTTGTAATAAATCGACGCCGGTTGGAGTCCCCTTGATGATAGTTTTGATCCTGAGTTAACAGATTACGTTGAGATTGTAGTAATTAAAAGTTTATGAAAATAAAATTTATGATGGAAATACTTGTTTCGGTCCAGGTAAAAAAATATTGGAGAATTGCATTCTTCGTAAAGAATTTAAGAAAGAAACTAAAAAAAACAAATCTCACATGAACAGAGCCCCTGCAACTCTTACCACCCATCCCTAAAACAAGGGTGACTTTGGAAAAGTGAACCATTTTTTCAGTATCAATAAAAACATATATATATACATTTTATAAACGCCATCTATATCGCGTTTTCTGTTGAATTGCATGTTTTTATTGCAGATCTTAACCCTTTCTCTGCCGCTTTACAATGTCGGTGGGAATGTGGGCGTTAAACAACCCACCACAAAGCCGACCAATAAACACAAGGCAGGCATGTCGTTTGCAACTTTAATAACACTATCCCATGGTTCTTATCTCCATACTATGCTCTCTCCAACATGGTAAATATATTTTCTTATTTTTCCTTTTAATAATAATTGGACAATTTTATATGGCGCCGTTTAGTGGCACTAGCCACCCCAAGAAGCGCTTTTATGAGTTGAAGCTTTTGTTAAACAAATGTGTCTTAAGCAACTTCCTGAAACTGCCAACACTGGTTTCTGTTCTCAACTGAAATAAGCAGGATGGACCTAATCTTATCTAATCTAATCTAATCTTAGTTGCAAAGATATGTAACATTGGGGATTCACATTAATTGCATTTTCACAAGCTGACACGTATCAGTTCGCGCTTGCACATACTGCATTTGAACCTACAACATAAAAATCCAAATCACAAATGAACATACACCCTCCAGCTCTTGCTGACCTTTCCTGAAACAGGGGTGACATTGGCAAAGTGAACCATTTTCTGCTGCATGAGTGGTCAGCCGCATACCAACCTATAAGTCAAGGAACATGCACAACAAATTATATTTTTAAAATCAACAAATAATAGTATGTATCAACATCAAAACAAATACAGAATACAAAATTTTAATTTCAAAAAACCCCTAGCGCTGATCGCCAACATTACAGATCAACCGCCATTTCTTTATTTCCTTACATACCTACTTCTTTCATTTCATCCGGAGTCAATACCTTGTTCATACAGGCTCTCCTTTTATTATGATTCTGAATATTCCGAATACCAGCCGAACTAAAAGCCCTAAATCTAATGGCATCTGTGTGTATCCAAAGCTCTGCAAATTTGTAATGCAACAACAGTCGCTATGACAGTTTATGGCGGTATTTCCGGTTCTGTGTGACAGGTAATAACTAGTGTTGCAACGAATATTCGGTAACTATTCGGTATTCGGCTAATTTTTCACTATTCGTCCAAATACCGAATAGTAATATTTTGACCGAATATTCGGCGTGCCGAATACCAATTTAAACGAAAAGGAATAAGAATTCCATACTATTGTGTGGTGCAATTTGAGTAAAAAAAATTCAAGAATAAATCCTACTTTTATTGCCTGTAATCGCTGTCTCTGATTTTTGGGAGCCATGCCACCTGTCCCCAAGGAGTTGCTTATTTCGTGAATTTTAAAATTTTGTCTTATTTCATTGAATGTGTATAGTTTAATTGTAATTCATAAAAACCTATTTTAATTTATTTTTTTGTTTTTAAAGTCACCGTTTCATTTCTAGCCTATTTCTAAATCTAATCTAAGTTGCAAAGATATGTATCATTTGAGATTCATACCTATTATATGCATTCCCACAAGCAGACACGCATAATTTCGCGCTCACACATGACGCATGTGGACCTACAATATAGAAAAACCCAACCTCAAATGAACATAAGCCCTGCAACTCTTTCCGACCTTCCCTGAAACAGGGTTGACATTGGTAAAGTGAACCATTTTTTACAGTATGGGTGATCAGCCTCATGAATATTTAAAATCTGAAAGAGGCAGGTTCTGATGAAGAAAGGCTATCTTGTCAGCGTTATCTGGAAGCAGGCGATTACGCTTTTCTTCATGAAAGTTTCCAGCTTCCTCCCTGTAGCCTCTCGCCATGACGCGTGGGATTTAATGGGGGGAGCTGGGCAAGCAATAGTGAAGACTCGGAGGTGGCGGACAGCCGCTGAATAATCGGCCGAATATTCGGTATTCGGTTGGGCTCCATGCCGAATATTCGGTATTCGGTTGGGCTCCATGCCGAATATTCGGTATTCGGTTGGGCTCCATGCCGAATATTCGGTATTCGGTTGGGCTCCATGCCGAATATTCGCTATTCAGTGGATGGCCCGTAACTGTAACTGTAACTCTGTCGCCATTCCGCTAGGGGTGGCCAGAGCCTCTGCAGAGCTGCCTCCATTTTTTCCTATCCTTACATACCTCTTTCAATTCATTCATATCCATCACCTTTTTCATGCATTTTCTTCTTTTACGCTCACTTTGTATATCCCATTCTTTCACAATATCCTCAAACTGATCACTCCATACTTTTCTTGGTCGTCCCTTACCTCTTTTTCCTTTCACACTACCTCTGTATATATATTTTGTCAGTCTATCATCATTCATTCTTTCCACATTCCCAAACCATCTCTTCATATTCTTTTGTACCGTAACTTTCACATCCTCTTTCAAATTACATTCTTTCTTTACCCATTCATTCCTAACTCTATCCTTCAGAGTTTTTCCTATACTATTCGTTGCATCACTAGTAATAACCATGATTTCAAATTTGTATTTACTGATTCTTCAACTGACATTCCTTGTTCTTCCTCTGTAGTCTTCATTTGAGGTTTGTATTTTAATTTTCAAGTGCGCATGCAGTATTTTAAGTTCATAATTGAACTTGCACGCGTCTGCTTGCCGGCATTAACTTAATATGAATCTTTAATGTTAATAATATGTCCTTGCACAAAGATTATAGATTATAGTTGTTTAGCCCCATAGATGTGTGACGTTTACCCGTCGAGAAAAAAATCATTATAAAATCACTTCACCCCTTTTTCACTCCATTGTAATGTGCCGAATTCATCAAACAAAATTCCATACATTTGCGGGGAAATTTTTCCATGAACAAATTTATTGGAAAATTCCCATAGTTTAAAATTTCCCCGTAGGTAAATTATATTGGGAGAATACCTCGCGAGTATTTTTGAGAATTTTGAATTCCAGCTCTGTACCCCTAGTATACCTAAGGTATTGCATAAGCTTCCCTCGATTGCGTAAATATAAAAAAAATGTATTAAAACTAAATCACTCACTAGGAGTGCCATCGTATATTTGATATATTTTCGATTTACGCGGTCGAGGTGATTTTACGCTACGTTTCATGCTCGGGGTACTGATTTTACTCTGCATGCTCGTTCATAAAATTATAATTTATATATAAAGCGCTCGAAACATGTGAAATAATGGATGATATTGCAATAGCAAGTTACTGTTTATTGAGATTAAATAAAAGGTTGAATATATATTTAACCAGTTACTTACATATCGACGGTTAAAAGGCAGTAGGACATAAGCGACACTTTGGTCAAAAATTGGTTATGAATGCTATCCTACTTGAAATTTCCCGCTCTTTCTAATGCGCTAACTCCCATAGATCTACGATGATTTTTGTGTTGTTTAAGCCCAAGCAAACAACTGCATTTTCGAAGCATGGTTTTGCTGTAACCGACAAGATTTTGACATTTTTTGTCCTAAAGGCGCTTGTGACATAATAAAATCGTACAACCACAAATTAATAATAACGCCAATAAATGCATTTTTTTATTTTTATTTTAGAGCTGTTTTGATTTTAACGATATGATAAAAAAACAAAAAAAGCTATGCCATTTTTCTGCAATATCAAACTTTAAACTGCTCTCCTGAACAATTCAGTATATGTCGCTTATGCCCTACTGCCTTTTTTACCGTCGATATGTAGCTTTGAAGAGGTAACACACAGATCTGTAACGAAAATAAAGCCATTTGGCTTCAATACACACACCCTTACACTTTTGTAAAGGTTTGTGTATTGACATTGTGAATATTTATTTAAATAAATATTGAAAAATAAAAACAACGTTTTTCTTCACGAGTTGGTTTATTTCCTTGAGCGCTTTCGTTGTTATCACATCCTTATTCTTCTCTTGAGAATGGGGAGAGAATAAACCAACTCGCGAAGAAAACGGTTATTTTTATTTTTATTTTTATTTTTACATTTTTAATTTGAAACGAAAGCCTCTACGATCAAAATGATAGTTCCGGGTAAGTGAATAAATAAATGTAATATAGCTGGAGCTTCGGGACGTTTCGCCCATTTCTACGATGGGCTTCTTTTGCGATGGGTAAAAGCCTTTCGTAAACACGGGCGAAACGTCCGGAAGCTCCAGCTCTCACAGACCATGGCAACAGATCCCTTAATCTCCAACATCATCAACCTGTCGTGGATTGCTAAAATTACTATAAAACTTTGTATTTCTTTGCGGAAGACTGCCTAGATTTCAGAGACTGTAGGGATCTATAACACTTGTTTTAGTGCTACAGAGGTCCTGGAGAAGTAGCAGTTCTAATCTAATCTAATCTAATCTAAGCTGCAAAGATATATATCATTTAAGATTTATATTGAATGCATTCCCACAAGCAAACATGTGTAATTTCGCGCTAACACATGCCGCATGTGGACCTACAATGTAAAAACCCAATCTCAAATGAACATAAGCCCTGCAACACTTTCCGTCCTTCCCTGAAACAGGGGTGACATTGGCAAAGTGAACCTTTTTTTTTACAGTATGGGTGGTCAGCCGCATACCAACCTATAAGTCAAGGAACATACATGACAAATTACATTTTTTTAAATCAATAAATAATAAAATAGTATATACATGGACATTAAAGGAAAACTAAATCATAAAACCAATTTCACTTTAATAAACCCTAACCGCCAACATTACAGATCAACCGCCATTTCTTTCTATCCTTACATACTTCTTTCATTTCCTCCAGAGTCATAACCTTCTTCATACAAGCTCTTCTTTTATTTTGACTCTGGATATTCCATTCATTCGCAATTTCGGATATTTGGTCCATCCATACCTTTCTCGGTCTTCCTCTACCACGACATCCATCTATTCTACCAACATATACTTTCTTCTTCAGTCTTTCCTCATTCATTCTCTCCATATGCCCAAACCATCTTAACAAACTTCTTTTAATCTTCACTTTCACACTTTCTCTTGCACCACATTCTTCTCTTACAAAATCATTCCTCACCCTGTCACTCCGTTTTTTCCCAATCATACTTCTTAGAAAGTCCATTTCAACAGTATGGACTTTGCTAATTTCACTTTCATTCACCGTCCAGGCTTCGCTTCCATACATCAAGGTGGGTAAAAGTATGCCACTGTGTACCGCCATTCGAGCAATTTTAGATATGTTTTGATTTTTGGCGATACAAGCTGTGGCACCCAGTACACACCTGCCCTTCATTACTCTTCTTTCAAGTTCACCTGTCAGCAGTTGATGCCCTGATTGATTTTTTGTAGCAGGGCTGTTAGCTGCGTATTTTCGAGCTTAGTTTTGCGTTGGCTTTGATTTGAGACACTGAAAGTTAGTGGCCAGTATTTAATGAGATAAAAAAATATGGCCTATGCTTTTCTTGTATCAGAAATAAGGCAAAAGGCACAGTGCTGGTATGTGGCATGAGTAAAAAACATTAATTCAATGAAAATTTTCGGGCAAATCACGAGCAATTGAAAATTATTCTGCCTCGCCGAGGGCGGGCTGGGGTGATTTACTTGGGAATTTATGTACTCGGAGCGTGAACCTCGATTTTAAATTTTCACCTAATTTATGAACTCTGAAAAAGGGGCGGCGGTCGGAGGATTTAACCACTGCGCCAACGCGCCCCGAGACCCTTTTAATGCGGATTAACCTGAGATCTGATTTTCAACCCTTAAATGTAAAATGACAAATAAATTTAAAATGTATAATCTAAGTTACTTTCTAATAAAATCTAAGTTGGAATAACATATTAACTTTTTAAGTTCAGATTAAATGCACGCCTACAGACACGTGTACGTTCTCGCTTACAAATGATGCATCTATACATACAATTCAATAATAAAATCCTTAAATGTACATAAGCTTTGTCACTCATGCCTTATTTCCCTACACATTTGCAAATATCCCCCCATATTTGCAAAATGAACATTTTTTTACAGTATAGGTGATCAGCCTCATACAACCTATAAGTCAAGGCTTTAAGATTCATGTTTATTGCACGCTGTGAGCTTGCATTCACACGTGTTAGATGAGAATTGATGGCATTTTTAAGGGAGTACTGAAAGCGCACCTTTATAAAATGTCTTATTCGTGATAGGGAGGGCCCTTGATGTGTGACACACACAAACCACGTTATTGTATCATTGTAACATTGGCAGAAGTAAACTAATCGTAAAACTAAGGGTGGTCAGCCTCATAGCTTGTATTAAACGTTTGGAATATCAAATTTTTGTACAATAATTAATCAACTGAGTAACTGTTTCATCATTTCAAACTTGTTCATACGGCACGGCGCCTTCATTTCCGCCATACACTTTCAAAAACTTTCGTTTACCGTGCGTGGATCATTGTAAATGTACGGCCCTTTATTCCTGTGAACAATGTACGTGTATCTTTATTGTTACGACTTACTTGGGTTCAATTTAATAAAAAAACAATTAAATTAAATTTTACACAGTTTATAATATTTGCTCACGTAAAGGTAGGGTTCCACCAAAATCGTGTGCAGCACAATTTGTTACGCACAATTTGTACAGAACTTGGAGAGTGCGCGCACTGCGCCATTTGAATGGAAGCGTCTGTGTCCACCAACAAAGCTGTGCGGAACTTGGGTTCGCGCACAGTGCAGCACATTTTGTTCGCAGCTCGCACAACGCACACGGCGGGCTCGTACCAAAAATTGACAGATGTTTTTCAGGTTATGTCTCTCATAATTATGGTCGAAGTAAAAGTAAAATTTGAAAAATAAATACGCTTTTTCACATATTTTTCGTTTTATTTGCTGCTTAATATTATGGCAATATATTTTATCCTTTTAATTATAGAATGATACAATGTCTACAAAACGTACATTAATTAATTTCGTTGATGTGTTTGAACAGTTTTCGAGATATCTAAAAAAACCTTCTATATTTTTGTAAACTTGTAATTTAGGTAATAAATAATTAAAATCAATAAACATGCGTGATTATTTTCATTAATGTCACACTTTTACAAAGAAAATAAATACCAGGATTCATTTCCATTGCTTAAAAAATCGATAGTTTTATCATGACTTCAATCCATTGTGCGCGCACAAATCAATGTTTTCGATCGAGAAGCGGAAGCAAAAAGTGAGTTCGCGAACACGAGTGCGGCACGTCGAGACAAGTCCACCGCTGGAGCAGTGCGCGTACACAAGTTCGCAGCTGTGCGCGAACTTTGCTAGAATGTTCACGCACAATTTGTTGCTGTTCGCTTGCGTGAGTCGACCGGAACAAACATTTGTTTTGCACGCTGTGCCGCACTGTGCAGCACAGTGCGGCACACTGGTGGAATTTCACCTTTAGGTTCACAGTTTCAACTTTTGTACTATTCGTTTAACGGCTCAGGTACTAATGCCCTCTAAAGCAATGTCATCCGTATTTATTGGTGACTGAAGGCTATTCTAGCATACACCAGATCATACCAGAATCGTCTCGAGCAGAAGCTTCGAGCAAATACGAGTAGATACAACCACCCAAATACTTACGCCTAATAATAAATAATAATAATATTAAAATGATTTATCCTCTTGATAATGACGTGAATAAGTCGAAAGTACTTGAGGTGGAAATAAAAACTCAATTTGTGAAAATAAAACTCTGTGTTTTTTATAATTTTTTATAATTATTTATTAAAATGATTTATTTGGTGAGCGCTGTTTTTGTGTGTATCAGACCTCAAGAGCCCTCTGCGAGCTTGGTCGTCGCTGTAGAAAGCGCCAATTCTCAAGCAAGACCCAGTTGTTGTAAGGTTGGATGGACCTTTCAGTGACCGGTCTTTGGTAAAGGTTTATGAATTTTTCAACTCAGCGAAGAGCACATTCGAAATATAAATGGTATATTTTTTGTGCTCCGCCGGGATCCGAATCCACAACCTTCCATTTACGAGTCCAAAGTGTTGCCACTGGACTACGGACCGGTCCAAGGCACACATATACAAGTGAGTAAAAACACGATACATAATCATAAGTAAACATACACAGACATAAACTCATACAGTCGTCACATTATAATCAAAAACGGATATATACAATGTACGGGGATCATTAAAAATAGCTCCTTGTAGTTTCCCACCATGCACGATACGTCTTTTTTTTGGTTTTGCATGATAGTTGCGAGTTTGTAAAACGAATTGCGATTTCATAGAGGAAGCAAAAAAACCTGCACAAAACTTCGCGGGGCTTTTTCTTTTATTTTATAGAAGACTAATGCCAGTTAGGGTAGTTCAATCTTGAAAAAAAAAACACTTTCTAATTAACATAATAATAATCATAATATTAATAAGTGTTTATTCCAGCTTAGTCATGTGGAGGGTGCAATACATGACAAGCCGTAAAAAAATAATTCATTAATAGAAAAAGTACATAGAAAAATACAAAAAAAATATCAAAAAATATTTTTAAAAATACAAAAAAATACACACAATAATAAAATATATTATATACTTTTCTCCGTCTTCTCTTCCCCTTTTTCCTCTCACATTTCCTGTTTATGCCAAGGGGCGAGCATCCCATATAGCCATGCGCCTAATAGGTAGGCAATATACGGTAAAAACCTATTGAAGCTTGATATTCAGTTTTATAATTCAAAGCGTAAGTTCCATTGTGTATCTTTTTTTAGCACTTCAGTCAATTTCAAATGAGTTATTTTAAAGAAATGGAAGAAAATATTTATTTTGAAATGTATTTGCCTATACCCTATAGTCAGTTTTTCATCATTCATTCTTCTTAAATGCCCAAACCATCTCTTTTGACCGTAACTTTGACTGGTCCGTAGTCTAATGGAAGCGCTTCAGACTCGTAATTGTAAGGTTGTGGGTTCGAATCCCAGCGGAGCACAAAAAAAATACCTACATCATTTATCAAATATTCTCTTCGCTGGGTTAAAAAAATCATATACTTTTATCAAAGACCAGTCATCAAAGCTACATCCAGCCTTACAGCAACTGGGTCTTGCTTGAGAACTGGCGCTGTCTATAGCGACAACCAAGTTCGTAGAGGGCTCTTGATCTGTGATTCACACAAAAACAGCGCTCACCAAATAAATCATCCTAATATTATTTGCAGGGCTTATGTTCATTTGAGAGTTGGATTTTTTTTTTATTGTAGGTCCACATGCGGCATGTGTAAGCGCGAAATTATGCATGTCTTAACAATGTAATAATTGTCGGTGTTATGGCCGAGGGGGCCAAATGGGCCGATCTTTCTAGCGTGTTTGGAATGTAATAACGTTGGCTCGATCCCCTCTTGGGTCATTTGACCATAACTTTGACCCTGGTCCAACAGATGCTAAATCTAAATCTAAATCTAAGTTACACAGATATGTATCATTTGAGATTCATATTAAATGCATTTCCACAAGCAGGCACGCATAATTTCGCGCTCACACATGCCGCATGTGGACCTACAATATAAAAACTCAATCTCAAATGAACATGCAACCTGCAACAGCCCTGCAACTCTTGCTGACCTTCCCTGAAACAGGGATTACATTGGCAAAGTGAACCATTTTTTACAGTATGGGTGGTCAGCCTCATACCAACCTATAAGTCCAGGAATTCATACTTACCTATAAGTCAAGGGAACAATAATGAATTATTAATTGATGATATTTATACCTGTTTCTGGTCAGGCAGAATAGGTTGGTGAATTGCATTCCTCTTAACATTTTTTTTTATATATGAAAATTATGTTTGCAACTTGGATTATAATTATAGAAATGCACTTTCCAGCTACCCTGTGAACCGCCCCATTCTACCCCACCTTATCCCTCCCTAGAGATTCGAAAACTTTGCACAAGCGCTACCCAGGCAATGCGATTTCCTCCTTTACAGAAGGAATAAAATAACCATCCTTCCACCTTTCCAGGTCTCTTCATACCCCCCCCCCCCCTCCACCCTCCTGAAACCTTATGTGTTCCTGATATCCATCTACAAAAATAACAAAAAAAAGTGCCTTTGCTCTCTCCAACATAGTAGAAAAATATATTTTCTTATTTTTCCTTTTAATAATAATTGGACAATTCGTATACAGCGCCGTTTAGTGGCACTAGCCACCCCAAGAGCGCTTATATGTGTTGAAGCTTCTGTTAAACAAATGTGTCTTAAGCAACTTCCTGAAACTGCCAACACTGGTCTCTGTTCTCAACTGCAATAAGCAGGATGGACCTAATCTTATCTAATCTAATCTAATCTTAGTTGCAAAGATATGTAACATAAAAGGTTCACATTACATGCATTATTACAAGCAGACACGTACAAGTTCGCGCTTGTGCATCCCGCATGTGAACCTATAGCATAAAAACCAAATCTGAAATGGACATACACCCTGCAGCTACGGCCGACTTTCCCTTAAACAGGGGTGACATTGGCAAAGTGAACCATTTTCTACAACATGGGTAGTCAGCCGCATGCTAGCCTACAAGTCAAGGAATACACACAACAAATAACATTTTAGACATAAACAAATGGATAAACATTGAAATCAACTACAAAATACCAAATTCTAATTTAAAATTTACAACAATGTGGAAAACTTGAGAAACCGTAGCCCTAGCCGCCAGCATTACAGATCAACCGCCATTTCTTACACATATGCGCCCAATAGGTAGGCATGGTAAAGAAAAACATTTAAAAGCTTGATATTCAGATTTAATATTCAAAATTAAAGTTCGATTAGAGCCATCGTTAGCACTTCAGTCAATTTTGATTCTGAAAAAGATTGATTCTGAAATGTATTTGCCTATACCCTATATGTACGCGACTGACTATGACTCAGGGTATATTTTGAAAATCAATGATATCTATCAAATTTGATATGATATAATGATATTATTTTGCGCTCCGCCGGGAATCGAACTCACGACCTTCCGTTTTCGAGTCCGAAGCTTTACCACTAGACCACGAACCGCGCCGGTATAGATCAATAGACTTGTTGTTCCGGACGGATGTGCAGTAGAAGAAGAAGCTTCCAGACGGCAGGAAATACTCGGGCTGTTAAAAATATCTGTCTGCGATGATGATGATGATGATGACGATGATGAAGCGGCGTTTCTCCCGTCCATGTGGGGTCTGCTCAGCTATTATTAGGCTCCGTATACTTGCAGCTATAGTGGGTGCACTCACAAGTACATTCACATGCAGACGATGGCCTTACATTCAGCATTCAAGAATGTCAAATCCAAATCCAAGTTCTCTGCATTTGAGCGTTTTTTTTGTGTTTCCTTTTGCCAAGCTGCATCCGCAGCGGATTCACAGTCTAATTAATATAGTTTATTTATTAAGACGTTGGTATGAGTCTGACCTCCCATTCTGTAAAAACTTGGTTCACTTTGATAATTGCCACGCTGGTTTCAGAGAACGCCGACAATTGTTTTAAATATTATGTTACATGTGAATTTTGGTTTATTTTGTAAGAGCACATGCAGCATGTGTAAATGCAAACTTACCCGTATCTATTTGTAGATGTGCATTGAATATGAGCTTTAAATGCCAATGTATCTTTGTGACTTAGATTGTAGATTATAGATCCCAGAATGCATACTTACATAATCCGGCTTACAAGTGACTCATTCAAAGATAATGACTGGTAAGACTCTGAATGAAAGGTTTTGAAATGACAGGGCTATAAATAAGGGCAGTATAAACGTGAATATAAGAGTGAAAGTATAAAGAAGTACAATGAGATGGGTCGGGTATCTGGAAAGAGAGTACTAAATTTCAAAGGTAAGCGTGCAAGGGGAAGACCGAGGAATGAATGGATTGATAAAATACGCGAGATCGCAAATGACTAAAACATGCAAAGTGAGAATTAGAGAATAGCATACATGAAGAGAGTGATAAATATCGTGGGTATGAAAGAAGTGTGCATCACAGAGCAATGGAGAGACACATCTGTGGAGGTATTGGCCGCCTCTAGTGGGATAGATTCAATTACGAGCCTTGAAGGCTTGGGGCCTCCCGCACCACAATCCTCCAAGACTCTCTGTCTTGTGCCGTTTCTCTCTATGGTCATATTATTCCCAGAACTTCCGCTGGGGCACTCCTCCACTGTGTGCTGGACAGTCTGGTTCTCTACCCCACAGTCACATCCTGGAGATGGAGCTAATCCCCATCCATAGAGTAGAAAGCTCACCGATTTGCAGTGCACGTAGCACGTAGAACCGATTTCTAATACAGAGAAAGTCATCCATTTGTTTTGGGGAAAAACTTCGCAAGTTTTGGCGCTGCAGGATAGCTCTTGAATGCCATCATGCATGAATGTTGAATGCTGAGTGCTGGTGTGTACGTTATATTTCCTTGTGACGCATCGGGGTTAGACTGGTTCAAGTTTTGTGCATGCGGAGAGAGCGGACGCGACACAATGTGCGAATGAGAATCTAGATGAAAAGTGAAAGGGAAAATTGAGTGATTTTTAACTTACTGAAAAAATAAGTAAAAAATATCCATCTTGAACAAAAGCCATGTACCTACTATCCTTTAAAAAATATACACAACAGATTTTGAAAAATTGAGCTTTCGACCAGACTTAGATTTCGAGCGCTCTTCTAACTGATTTTTCAAGCATACTTTGATCTCGAGCATTCCGACGACTTTGACCAGATTTTGAAAACGAGCGTTTTGACAACTAAGCTTTCGACCAGACTTTGATCCAGAGCATTCTAACAACGAAGCTTTCGACCTGCCTATGATTTCGAGCATTCTAACAACGGAGCTTTCGACCTGCCTATGGATTTCAGGCATTCTAACAGAGCTTTCGACCTGCCTATGATTTCGAGCATTCTAACGGAGCTTTCGACCTGCCTATGATTTCGAGCATTCTAACAACGGAGCTTTCGACCTGCCTATGGATTTCAGGCATTCTAACAGAGCTTTCGACCTGCCTATGATTTCGAGCATTCTAACAACGGAGCTTTCGACCTGCCTATGGATTTCAGGCATTCTAACAGAGCTTTCGACCTGCCTATGATTCGAAGCATTCTAACAACGGAGCTTTCGACCTGCCTATGATTCGAAGCATTCTAACAACGAAGCTTTCGACCTGCCTATGATTTCGAGCATTCTAACAACGGAGCTTTCGACCTGCCTATGGATTTCAGGCATTCTAACAGAGCTTTCGACCTGCCTATGATTTCGAGCATTCTAACAACGGAGCTTTCGACCTGCCTATGGATTTCAGGCATTCTAACGGAGCTTTTGACCTGCCTATGATTTCGAGCATTCTAACAATAGAGCTTTTGATCTGCCTATGATTTCGAGCATTCTAACAACTGAGCTTTCGACCTGCCTATGGATTTCAGGCATTCTAACAGAGCTTTCGACCTGCCGATGATTTCGAGCATTCTAACAACTGAGCTTTCGACCTGCCGATGATTTCGTGCAATCTAACAACTGAGCTTTCGATCTGCCTATGATTTCGAGCATTCTAACAATAGAGCTTTTGATCTGCCTATGATTTCGAGCATTCTAACAACTGAGCTTTCGACCTGCCGATGATTTCGTGCAATCTAACAACTGAGCTTTCGATCTGCCTATGATTTCGAGCATTCCAACAACAGAGCTTTCGACCTGCTTATGGATTTCGAGCATTCTAACAACGGAGCTTTCGACCTGACATTGACCTCTAAGACCCAGTATTTCCGACGTAATTATGTGTGACTTTTATTTGATAAAAGAAAACTACCCACACGATTAACATTAGAGCATCGTTTCATTCAACATAAAGTCGCTATGCTGTTGTTGAAAAAACACACCCTTAAACGCATATTTTTATTTTCACTTCATATTTTTTCTCTCCCCTCATTACCAGTTTCATATCCATACAACAGTAATACAATACACTGAATGTATGGCAGTCGGAAATGTGACGATGCGAAGGCGAATATATGAGCAGTGAAAGGCCGGGAATTCACTGGAAGTGACATAAATGAACTAAATGTGGAGCGTAGCTGTGAAAAACTCGCCGAGCACAAAAAATAACGAGCTCTTTTCTGCTCCTTCATTAATGAAACATACTTTTTTTAATGAGCTTATACTGATTAGTACTTTTTTGTATATTTTTTTTTCTACACGAATATGTACGAATGATGAAATTACTAAGAGAATCAATACTCTATTACTTATTTGCATGTAAGTATGTATAGAATGGTGCAAGTGTTATCAATTTGAAGTCTAAGTTGCAAAGATAGTTATAAAAGCATTAAGGATTCATATAAAATGTATCCCTACAAGCAAACACGTATAAGTTCGCTTTTACAAATGCCGCATGTGTACTTACAAAATAAAAACCCAAACCTTAAATGAACATAAATTCAGCAACTCATGCCGCCTTGTCCTGAAAATAAGTAGCATTAGCAAAAGTGAAGAAATTTTTCAGCCTTATACCAACCTACTGGTCAAGGAACTCAACTAAGCTACAGATGTAGTGTAACTTCCTGCCTGCGTCATCCCCAAAGGTGTCGCGTGTGGTGATTCGGGACCTATTTATTTTTACGGGGACCGGCCTCACGTCAACTAATTCAGTTGAAGTGGGGGTTTCCCAGCTCTCAAAGGGACTGGTTCTTATTTATTGTGAAGACTGATCACACCTTGCCGGTATTTCTTTTGGGCTGGAAAAAACACCGAAAAAGGGAAATCATCTTTGTGGAGATCGAACCCTTGCTCTCGGCATGGAATGCAAGCACTCTACCAACTGAGCTATCGGCCGGAATTATAACGGACGGACGGATTTACAAAATCAGATTTTCCCTTCCTGTATGTCGCTTATAAATGCGCGGCCGGATGACGTCACATTTTTTTTGAAGCGCCAACTCCATCAAATAGCTTTAAAATCTTCATCATAAAAAAATGCGAATAAACTTTTGTTGCCATTGCAGACAATGAAACAATTTATTTTCGCGGCCACGTGGTGTGCCATTTTTTCCCTCCGTCTACTCTGTGCGTCGCGGCGTCTGTTCGGAATGCGAGAAAGGCGTCGACGTCGGACCACAAACGTTCCAACCCAACCACTAAAAATGTATGCAAACCAAAATGCTCTGTGGTGGCGCTGCTTCAATGCTTATACATTTTTTTGTACAATGTTAGAAATTGTGTTTTACACTCGGCGATCCTGTGCAGTCTAGTGATTTTCTATTTCTGGAAGCTTACAGCCAAAACAGCTGATGATTTCCAACGCGCGTAGCATTGGCATTTTGGTCTCGACAATTTTACCCACGAAAAACTGTTAAAAAATATCATCAGAATTTTATTAAAAAGAGCCTTTCAAAAGGACTACAAACTAGGAAAGCTTCTTTAAGACACAACGATTCTGATTTTTTTCAACTCTCAATTGTGCTTCTTAAAGCTATCAGTTGCGTAAAAGATTCATATTTGACGCAGGCTTACGCACAGACACACGTAAACTCGCGCTTACTCAAGTTGCATATGTGTTTAAAAAAATCTCAAAACATAAACCCGGCAACTCTTGCCGACTTGCCTTTCAACAAGGGTGAAATTTACAAACGCGAAACATTTTTTACAGTGTTAGTAGTCAGCCTCATACCAACCTTTAAGCAAAGGAAAAGAAACGATGTAAAATATTATTTATAATCTTTATTTAACCTTCTTCTCAATAATCTTAATCTATATCCACTACCCGATTCACATTTCTACTTGCAAAAGAAATCTAAAAATCTTTTTTAAGACATTTTTCCCAGTTTGTCTACGGTTTTGGTCGCGAAATGTATGGTAAAAATTATATTTTGCGACCAAAGCCATATCTATACTTACTGAGCAGATTTCGTTTAGAGTGAAAACTGCCTCAGATATGTTGCCCATCCCACCCAGACCGCATCTTTGAAAGCAAACGTTTTCTTTCATTTTCTAATTCCCCCACCATACATCCGCGATCCTCTCCCATCGCACACCATTCACCACCAGCGCTTCAGTCCACTCCTGGCGTCTCCGGGAAACCCTCACATCATCAATCCACCTCCCTGCTCCATATCCTGGAGGCAACAAACAAAACAGAACAGTGTTTAATTAAATTTTTTGCGGACTCGAAGGGCCCGAAAGTATTGTTGTATGTATTTATTTGTGTTTGAATAATTTAAATAAAGTGTTTTAATTTTGCAAGAAAAAAACATGTAAGTACCTTTGCTGTTTTTATAAATTCTAGTTTTTCTTTAAAATGTTTGTCTGAATGATCGATGTTTTAAAAATGTTAATATTTGTCACATTTTTTTATGAGATAATATTATAAGACAATCAGTGATATTATTCTAAAGAACATTTCATCCATAGCTGATCTAGGAAGCATCATTTTTTTGTACGGGATATTCACTGTAGGCTGCGGATGAAACATGGCTTTGCTGTTTGAGAATCACACCGCTACTGTTTATCATTAGCCGTTTATATTTAATTTTTTTCTTCGACTTATAGGTTGGTATGAGGCTGACCACCCATACTGTAAAAAATGGTTCACTTTGCCAATGTCACCCCTGTGTCAGGGAAGGTCGGTAAAAGTTGTAAGGCTTATGTTCATTTGCGGTTTGGATTTTAATTTTAAGTAGGTACACATTCAGCATTTGTAAGCGCGAACTACACGTGTTTGTTTGTGGGCATGCATTTGAGAACTTTAAATGAATATATCCTTGCAACTTAGATTATAGATTATTATAGATAACCATTATATTCTCACTAAGATAAAAAAACTAATAAATTGAAGGATGATTTATTCGTCTGGGATTTATTTTATGGGTCGGTATGAGGCTGACCACCCATACAGTTAAAAAAAAAAGTTTCACCGTAACCTTAAATGAACATAAACCTAGCAACTCCTGTGCCCTTTCCTGAAACCGGGGTCGCATGGGCAAAAGCGAACTAATTGTACAGCATGGGGATCAGCTTCATACCAACCCATTGATCAAGGAACCCAACAACCATATTCTTTCAACAACCATAAAACGCTGTTAGTACAACTTCGCTTCTTTTATCGTACGGGAGATTTGAATGAGTCATGAAATGTGTTTTTTTAAGTTTACAAATTTACCATACATTATATCTACTCGTACATCTACAATCGATAATAAAGATTCAAAATGAATATTAGCCCAAAAAACCAGACACGTTTAATTTCTCTTTTACACGTATGCCGTATGCGTGCTTACAAAAAAAAAACTTCAAATGAACATAAACTATTCAACTCCTGCCAACTCTCCCTGAAACCAAGGTGGCATTGGCAAAAGTGTACCAAGTTATACAGCATGGGGGGTTTGCCTCATACCAACCTATGAATCGAGGAATGGTTCATTCATTTGCCATAAACTATACCTATGTACGTCAATTTCGTATGATTTGCTATCTCCGGCATCTATATCTGTGTATGAATCACTACTCACTATTAATGAACATGATCCCCCCACCGTCACCGGACGTATCGCAGATGGATTGGATCCCTTGCACAGAGGAACACAGGTTCATTCTTGTTTCCGCATCCGACGTCTGCTTTGTATACAGCTAATGATCTCAGTGACGGACGCTCGCCGGCTGAACGTTGGTTTAACGTTGGGCAAACGTCGCTTCGGACAAAGCACCGTACAGTAAAACGCAACTAAAAACGCAACTAAGCTACACATATAGTGTAACTTCTTGCCTGCGTTATCCCCAAAGGGGTCGCATGTTTATTTTTACAGGTAAGGGGGCCGGCCTCACACCAACCACTTTCAATTGAAGTGGGGGTTTCCCAGCTCCCGGGGGGGCTGGTTCTCATTTCTTGTGAAGGCTGAGTAAACCTTTGAGATCGAACCCTTGCTCTCGGCATGGAATGAAAGCATTCCTACCAATTCCTACCAGCATACCAACCCTAAATACTGAAAATGTACACTTAACCGGTCCGTAGTCTAGTGGTTACCACTGCCGACTCGTGAATGGAAGGTTGTGGGTTCAAATCCCGGCGGAGCACAAAAAATATACCATTTATATTTTCAAATATGCTCTTCGCCAGGTTGAAAATTCTTATACCTTTACCAAAGACCGGTCACTCAAGGTCCATTCAGCCTTACAGCAACTGGGTCTTTCTCGAGAATTTGCGCTTTCTACAGCGACGACCAAGCTCACAGAGAGCTCTTGAGGTATGGTTCACACAAAAACAGCGCTCACCAAATAAATCAGCCTAATCTTGATATTATTATTTAAACCAGTGGTGCATAACCTTTCTTTGAGTAAGGAATATAAGCTTTACCTTAACATCATTTTAATTTAATTTTAATGTTAGATCCCAAGTAAACCATTAGTTTAATCTTCATTTTTAACCTTATGTTCCATATTGTAGAATGTTTGCGTTCTATGCGAAAAGGCTACTGTTAGATCCCCAGTAAGGGGAAGGCAAAAACTGTTGGTATCTTTAAAGGAGCACTAAAGACGCATCTTTACAAAAAATCTTATCCGTGATTTGGAGGGGTCCTTGAGGTGTGACACTCCAGGTGAAAACTTTTAAGGCTATCGCGTACCACCAGTTGAATACCACTGCCTTAAACCCAACATAAAATGTATGGAAACCGAAGAAGCACCTCTAGTGATCGTTTAACTTTTCATATATTTTATTAGTAAAACGTTACGGTTGACTGTAAATGTAAAGATTTCTACTTGTTGTATTTTACGTGAAGAGGCGTCTATTTGTGAATCTAAGCGCTTTTACTGCCAATTTAGAGTTGCTCGTGAATGTATTTCACAACCATTTGAAATATGTTCAAACGGCTGTCACTGTGACGCTGTCACCGCTTCACTAAGGGTGGCCAGTCTCCTCCACTTATTGTTATCCTGAAATATACTGCTCTCAGTTTATTTGTATCCTTTATAATTTCATTCATTTCCTCCTTGACTTATAGTTTGGTATGAGGCTGACCACCCATGCTGTACAAAATGGTTCACTTTGCCAATGTTACCCCCGTTTCAGGGAAGGTCGGCAAAAGTTGCAAGGTTCATGTTCATTTAAGGTTTAGATTTTAGTTTGTAAGTACACATGCAGCATTTGTAAGCGCGCACTTTGTGGGCAGTTGGGCATGCATTTAATATGAACTTTAAATTTTTATTTATCTCTTTGCAACTTCGTTTATAGATTATTTTTCATGCATTTCCTTCTTTTCATTCACTCTGTGTATCCGAAACCTTCACAATATCACTAATTAGATCCAGGTCATTACTTTCTCGGTCTTTTCTTTCCTTTCTTGTCTCTTACATTTTTCATGTAGATACTCTTTCTCAAGCGTTCATCATCCATTCTTTCCAAATGCCCGAACCATCTCATTATATTATTTCATACCTTCATCCTCACATCCTTTTCTAGCTCACATCCTTTCTTTCAAACTTTTTCCTAACATTCTTTGTTGGGGTATCATATCCATCATTTACCGTCCATACTTCAATTCCATACATGAGTATCGTTGTCGAGAGACACATCTACCATTTGATACATCCACTAGTGACTAGTTGGTACAATTCACTACAGTACAAAATAGAAACTTTCAGTAGCCTAAACGCAAAAAAATTGTCTGATATTCCGATATTCGGAACAAAATGTATCCATGTATGTAGACAGCTAATTTCTCACATTCTTCTCATCTCTCCTTTCCTTCCTCTTCTTTAATTATCCTCTCCTACTCTCCGTCCATTATTCCTCCCATCAGACACATTTCACATATCTTTCTTTTATCTATTTTTATCCTCGCTGCCCGCCGTCTGGCTACTTGGTCTTTTTCTTCCCGTTTGTTTCATCACAATCGCGATGCGTTTGAAATGCTCCTCTTTTTTCTCCGTTTTAACAGTCCGTGCTCACATTTTAAGACGCTGAAATTTTTTTGTTCCTATTAATGTAAGTTGCAAGGATTTACTACAAAAGACTTTCCATAGTTAAAGTTTATGTATTCACAGAGTGAAAATATTTTTTTTCGAGTTTTTTTTTAGAATTATTCATGTAGGTACTTTCGACAACGGTCATTTTCAAGAGGGCACTATTTTATTTAGAGGGCAATATCGTAATGTTTATTTAAATTTGGAGTAATTTTTAATGCGCATTCACAAGTATCACATATAAATTCGCGCTTACAATGAAAAAAATATCCTGTTCAGCGGTAATGCTTTTTTATTTCCGGTCGATAGCTAAGTTAATAGAATGTTTGTGTCGCATGCCAGCGAGCTCTAGTTTGAAGTTTGATCCCCACCGAGGGTGTCAAAAATGATTTTTTTATTTCGGTGTTTATTTCAAACTCAAAATAAAATACCGCCAAGTTTTACTCAGCCTTGACAATAACTGAGAATCAGCCTCCTCATGAGCTATAGTGATTGATATGAGGTAAAATAAATGGATCCCTCATGCCATATGCAACCTCTTCAAAGACGACGTTGTATATTTATGGGCTACCTATTCACGTTTACCTAGTGATATGATACTATTTAAGTATAAATGGATGTCATGATTACTTACGTAGATATATTTTATACAAGCTCTCTATGCCTCAGACACAGGTTTTCCTAGTTATGCCATCGCGAAAATTCAATCAGTCCTCCAGGATAAAACTGCAAAACTGTAACTCTGTGGCGATTCCGCTAGAGGTGGCCTCCATTTCTTCCTATCCTTGCATCCCTCTTTCAGTTCATTCAAATGCATCACAATTTTCATCCATTTCCTTTTTTACATTCACTCTGTAAATCCCATTATTTTTTTTAATAGATTTGTGAAGAGGAGTGCAATCCACCAATCTATTTGGCCTGGCCAGAAACAGTTATTAATATCATCAATTAATAATTCATTGTTGACTATTTTAATGAATTATTAATTTTTAATTACCCAATGACATCTGTTGAACCAGGATCAAAGTTATGGTCAAATGGTGGGCTGATCTAGGTGGGGATCGAACCAGCGTTATTCTATTTCAAATACGCTAGAAAGATCAGCCACTTGACTCTCTCGGCCATAGCACCGATTGTACCTGTATATAAGTGTACTTTGTAGGGCGTTCATCATCCATTCATACAAAATAAACCAAACTTCATATTATGAAGATGAACTTTGCAACTCGACATCGGTGACATCGACAAAAGTGAACCTGAAGGTTTTTACAGAAGGGAGTCAGCCTCATACCTAAACCGATTAGTCAAGGAACACAAAATAAATCTATAAGTCAAAGAACAAAATATTTGTTTGCCTTTTCCCTAGCAACCCGGTCGGGAGACATAACAATATTGTCTATGTCAATTCATGAGCGGACCTCATTGTAACTTGCAGGTATATTTAGGTATAATTGGTCAGTGGATTACGCGGAAAAATAACGGACTTCAAGCAAACGATCAAGGTTCAATTTAAGATGATGCCCAAAAAAACTGTAACGGAAATGAAAAAAGATATTTAAGTACTTAAAAACTATTTAACCTAGATTTTATAGTTTTTTAATTGCGAGAATCACATAAAAATCATAAAAGAGAAATGGAAACTCATTTACTAAAAAAAAATTCAGAAAGATGTTCATTAGATACATCATCTAATGTTGCCTGCAATGAAGTCCACACGTGAATTGACATAGTCAATATTGTGTCGTCACCCGGCCGGGTTGCTAGGGAAAAATCTAACAAATATTTTATTATTGTATTTGTTATGGTTTGTGTATTAACACTTCCTCCATGGTATTAACACTGTGAAAATTCATGTTGATTGATTTTTATATTTTAGAAACAAAATTCTAATGAAACACTGTTTCTTTTCACAAATATCGATTTTTATTTTAATTCATAATTACGAACGCTTTCGACCTTGTTGGTCATCGTCAGGTAAGAATACATTTTTTTATTGTTTGCTAAGGACGGCAATCCTATACTACACTCGCTGCGAAAAAGTTCCAAATTCAAAAATGTTTCGAGTCCAATATTTTGACGTGGTCAAATTTCAATCAGAACCGCCAACACTATAAAATTTGAATGCTATCCACACTCCGATCATAAAAACGATAAGAAATTAAATACCTAACAAATTTATTTATTTTTCTTTGTTAAAACAGCGCAGCGTGCTCTCTTGTATTTATTATTATTTTGTCTCGTGTAGTATTGACTTTCCACAGTTTATAATCTGCAGTTTTCTGTGTGACATCCTGTTTGGGATTTAATCATTGTATGCCAAAGATAAAAATATATATATTAACCCATCCCATACATTGTTGTTCTAAATAATCCTTTTTCTACTCCCATTTGGTAATTTACTAATTACAAAACGGCTAACGCAATCACAATGCCATACATTTCTACACCCGTTGCATAATGTTACATTATGCAACCGGTAACCGTGTTAAAATGAACATGTGCGCATGCGCATTGTCAGAATTGGAACCATTTTTTAATATCAAATGTCAACCTTGTATGGGGGTATGAAGACCTGTCAATCCAAGATGGCCGCAAGCGATCAGCTGATTAGGCTTCATACAATATTAGTGATATTCGGTAGGTAGGAATTACCGTGGTGATGAGACTTTCAGCCCTGTTCAGATGAAAATAAATAAGTATATTTTATGTGTAGAGTCAAATAAAAATTGTTAATAGTGCTAAAATTTATCGAATTTATTTATCGGATTGCTTCAAATAAAGCTTTCCTTTTTTCAATGGAAAATAAAAGGCTTGAAAGGAAAACAATACAAAAAATTTCACCGCAAAAAATAAACAAACTCAAAAAGTTACTTGGTTAATAGGTGAGTATGAGGTTGATCACCTATGCTGTACAAATTTGGTTCACCTGCCAATACAACTGCAGGGCATATGTTTATTTGAGTTTTGGGTTTGAATGTTTAAGCTTATATGCAGGATGTAAAAGCGCGACCTTATACATATGTGTCGGCTTGTGGGCATGAATTCAATATGAAACCTAAATATAATTTATTTTTACAACTTAGGTTAGATTAGATAATCGAAGGGAATGATAAATCACACGTTTTGACAAAGGTAAGGTTTTAATTACTTCAAATGGACGAGTACATTATAATGACTATTATTCACTATTTTGTTCATTCTCTCATGGTCGTAGAAAAAGTATTGTATGCCACTGCACGTAATTAGTCTTTGTAACACTCGTGCTTTCTATTGTGCCATTCGGCTGCGCCTCATGGCACAAACTAGCACTCGTGTTAAAAAGACTATCATTACTTGGCAGTGGCATAAATAACTATTTTCGTACGATCCGATCCATTCGGTACATTTCGTGACCGGATCATGGTAGATCTCACCGTATCTAGTAAAGATTGGACGAATGAAAACATGGCGGCGTATTAACATCTGATGCATTTTATATGGAAAAGCAATCAGCTGTTCACGCACCGCCATGTTTTATTCCATCCTATCTTCAAATAGATACGGTGAGATATAACGACGGCCGTCGGGACTTCTCACCTTGGACTGTAGTGTTTTGTGGAGAAGGGAATAAAGTCGGCAATAATACAGACGGATTTTTTTTCTGACATGTATTCCTACTCGCGTTTTAGCTAAAAGAGAAATTAATAAAAAAAAATTATATGTTACTTGAGGGAGAGCGTACTATTGACTTACTTTTCTACCTGTGTTGCATAGAACAACGTTGCAAAATATATCTAGCCATAGACTATCATTATATAATTCATTAGCAACTTTACCTTTAAATCACACAGATTGTGTGAAAAGGGACTAACGACGATTTATGGATTTAAATCTGTTAAACGTCTTTTTTGCATCCAATGAAGAGTAAGAGCATTTTCAGATACAGCGGATTCTGTCCGGATTGTCTATGAATTATGGACAACCCATGTGAAGACTTTCATACACTTCTACGCTACCTACTCACATCTGACCCAGCGCCGGATAGAAAAAACCTGACAGAATGATGGCAGAATGCATCTTGTGTGAAATGGCTGTAAGCCTGTTACTACAACTGTTGCTCTATCGACATTCTGCTAGGAGTGGTCACAATCTCTGCAGAGCTACCTTAACTCGAAATGCATAAGTAACTAATATTGTTGTTTTCATTTTTGTTTCAGATTTATTTCAATCAGTGTGCGAAACTGATCGACCATCAATTCTTCGCGTTGATTTGACAAGTGAAAAAGTGTAAAAAAACGACAAGAAAAGGTTGCATGAATAGTGTACCTATGTCAAAGCTTAAAAATAAAACGAAAAAAACTACATCAAAAGTGTAAATCAAAGTTTGAAAATAGAATAAAGCAAAATTGAAACAAAAGCATCTGTCAAAGTTTAAGAATTTGAAAAGAGAACAATAATAGATTGCCATAAACAAAAGTGAAAACATGAAACGATGACAGCGCGGGAAAATCAGGTCGGCGACAGCAAGATGGCCGACCGGTGCATCTGCAAAATGGCGGCCAACCGTGGCAAACGTCACATCGGTCACAATCTGTCAAATAGGGGACCAGTTTCACTGTTTCTCCTTCTGCGGATAGCGAAAACTTACCTCAAATTCGGAGGATCAACTTTATTTTGGATAGCAGCCGCCATTTTGATGTGTTTTGGTCATGCAAATGGACAGGAACAGAAATTCGCTATGCAACCGGAAGATCAGGTAAGAATGTCAACCCTGTAACATTTTTGTTCCGATCAGAAATAGATCTAACTGGATGTTCCTATTAGAGACAGTGATACTATTGGCTCAGTTTTTTTGAGTAATGTTCTGCGATCTGTTGATACCTACCTAATTTTAGTTCAGATTCAATTTTAAAATCATTTTATGTTCACTTTTTCTGTCAAAGATCGATGGTCATGATAGCCAGTTTCACTCAAAATGCTGCAGCTCCAAAAATAATTTTGGTGAATCTGTTATATTTTGTCGTAGCGACTCTGTAGGACGACTCTGAGGAACCTGCGCGAATGATATTTGGTCAACATCTTCATATCTCTATTAGAGCTGCACTGTATCTTATTTAAAAATAACCTTGATGTTTGCCGAAGTGGCACTCAAAACCGTATATATTTTCCTTATTTTTCTTATGATAGTTTTTATGATACTTTATCAATTAAAACTATTTGAACCATGTATTGATCTATGGCAATAGGTTAATTACTCAAAAGTTTTTTTATTTAAATTAAAACAAAAAATACTTATTGAATGTTGATTTATATATGTCACTAAGTACCAACATATTCAATTTAAAGTGGAGAACCTACGCAGGTTCTCCACTTTGTTGTCCGCCTTGACACATGTCAAGGCGGACAACAAAGGCCAAACGTCTTTATTGTTTCCTACTTTCCTGCGCCCCTTTGATCTCTATATTTAATACGTCCTGAAACTCGTTCTATCTTTGTATTTAATATATCCTGAAACTCTTAACACCTCTGCATTTAATATATACTGAAACTCTCTACACCTCTGAATTTTATATATCCTGAAACTGTCAATCCCTCAGCATTCAATGTATCCTGAAACTCTCTACATCTCGATATTTAATACATCCTGAAACACTCTACATCTCTGTATTTAATATATCCTGAAACTGTCAATCCCTCAGCATTCAATGTATCCTGAAACTCTCTACATCTCGATATTTAATACATCCTGAAACACTCTACATCTCTGTATTTAATATATCCTGATACTGTCAATCCCTCAGCATTCAATGTATCCTGAAACTCTCTACATCTTTGTATTAAATATATCCTGAAACACTCTACATCTCTGTATGTAATATATCCTGAAACTGTCAATCCCTCAGCATTCAATGTGTCCTGAAACTATCTACATCTCTTTATTAAATATATCCTGAAACACTCTACTTCTCTGTATTTAATATATCCTGAAACTGTCAATCCCTCAGCATTCAATGTATCCTGAAACTCTCTACATCTCGATATTTAATAAATCTATATCTAAATCTAAGCTGTAAAGAATTGTATCATTTAAGATTCATATTAAATGCATTCCCACAAGCAGACATGCATAATTTCGCGCTTACACATGCCGCATGTGGACCTACATTATAAAAAACCCAATCTCAAATGAACATAAGCCCTGCAACTCTTGCCGACCTTCCCTGAAGCAGGGGTGACATTGGCAAAGTGAACCATTTTTTACAGTATGGGTGGTCAGTCGCATACCAACCTATCAGTCAAGGAAATAATACAATAAATAATACATCCTGAAATACTCTACATCTCTGTATTTAATTTATCCTGAAATTGTCTATACCTCAGAATTCAATGTATCCTGAAACTCTCTACATCTTGGTATTTAATACATCCTGAAACACTCTACATCTCGGTATTTAAGACATCCTGAAAACCTTTATATCTCTGTATTTAATATATCTTTTAACTCTCTACATCTCTGTGTTTAATGTATCCTGAAACTCTCTATTTCTCTGTATTTCCACGCTACATTATTTTGTTTTTGTCCTACAGACTGCTGTTTTGGGATCAAGGGTGACTCTGCCATGTCGGGTCATTAACAAGTCGGGCGTCCTGCAGTGGACCAAAGACGACTTCGGCCTTGGAATCCAGAGGAACCTGAGTGGCTACGATAGGTACTCCATGATAGGAAGCGATGAAGAAGGTAAGGATGTTACATACCTGCACTCTATTATAAACGGAACTGAGACGTATCTATGGAGTTACAGCCATAAACTGTACCAAGATGTGCAAAATCACAAACACATAAAAAAATTCCGACTCAGATGATTGGACCTTGCGAATGAGTGAACGATGCGTCGACATTTTAAATAATCTACTCAATCAAACTTAGTTTTGCCAGACAAAACCTGAGATGGAACGATAGGGAGTAAAAGGACTAGCGAGCTCTGCGCGTGACCAATTGGAGACGAGAAATGATGCAGAGGGAAAAGTGGAGGCAACTCCTCGAAAAGGCATAGACCTTCACCAGGTTGTAGTACAATTCGAGAGTACAACATCATGCATCCCAACTTCCATTCAAAGCTCCGGTCGATAGCTTAGTTGGTAGAATTCTCGCGTTCTATGCCGGAGGGCTAGGGCTACATCCCCACCAAGGGTGTCAGAAATGATTTCATGTTACAGAGTTAATGCTCCTACGATCAATGAAAGGTACTACGCAACTAAGCTACACATAAACGGGAAACCATTTCTGACACCCTCGGTGGGATTCGAACCCAAGCTCACGGCATGAAATGCAAGCACTCTACCAACAGTACCGGACAGAAATGATTTCAGGTTAATGCTCCTACGATCAATGAAAGGTACTCAAAATGTATAACAATATCTGTCCCACTAGGTTCACAACTGTTGCCACTTTTTTATTGTTTAAGGGTGGCCAGGCGCGCTCCCTGTCGTGCAGTTAAAAGTGGCGCTAGTCAATCGGCGCGATTCAATTAAAATTAACATTTTTTTCACATTCTGCAGAGCGATCTCGTTGCGCGATAGTCTTGGCACCTCCGCCGGAAAATGATTTACGCCAGCGGACACGCGAGAAGAAAATACTGTAACTGTTGCGGTGGCCGTGACAGGTTACGCTGGGGGGCGCGTCAAAACGTATCAGATTTATGACCGAAAAAATAATGTATAAAAAAATCAGGAACAAAATATAGTACCTACTGTACCTTCATATATACCTTTAACGGAACAAATATTTTTTAAAGCAGTTGAAGTATGAAATTTTACGTTTAAACTCAACCATATCGTTTTGCAAAGAATAACCAAAAACTGTATGGAAGCTAGTGAGCGTTTTGGTTTTATACAGTTTTTGATAACGTCAAAAATAAATTTCAAATCATTTAATAATCGCCGTTTTTGTCTAAATCACACCTTACAAAGCCCTCTCTGTATGACTGTATGCTTGTTTGTCGAGTTTTATTTGAAAAATTAAATGGAAAAATTTGAAATGGTTAAACTCACGACTTTCGATTAACTAGCCCGGAGCGTTTACCACTAGACCACTTGCAACTTAGATTATAAACTCAAAGTTACCCTGGGTAAAGGTGTCTTCGCATGGGAAAATCTATAAAAACGGTGTTGTTTTTTTCTTACCTAATTATATCAAAATAACCATTTTCTGTTTGATATTTTTTACATAATTATGTTTATTATGTTTTTTCACAGGTGATTTTTCTTTGGACATCTTCCCCGTTCAGTTGGACGATGACGCAAAATATCAGTGCCAGGTTGGATCTGGAACTCAAGGTATACATTATTTGTCTTTCAGTCTTTACATTTGTATACTTTTTGATATCATTTTGATAGTTCTCATTGTGTATTCTCCACTTTTAGGTCAAGCTGGCATCCGCTCCAAGTTTGCTCGTCTCTCCGTGTCAGTTCCACCTGAGGCGCCTCGCATCCTCCAGGGTCCAGTGCTGTATACCACGGAAGACCAGACCCAGCAGTTGGAGTGCGTTAGCGAGGGAGGGAAACCAGCTGCAGAGGTTTGTGGATCCAACACTAAATACCAACTAAGCAATAGATAAAAGCGGTGTACTACAGGGCTGCATATTGAGTCCATGTTTATTTACAATAAACATAAACCATCCTTAAAGTTAATGATCGACAGACAATGAAAATCAGCTGCAGAGTTTTGTGGATCAAACACTACATACCAACTAAGCAATTTATATCAACATATAAAAACGGTATATGGCAGAGTTGCATATTGGGTCCATGTTTATTTATTATAAACATAAACCATCCAGTTAATTACCGACAGACAATGAAAATCAGCTGCAGAGGTTTTTGGATCAAAATAATCAATCTAAGATATCAGCGGCTTAAGACGGGATTGTGTATTGAGTCCGTGTTTATTTGATGTAATCAATGATTGTCAGACCATGAGAGACAGTAGCAGATGTTTGTGGATCTCAGTAAGCAATCGGCGATAACAATAGACACATAACAGTGGTGTATGACAGGGTTGCATATTGAGTCCGTAGACACACATAAATTTCAAAAGTTGCCTCAAAAAAATATTTTTTCATGCCGCCCTTTCTACGTCCTACAAAATATAGAATGCCAGATTTTGTAAATCACATCCGCGGGCCGCACAGAAAAGCTTACCGGACCGCAGGTTGAGTATGGCTGATCTAGATAGTCACACCAACTCACGTAGACACACAATTACACATTCATAATAGTATTGTTCTTCCCTCAGATAACCTGGATAGACAGCGACGGCAGCGTACTGAAGGCAGTGACCAAGGTGCTGCCCATGTCGGATGGGCGCCGCTACACGGCCAGGTCCATGCTGACGCTGCTGCCCAAGAGGCGGCACCACCTGGCCAACATCACCTGCCAGGCGCAGAACACGGCGGACAGGATGGAGAGGCAGGACACCATACAGCTGCAGGTACTTCACTTTCCACATGACCACCATTTCTACATACATCGGTCCTGAACTCGGAAGCAAGACTCAAGGTTCCACGCTATATTATATGATTTTGCATACCTTTTTCGGTGGAAATTATGTCAGTGGACATTATCTCGGTGGACATTTCGTCGCGTGGACATTATGTCGGTGGACATTTCGTCGCGTGGACATTATGTCGGTGGACATTTTGTCGATGAATATTATGTCGGTTGGCATTATGTCAATGGGCATTTTGTCGTGATACGAGACTCAGGTCATGCTAGGACATTCAAGATGACCAAATTTACTCATATTACTCAATTGTTCCTTGACTTATAGTTTGTTACGAGGCTGAGCCCCCATTGTGTAAAAACTTGTTCACTTTTGCCAATACCACCCCGGTGTCAGATAAAGGAGGCATGAGCTACAAGATTCATGTTCATGTGAAGATTGGTTTATGTTCCTTCACTTATAGATTCGTATGAGGCTTACCACCCATACTGTAAAAAAATGGTTCAATTTGCCAATATCGCCTCTGTTTCAGGGAAGCTCGACAAAAGTAGCAGGATTTATGTTCATTCGAAGTTTGGATTTTAATTTGTAAGTACTCATGCAGTGCAGCGTTTGTAAGCGCGAACTTACATGTGTCTGTTTGTGGGCATGCATTTGGTATGAGTTTTGAATGTTAATATACCTTTACAACTTAGGTTATACTATATATTCTTAGGTACACTTCTATCCTTTATAATGATTATTCGTTTTATCAAAGTACATGAGTACAACCTCAACATAGTGTCCTTCGTTATACAGGGTCTCACATACGACATTATTAATAGGGCATGTTTCAGGGCTGGCACAAACAAGCGCAGGGCTACACACAAACAAGCCAATCAGTCCCCGAGCTGGGACAACCCTGGACCCTGTACCGACTATAAAACACTGCGTAAATCTCACCTCGATCGCGTAAATCTAAAGTGTATTGAATATACGATTGCGCTCCTAGAGAGTGATTTAGCTTTCATACATATTTTCAATTTACGCAATCGATGTGAGTTTACAGAATGTTGTATACTTGGAGTACTCGTATGGGGCATGTATTGTATCAACCCCAAAGCAGAGATTCTCAAAATTGTCACATTAATAAAATAATTTTTCATTAATTAATATGAGGATGATTTATTTGGCATTTGTGTGAATCACACCTCAAGAGCCCCCTTCATATACTTGTTCGTCACTGGTCATTTCAATTTTTATAAGCAAGACTCTTAGGCTGGATGTTTGGTGGCCGTTCTTTTTTAACCCAGTGACGAGCAAATTTTCAAAATTATATGATGTTTTTTTTGCTTTTGATGTTGCGGGAAAAGGAGGGGGGGTGGTTAGTACTTTCCCCGCACCAGGGCCCCCAATAGTCTTAATCCGTGGATTCAACCAGTCCGTAGTCTAGTGGCTAGTACTTCAGACTTTTAAATGGAAGGTGGTGGGTTTAAATCTTGGCGGAGCACAAAAATATACCATTTATATTTTAAAATATGCTCTTCGTTGAGTTAAAAATTCATATATGTACCTTTACTAAAGACCGGTCACTAAAGGTCCATCCAGCCTTATAGCAACTGGGTCTTGATGGAGAATTGGTGCTTTCTACAGCGACGACCCAGCTCGCAGAGGGCTCTTGAGGTGTGATACACACACAAACAGCGCTCACCAAAGTAGAAGAATTAGTAGAAGAAATCAATTACACCTGTCTGTTTGTGGGGATGCATTTAATATGAATTTTAAATGTTAATATATCTTTACAACTTAGATTACACATTATTAGAGACCCATATTTTGACAACAACTGTTTGAAAATATGGAGCATAGGCCTACTACGGAGGGACACTGTTTCTAGTTAGAGGCTGGAGCAATAAAAGCCGCAAGATGGCCGTCGTAAAAAATAATTGGGTGCCCAGCCCGACAGCACCTACGGACACTTTTACAGACTGTGCCATCTACGTCCTTTTCCCTGCGTGATTTCTGAAAGATTATTGTTGTTTTCAGGTCAAATACGCTCCGGTCGTCTCGGTAAAAATTACATCAGGAGTGGCGTCGAATGGAAGAATACCAGAGGGCGCCGAAGTGAGACTAGGTAAGCATGTGTGCATTATTGTTATATTTATTAAACTCTCACGGCTGGAAGTTTGTATTAAATCAGCCTTGAGAATGCTTTCTGCTCGTGGAAGCGAAACGTCGGTAGATATGTGTTATTTTTTTTGTATTTATCCTGAACGCTCACAGCTGAAAGCTGGTATTAAATCAACCTTGAGAATGCTTTCTGCTCGGGAAAGTAAACCGTCGGCGGATGTAAATGTGTGCATTTTTTGTATTTATCCTAAACTCTCACTGCTTAAAGCTGGTCTTAAATCAGCCTTGAGAATGCTTTCTGCTCAGGAAAGTAAACCGTCGGCGGATGTTAATTTGTGCATTTTTTGTATTTATCCTAAACTCTCACGGCTGGAAGCTGGTCTTAAATCAGCCTTGAGGATGCTTTCTGCTCGGAAAAGCGAAACGTCAAGAAGAGTCAAAACTCTAGTAGTGTATGGGGATGTATGAAAGCTTTCACACTGTCTGTCTGGTAATCCATAGACAAACCGGGCAGAATACGTCCATTGTGAAAAGAGCCTCACTCTTTGTATCCAATTCTTTCATCATATCACCATGTTTTCTTACTATTGTGTGTTTTGTTTACATTCCAGGGTGCAAAGCTGAAGCGAATCCGAATGGGCTGACCTACAAATGGTTTCTGAACGACGAGCCGGTCATCGGGGACTACACCACAGAAATGGTGAGTTAACAATCATCTTACAAATCAAGTTATACATTATAACATTTTTTACGTGTATCCAGCTACCATTTCACGACGGGTGGCCAGTACCATCGCAGATGCGTCTCCACTTTATTCTGTCCGGTTCCACACGACAATGAAAGGAAATCTTTTCTATAACGCCTTTTCGTGACTACAGTTACCTCAAAGGCGCTTCGCAAATCGGTCACACGACAGTTTATCCCGATGAGTTTTTAGTTAACGACATTTCAGTCACAAACAATGTACGATCCACAGACATTTCCATCACAGAACACTTAAATTATGAAAACTACAGAAATTACAATGATTTTTGAGGAACATGTTTTGTGTGATGGAGCTGTCTGTATACCTAAATTACATGTGACTGAAAAGTCGTGTGGACGAACTTTCGGTTGGCCAAATGACCGTGAGCGATGTGTCTCTGTAACCGAAATATCGTTGACCTAAAAGTCGTGTGGACGAACTGTAGTTTTACCGATTTGTCAATGGACTAGCTGTCTGTAGACAAATTCTTTTTGACCATTTTTCTAAACATAGTTATGTCTGATCTGCCCATGCAAACTTCTTCTATGCAGGTTACAGTCATTTGAAATCTCGCTTATTTAATTAATCCATTCTTTCAATGGGCATCCCCTTTCATTATCTACTACGAGTCGATTCATTTATTTGTATTTTTATGCCAATAGAATACTAATTTTGAATTCCAGATAATCTTCAACGTATCGAGGAAGCACCACGACTCCATAGTGAAGTGTGAAGTCCACAACTCAGTCGGCAAGAGCGAGGAATCTGAGAGCCTAGATGTGACATGTAAGTCATTTTTACTATCTAAGAAGTAATTGGTTGAATCAGATTTCATTGCTCGAGAAGAGTTGCTTTCCGAGATCTGTCGCCGTGGTCTGTGGGAGCTGGAACTTCCGGGCGTTTTGCCCATATCTGCGATGGACTTCTTCAGCGTGCAGGTGAAGGGACGATGTCAATGAAACTGTTATGATGACACATAGACTACAGTTTTTTGTACTTTAATTTTGGTTTTCTAAGTTTTCATAATTATTTTGGACCTGTCCGCAGTCTAGTGGTTAACGCTTTGAACTCTTAAATGGAAGGTTGTGGGTTTGAATCCCGGCAGAGCATAAAAAATATACATTTTCTCATCACGCCTTTACCAAAGATCGGTCACCAAAGGTCCATCCAGCCTTACAGCAACTGGGTCTTGCTTGAGAATTGACGCTTTCTTAAGCAACGACCAAGCTCGCAGAGGGCTCTTGAGGTGTGATTCACACAAAAACAGCGCTCATCAAATAAATTATCCTAATATTATTATCATATTAATGATAGGTTTCCTTCGTTTTTCAGATGGTCCCAGGTTCAAGACCCTTCCTGTCAACGTGGAAGCTGACCTTGGGAGTGCTGTGACCTTGTCTTGTGACGTGGATGGAAACCCCATGCCAGAAATCACCTGGCTTCACAAGGATCAAGATAGATGGAGTGTAAGTACAAATTACCTGCTTTTCCTTCTGTTATTCAATCATTCCAGTGGAACATAAAGCTATTTAGAGAGGCAGGAACTAAAATAAAATTAATCTACCTATTGTGGATCCAAATAAAACTAATATTCTACGAAATAAAATAGATTATAGTTAAATTTGACAGCTGATCAACTGTGTGGTGGCAGCCATTTTGAATGGTCACGTAAAAAAAGGATTTCCATTTTTCCTATGTAAACAAGTAAGGAAATTTCGGAATGTACAAAAATCTTAATTTTTCTACCTGAATAAAACATTTTGGAATAAAAAAAGTTACCTTAATTCAAAACCATAATTTTCGTAATAATTTTTCATTCTATTCTTCTTCTTCTTCTTCTTTGTGGCGGATTCCCGCATTCAGCAGGGGCGCCAGTGTCAAGTTGTTTTCATTCTATTCTTTTTTAGAACAGCACAAATGTGCTGCCATCGTAATAATTTCCAATCAGCTTTCCCATAAACCTTTGTGTTGATATTTTTACTATCCGCCATAAAGCACAATAGGGTAATTGCAATGGTGAGCAATATGGTTGAAAACGATATTTTTGTGTAGATTATAAGTCAAGGATCTCAACTATATTTTTTTAAGTGGTAAAATTGGGCTTTTCATTTTTAATTTTGTAAAATAAAATGCCGACAAATCGAGTCCAATTCAAACGCGACGCTATTGGCTGGAGCTCGTGTGACGTCATTGGATCCAAGTGGCGTGAGTGACGTGTGTTTGTAGTATTAGAAAGCCGGCTGTCAGTGTAAAAATACGTGCTATTATCAAGCTTCCGAGATCCGACAAACTTAATATAAACTCACAACAAACCTTGAAAAATGTCTTCGAAGTATCATAAATATTGTGTAGTTCCGATGTGTACAAATACGTCACGTGCAACACCGGATAAAAAGTTTTTGCGGATGCCCCGCGATCCAGCTATCCACAAAAAATGGTGTCTTGTGATGAAGCGAGACAAACTTCTGTCTTCCAAATCTACCCGCTTCATTTGCGAAGACCATTTTAATGTAAGTTATAGTATTTTGTTGTTATTTAATTGCATACCTATTTATAAAATATGTTATTTCTACATGCCTTCGTAAATAAATCACGTGGCTCAAGAAATGGCATGTGAAAACGCTGTCAAACGTGTCAAAATTTAAATCGATTTGTTTTTGACAAATTGATTAGAAACTCATAGTTTTTTTTGTCAGTAATGATCAAAAACATCCTCAAATATTGTTTGATTCCGTAATTTATAAGAAACAAGTGTTAACATAGCAAAGTTTTTGTACTTGTTTCTTTAGGAAGGCAGCAATGGACTGGAATGTAAATATAATATTTTCTCATCGGCCAAAGGTCACAGGTCTATGGGACTAGACCCCTTAGCAACCTATAATAAAATATAAGCTTGCCTTTGCCATGACAACCCGGCTGTGTGACATCACAACTTTTTTATCCTAGAAGTTTGTGTGCATACTTAATAATAATATATTGTCATGTACTAACGTGCCTAACCTACCTTTTTACTTTTTGTTGTAGTAGTTGTGTGAACTACATGCTCTCATATTATGTTATTTATATTTTTACAGCTCCAGGACGACTTGGAGAACTTTATGATGGGCAGATTGATGGGAAGCAATATGCGCCTGAAGAAAGGAGTTTTGCCGCACAAATTTGAGTGCCAAAAAGCTAAAAAGACTGTGGATAGGAAAACCGGCGAGATTAGAAAAAGAAAAATGCTAGTGATGGAACTTTTAAGAGAAGCAAGTCTGAACGCTACAAACTCTGAAGCATCCACATCAGTTGATGTGGATGCTTCCGCATCCGTTGATGTGGATGCTTCCGCATCCGTTGATGTGGATGCTGTGGAGCAGTCAACGCATCTGACTTCTGCTCCATTGGATAAAGCAGTGCAGGTGAATATGGTACCCACCTACAGGAGCAAAGCAACCAACACCTTGAATGTGAGACCCCCGACCACTCACAGTAGCTGCTCACCGATCAAGGGGAAACCTGTGGAATCTCCTCTGGAAAAATTGAATGTGGAAGCTGTCTATTCATCTTCCAGTTCAGACCCTGAAGATAGTGATTCTGATCTTTTTGTGGACTATGGTAGTGGCTCGGATTTTGAAGACAACAATATGGAAATGGACGCGCTTAACGTTGAGATGAAAAGAGGTTATATTTTGCTTGTGCAACGCCAACCTCAACTGTATTTAGGCATTCCAAAAGAAATGTACCATGTATTGGCTATTCTGCAAGATACAGTTTGTGCACCTATTATAGATATAATGATTTGCCTAAAGAAAATTAGGTTGAATTTTTCATATAAAGTAATAGGTGCACATTTTGGAATGTCAGATTCCTCTATATGTCGCATTTTTAAGAAAACGATTCCCATTTTATCAGGGGTACTCAAAGAGTTGATTATATGGCCATCTGCAAAACTCGTAAGGTTGGAATTGCCCATTGCATTTCGAGCTCGATATAGGAACGTCCGTTCCATTATTGATTGTCTTGAAATTCAAATTGAGAAACCAGGCAACTCGCTGCACCAATCATTAACGTGGTCTGAATACAAGGCCTGTAATACGGTAAAATATCTAATTTCTTGCACTCCAGATGGTCTCATTAATTTCTTATCATGTGGGTATGGAGGCCGAGCAACCGACTCTACTATTGCTCAGGACTGTGGCTATTTCGACAACATCGCCACAGGAACATGGGTGATGGCAGATCGGGGGTTTAAGAATATTTCCCATATTTTAGAGGAAAAGGGTGCTCACCTTGTTCGCCCTCCAAGCGTGCTGCAGAAAAGTACCCTTAGCCAAAACGAAGTTAAGGAAGCAAAGCGAATTGCCGCTTTACGTATTCACGTAGAACGTGTGATAAGCAGAGTGAGAGAATTTCATATGCTCACTATGCATTCAACTATCGACCACAACCTCGTGAATCGCTTGGATGAAATTATTGTGATTGCTTGTGGTCTGATCAACTTGCAAAAATCATTGATCAAAGTTTAGAAGGGTTAGCCACCCTTAGACATTACTTTTAAAATTCAATTTTTATTTTCAGTACTTATATTTAACCTTTATGCTTGTGAGCTTATGACTGATATTACTTTTTAAATCTCAAGTGTTTTTATTTACCTTGGTCGCTTTTATCTATTTTACACCATTCAACTCTTCATTTCACTTGTATGACTGATATTCTTTTTAAATCTCAATGTGTTTTTATTTACCTTGATAGCTTTTATCAAATTTTTACTATTCAACTCTTCATTTCACTTGTGTGACTGAGATTATTTTTGAAATCTCATGTGTTTTTATTTAACTTGGTGGCTTTTATCAAATTTTTACTATCAACTCTTCATTTCACTTGTATGACTGAGATTATTTTTTAAATCTCATGTGTTTTTATTTAACTTGGTGGCTTTAATCTATTTTTTACCATTCAACTCTTCATTTCACTTGTATGACTGATATTCTTTTTAAATCTCATGTGTTTTTATTTACCTTGATAGCTTTTACCTAATTTTTTACCATTCTACACTTCATTTCACTTGTATGACTGATATTATTTTCAAATCTCATGTGTTTTTATTTACCTTTATTTCTTCTATCAAATTTTTACTATTCAACTCTACATTTCACTTGTATGTCTGAGATTATTTTTTAAATCTCATGTGTTTTTATTTAACTTGGTGGCTTTTATCTATTTTTTGCCATTCAACTCTTCATTTCACTTGTATGACTGATATTCTTTTTAAATCTCAATGTGTTTTAATTTATCTTGATAGCTTTTATCTAATTTTTACTATTCAATTCTTCATTTCACATGTTGCTTACTAAGTTACATTTACTATCTAATCTAATCTAATACTATTCTGGTCAATTTTTCTGAATCTCACTTTACATCTGTTGCAACATGTACATAATGAGTATTAATGTTTGTATTAATAATGGAAAGCCTTTTTTATTAATAAAATACACTTCAATCAACAACTTCTTTATTTTTATTAGAAAAACCAACAGAAAGATGATACATTTAATAAGAACATATGAAAAACTCCAATACCAGGTATTGTTAAGTAGTGCATTTTTACATTATAATCTAAATGGTAAAGATACACATGACTTTATGATTCATATTAAATACATTTCTATAAGCAGGCATATTGTGTTAGTTAACGTTTACATAATATGCTGCATGTTCATTAACAAAATAAAGACCCAAATCTAAACTGAATGCACAAGCCCTTAAACTTGACGCTCTTCCCTGGAACAGAGGTAATATTGGCAAGTGAACCTTTTGTTAACAAAGTAGTTATCACATATATCAAATATAAAAAAGTAGTTAAGAAACAGCAGTTATAAAATACATAAATAACTATACTTTAAAATTGTTAGACTTTGGTAAATATGCATTAAAACACCTTATAGCTATACTTTTCAAAGTACCCACAGTGTAATACATAAAGTCTAATGTAGTCTATAAATATTTAAAAATATAAATGGTAAAACATTGTTTTAATTTTTTTTGTTGCTCGAATATTTTCGCCTAATGAGGCACCTTCAAGAGCAGAATGAACAAAAAAAAATAATAAAGTGAATTAAAACAATGTTTTACCATTTATATTTTTAAATATTTATAAAAATGGACTTTCACTGTGTTAACAGATCAACACTAAAAAATATTAATGTAGTCTAGGTTGAAAATATACATAAACATTTAAAGTTCCTATTAAATACACACCCACAAACAGACAAGTGTAAGTTCTCGCTTACAAATGCTGCATGTGTACTTACAATTCAAAAACCATATAAATGAATACTCAAATGAACAAAATCCCAGCAACTTTTGCCGTCCTTTTATTGGCAAAGTGAACCATTTTTTACAGCAAGGGTGTTCAGCGTCATACCAACCTATAAGTCAAGGGATACAAACAATAAATAACATTCTCAAGTATATAATTATTCAGAATGTTGAGAGAATAAGAACAAGAATAGCAGATCAACATTACAGATAAAAATTAATTCATATAAAATAAAACATTTATTGAAATAATCTAAAAAATAATGTTTTAGTCCAAAATTCACATGCTTTTTCCATTAAATCTAAACAATAATTTTCATCATACTCCACAGTGCATTCAACGGTCTCACAACTCTTTTCAAAATCCGGTTTGGCAACACAGAATATTCCTCTTTTCTTTTTTGTAAAATGCATTTGCATTTGGATTTGTGCAAAGAACTTTGGAGTGGGTTTGTCTTTGACAAAATATTTCTCCATCCATTTTTCGGTGCTTGGACATTTTATCTCAAGTACATATTCTTGAGATACTCCATCAGGAGAAGCTCCAAAAAATGGATAATGCTTGGATAGCAATAATCCACATTTTTTCAGATCGGGAAATTGCTTTTTGATTTTTTTGAAAACCAACTCTTCCAGTTTTCGGCCACGTGTCACAGCTGCCGTCTCAAAAATTTTTCCTCCCAACAGCTGCTCCACAAGAGAGCCATCAGGAGTGTGACAGCGTGACGCTTCATGGATCTTGGATGCTGTGATTCTCCCATACCTCAACTCGTACCAAAGAGTGCAATCAGCCTGCTCCAGAGTTTCCTTGGCTGCCTCGTTGCACGCCTCAACACTCATTCTATTTTCACAGTATGTTTGAAATTGCTGAGGGGTCGTGCCTATTCCATCGTCTATAAATTCCTCCATTAATCTATGGATGCTAAGGGATTCTATAGGATTGCCCTCCTTAAAATACTTCATAAGGAGGACATCCTTGACGTCAGCTTCCTTCGTTGCTTTAACGACGGATGCCAAAAACTTTCCGTTACTCGAAGGCCCAGCTGTGAAAGTTTTAAGTTCTCCTAAATCCCTACATTTTATGAATTTCACAGCTGAGCCTATCTCTGCCATCTTTGACCGCTTCCAGTAACATTTCACTTCTGTCTTTGCTGGCTCTTCGCTGCGACGATGCACCCATGACAGAAAGGCTACTGCATGCTTGCAACCTCCTGTAAGAGAGTAAAAATAAAAAAATGTTTCATTTTGATTAATACAGATGCAAATAATGTAGACCTCTGCTTTAATACTTTATATATTGATGAATTAACAAAAAATATTCACTTATTTTGTTGACATAAATTTTAAGTAAAAATTGGAATATTTTTTCACAAAATATTGTTTTCTTTAGAAAAATAATGAAATTAAAAAGAAAAAATATTTGCAGTCAGCAAGGCCATAATGTTGGCCAATGGATTGATATGAGTCTGACCGCCCACACTATAAAATATGTTTCACTTTGCCAATGTCGCCCGTTTCAGGGAAGGTCGGCACCAGTAGCAGGATGTATGTTCGTTTGAAGATTGGATTTTAATTTGTAAGTAGGTACACATGCAGAATTCGTAAGCGCGAACTTACACGTGTCCGTTTGTGGGCATGAATCTTAAATGTTAACATATCTTTGCATCTTAGATTACAGATAGCAATTATTTGGTGAGCCGAGCCTGCTAATTAGATCTCTTACATTTTATTGCTTTTACAAAGGAATCATGACACCTCGTGAATCTAATATTCATTACTGACCTTGAGATGCTGGACAATCTTCACAGACACATGATTCAACAGTGCCTTGTTCCTCATCGGTGATCAAGGTTACCGCGTATGCTTTTGTACGGACTTTGTGTTCTGGTGTTATACGGGCCTTAACAGTGCAAATGGCTCCATCGCGTTTCACTTGCACATAGCCAATGGCATTGTCTCCGTAACTTTCTCTCGAAGATCTAAAAACAAACAAACGGAATAAGGGTTAGGTTATATTGCAAGTGCACAACCCTTGACTGGTGTAAAGTAAGGTTATGTGATTAAAAACAACTTTTAATGATGTAATAAAGGAAGTAAGCTTTATAAACAATTAATTTAGCCTTTATATTAAGATTTAGAAGCTATGACATGGCAGTATTGCAATTTGAATAAGTAAGGTTACAGAATTTGTAAAGGAAAGATGTTTGCATGAAAACGTATAATATCTGGAGAATTTATGAATCTAAATGAACTTTGACACATAAACAGAACTATTTTTCTTACCTTGAAGCTTTTACTCCACGTAATTCTGAACTTATGAAGTCCATGTTCTTGGAGAAATACACATACATCATCATAGCATCGACCTCCGGTAAATTGTCAGATTGAGCCTTTTCAAAGCCCTTTTCAGTCATCTTTGATGATTACACCAATTCAATTATACTTTATACACGGCACAACTAACTTTAAAGTGCAAATAATAGTTGAAATTGATGAAAATAGATATACTCGTCAAATGTAAACAAATCCGCCATACAAAAATACACACGACTGAATGACAGCTGAGCCGAATGAGATCCATCGACGCACATCCGCCCAAATGCAAAAAATGGGCCGTTTAACCGGAAATGGAAAAATGACGAATTTAAAAGCGCCCTAATTCAAAAAATACGCATTATTAAAAAAAAAAAAAAACGGGAGACTATTTTTATAACTTAAATCTATCAATTTACGAAAGAAAAAAAAAGTGTGAAATTACCCTATTAAAAATAAATAACCTACATAATATTCTAATATTCCGCGCCATTTAAAGTTTTAATTTGCTAAAATTATTCATATCCCAGCACTTACCTACCACCTACCATCACAACATAAAGTTCCCCAACTCCACATTTGGTTTCACCTTAAAGCGCGTTCACACCGAGATATTAGACACAGCTGACAGTGCTTCTGTGAAGATGGCTTATTAAAAAAACATGAATATGTTTAGTATTTTTTGGAAAGCATTCATTTATCCATAATTTTCTAATTTGTCTCCTTTAAAGAAATCATTTTCAGGTATAATATACTTGTGTCAACACTTGTAAGCTCTAATTTGCGCTTTTTGGAATAGCCTCGAAGCTCCAGAATTGTGACAAAACACCATGCTTTCAAGTACGATGACGTGTGCGCTGGTGCATTATCATGGTGTAACATCCATACCTATTTCCGAACAATTCTAGCTCATTCTTTATCGCTTCCTACTACTACTATGACTTTCCACTAACTGCTTGACACCTTCCTTTTACTACTGGATACTTATTACTTACTACTTACCACTTACTCCTTACCATTTACTACTTGACACTGACACCTTGACACTTACCACTTAACACTTACTACTTAACACTTACTACTTAACACTTACTACTTAGCACTTACTACTTAACACTTACTACTTAACACTTACTACTTACCACTTACTACTTACCATTTACTACTTGACACTGACACCTTGACACTTACTACTTAACACTTACTACTTAAAACACTACTTAACACTTACTACTTAGCACTTACTACTTAACACCTACTACTTAACACTTACTACTTAACACTTACTACTTAACACTTACTACTTAACACTTACTACTTAACACTTACTACTTAACACTTACTACTTAACACTTACTACTTAGCACTTACTACTTAGCACTTACTACTTAGCACTTACTACTTAGCACTTACTACTTAACACTTACTACTTAACACTTACTACTTAACACTTACTACTTAACACTTACTACTTAACACTTACTACTTAACACTTACTACTCACTACTTACTTGACATTTACTACTTTTCAATTACTACTTACCATTTACTACTGACCACTTACTGCTTGACACTTTCTACTTACCATTTACTACGTTGGCACTTACTAATTGACACTTACACTTACTACTCACAACTTATTACTTGCCACTTACTTGTTAACACTTACACTAACTACTTACTACATGCAGAATACCTTCGTCTGCAGGTACCCTTACTAGGGGGTCAGGATTTATGATTTTACTACGCCAGCGGCATACCTATGGTGATAATAATAATAATAATAATAATAATTAAATGTGACCCTATTCACAGTTGATTTAGTCACTATTCTATTGGTGCTAGTCTGTTTACATAACCTTTCATTAAAACTCATTTCAGCTGGCTCTGAATAATAAGGGCTTATTAATTTAATTAGATATGAAAACACATAAAAAATAAAAAAAAATATAAAAGATAAGTCTCTCAAGCCAATTATATTTATTTTAGTAATTTATAGATTACGTTTATGTACTTTAACATCTTCACTTTTTTTTAAGCACCTTTATTTACTTTTGTTTCCCTTATATATTTACTGGATGTTCCTTTCGTCATTTGTTTTGTATTTTCGAATGATTATAATTGTTGCACTAACGCTTTACTGTCTTATGCTACTGTTACATTTTTATCTACTGTCTTTTTTGCACTACCATTTTTGCACTAGTTTATGGTTTTACACGGTTATTTTATTGTTTTACACTATTTCATTGTTTTACACTACTATTTTATTGTTTTTCACTACTGTTTTATTGTGTTACACTTCTATTTTATGGTTTCACACTATTATATTGTTTTACGCCACAACTTTATTGTTTTATACTACTGTTTTATTGTTCTACACTACTATTTTATTGTTTTACACTATTTTTACTTTTATATCTAATGTTTTACACTTCCTGTTTATTCACTTTTACATTTGTTTTACTTCAAGTATGCTATGTCTTGTAATTTTGATGGGTCTCACTCACACTTCGTATATTATAACACTTTATTCGGTAATACGTGCTCGGTGCACTAACCTAATTATCTATATATTTCTTACTCAAATTAATTCACAATTACCAAGTTTTAACCACACAGTTTTATATAATTATAATTACGAATTATCTATAATTTCACATATCGATGTATTCAGTATACTATCAGAATGTTAATGGCTTGAGATCTAAAACTCACACGCTGCTAACCAACATATTAAGCGATGATTACGACATAATATTACTGACGGAAACATTCCTTACGGACGGCATCTACGATGCTGAACTTATTCCCTCTAATTACAATGTTTATAGAAGGGATAGGGACTATGATCGAACTCTTCAATCGAAAGGTGGGGGAGTGTTAATATGTGTCAATAAAAACATTACGTCTCGAGCACGTCCAGAGTGGCATTCGCTGTCGGAGGATCTCTGGGTAACCATTTCCACCGGTAATGCGAATCCCGACTTACACATCGGTTGTGTTTACATTCCTCCAGGGCCGACACACAACCTAAGCCTGCGTCAGCATATAGATAAAGCTTGTGAAATCTTTACTGAAAATGTTATTGACACATTCTTCATCGCTGGAGACTTTAACCTGAGCACAAATATATTCCCTCTTCCTGAGGGTAATACTCCTGATGACGAGTTTACACCTTATAGTGACCCATCTACCTTCATTGTACAAGATTTTATGGCATTTTCTGACCTTAGACAGTTTAACGGGCTTCCAAATGTTAATGGCAGAATTTTAGACCTAGTTTTATGCAACAAGAATGTGACGGTTGACACCCCTTTGTCTCCACTCGTGCCCGAGGATCGTCATCACAAGTCTCTATGTATGCGGGTGACGCATCATAGTGGCATTCTAAGCTCCTTACGTACGAGTACCCCGAGAATGGTGTACGTATACAAAAAGGCCGACTATACAATAATTAACAATTCTTTGTCTATGGTCGATTGGGACTCAATTCTGGATTCGGATGATATTGATGAGATGGTGGATAATTTCTACCGTGTGGTAAATGAAATTATTGATGAATATGTCCCGAAATCTCGATTATGTAGCACCAATACGCAGTACCCTCCTTGGTATTCCAACGCTTTGAAGAAAATCTTAAAAGAAAAACAATTGTTCCATACTAAGTTTAGGCGTTACGGAAATCCGTTGGACTACTCCACATTTTCATTACTAAGAAGTAGATTCAAACAACAGGAAAAGATATGCAAGCGTAAATATTTGAACCACATGGAGACGTCTATTAGAAATGACCCCAAAAAACTATTTTCCTTTATTAAATCAAAAAAAGGCGAAAGCTGTATTCCAAATGAAATGAAGTATGAAAATGAAATAAAAAATGATGCTGCTGGGATATCTGACTTGTTCCTTAAATACTTTTCCTCCGTTTTCGTGGAAGATGATGGTTTATCGGTTGCACGTCAATCTGGTGATTCATTTAATGATTGCTCCACTATCTCGTCCATAGTCATCAATGAGGATAGGTTATGTGAAAGCATTCGCTCATTAGACGTGAGGAAAGGTTGTGGTCCGGATGGTTTGCCGGTTATTTTCATAAAAAACTGTTGTGATAAATTAATTAAGCCATTAGCAATAATATTTAAAAAATCACTTAGTCTGGGTGTTTTTCCACGTAAATGGAAATATGCGCACATAGTACCAATTTACAAATCTGGAAATAAAGACAATGTTGAAAACTATCGCCCTGTGTCTAAGTTATCTATATTTGGGAAGTTACTCGAAAAAATAGCATATGATCAGATTTTCTCCGCGGTGAAAAATGCAATTGATGTAAATCAACATGGGTTTTTACCAGGCAGGTCCACCGCATCAAATCTGGTACTGTTTACGGAAAAAATTCTAAAGATTATGGACGCAGGATCTCAGGCTGATGTGATCTACACTGATTACTCCAAATGTTTTGATAAGATTAGCCACAAGATCCTAATTGCCAAGCTGGAGTGGCAAGGAATACACGGTGACCTACTCCGGTGGCTCAAATCATACCTGTATGATAGAACAATATCTGTAACGATTGGGGGAATCACCTCCAAACGTGAACGGGTCGTCTCGGGTGTGCCGCAGGGTAGCCATCTGGGTCCTCTTTTATTCTTAATTTTTATAAACGATATAAGACATTGCTTCCTCAATTCAAGCGTCTTACTTTATGCAGACGATATGAAGATTTTTTCAGAGGTGGCATCCGTGAGAGATTGTGTATCTATCCAAAGAGATTTGAAACGCTTTGGTGAATATTGTATCGTAAATAAACTTTCTTTAAATGTTTCTAAATGTTGCATCGTGAGGTTCACTAGGAAAAAGAACCCATTAGTCTTTGAATACGAGATTCAATCGGAGTTCGTGGAACCTGCCGATCAAGTACGTGATCTGGGGCTTGTATTAGACAATAAATTGAGATTCAATTACCACATAGATAGCATCATTAAAAGATCATATAAACTGCTTGGGTTTGTTTTGAGATCTTGTAAGCCATTCCGAAACACTGCAGTGGCATTATGTCTTTATAAAGTTTACGTAAGACCAATACTTGAATATGCTTGCCAAGTTTGGAACCCGCAATATATCATCTATGTCAATAGATTAGAGGCCATCCAAAAACGCCTCATCAGGACACTCTTGTACCGAGACGGTCTCCATCGAGAGCTTGCCGACTATCATACGGCGCTGCAACACTATGGTTTGTTTTCGCTCCAAGCGAGACGGAGTGTTCTGGACCTAATGTTCCTATTCAAACTCATCCGGGGTAACGTGTCTTGCTCCGAACTCCTGTCTGAAGTGGGAATCCGAGTGCCTAGGATGACGTCAAGAAACACCAAAATCCAGCTCTATATTCCGTCTCACAGAACAAATTCATACGGAAACTCATTCCTCTTGAGAGCTTCGCGGTTGTTCAATGAAAAGTTTAGTGAACTGGATATTTTTTACCAATCGACCAATACTTTGAAAAAGTTAACGACGGCCATACTTTGCCCTTAATTCTTGATTAATGATGTAAAATAATAATAATAATAATTGTAATTGTAATAATAATAGAAACGTGTTCATGAAATATAATGAATTTTGACTAGAATTTCAGTGTGTAGGTATTAGTGAGTGGGAAAAATTAAAAATATTGGCATGTTCAAGTGAATGTAAGGCTGATTTGATATATGTGATTCTGTTTTTATCTCTTATTGTTTGGTGTCATTACGGTTATCATGATTATTTTAATAGTTTTTTATATTTTATATTTTGTGTTTGAAAAAAAAAAAAAAAAAAGAAATATCTTACTATCACTAGTATTTATATTTGTATTCTTTTTTTTATTTTAATACTTATATTTAATGTCAACATTGTATGAAAAAATATCTTACTGTCATTAGTATTTATATTTATATTCTTTTTTATATTCTTTTTATTTTTAATACTTATATTTAATGTCAACATTGTAATTGGGAAGGTACAACATTAATTGTATATATTTTTATTATTGTTTTATATATTTTAATGTATTTTCCTGTTTTGTTGAATAAATTATTTAAAAAAAAAAAAAAAAAAAAAAAAAACATAAACATGTCAAAAATTTATGTGTTTATATTTTCACGTACTGAGGTAAGTAAGTAGGTACTTTGTAATAAGTTTTATTTTGATATTTCTGAAGTGATACAACTTTTCCTTCCCTTATAGGTTGGTATGAGGCTGATCTGTGACCACCCAGACTGTAAAATTTGGCCCACAATAGGGTAATTGCAGTGATAGGGAAAACGGTTGAAAATAATATGGTTGTGTAGTGTACCTACATTTCAAGGATCACAATCATATATTTTTTAAGTAGTAAATAAAGATATCATTGATAATTTTAACATATTTTTTGGAACATATTATTACTATTTAAACTTTCACGAAGATGACGTGTGTGCAGGCGCATTATCTTGCTGTCTATCTATAATAATCTATAATAATAATCTGTAATATCCATTTATGATTCCAAGACAATTGCAGTTCATTAATCACCACTTTCTACTACTTTTAACTTACCTCTCTCTAAAATTAATCATTATCATCACAATGCATTGTTTTTGGCTTCCTTGATCAACCTCTGACTGTGCTGTCTCTCCACAACATGTATTTGTTTATTTGTATTTACTTAATTACTTCATGATTTTTTATGTTTGTTCCAGGTTGTCGGCAGCACTCCTAACCTAACTCTGACCGTGGACACTTCCACGACCGGCAAGTACAACTGCAGGGCCGCGGTGCAGGGCTTCCCAGAGATCCAGGCCACAGCCATGGTCCTCATGAATGGTACACCATTTTCCACTTACTAATACGTCACTATCCACTCCTTGATGTGTTATTCCTTATTCCTGAGATACCTCTTCATAAGGCTGCGTGGAAATCATCCACAATTCATTCATCATGAGAAACTGCTTCAGGAGACTGGCTGCAGAAGCCTGGAAACCAGTCCGATAGATCCTTTATGGTACTCCCTCATGAAGTCATCTATAAAAATATTTCATCTTTTCAAATATGCTCTTCAATGAGTCACAATTTTTTTTTAAACTGAGTCTTGCTTGAAAATTGGTGCCTTCAACCATGCTTGCAGAGGGCTCTTGAGGTGTGATTTACACAAAAACAGGGCTCACCAAATAAATCTATAATCTGAGTTGCAAAGATATATTGATATTTAAGGTTCATATTCAATGCAAGCCCACAAGCAGACACTTGTAATTTCTCGCTAAACCTAAAAGCATAATAACATAAAAAACCAAAACTCAAATAAATATAAACCACGCAACCTGCTAACCCTGCAACTCTTGGCAACCTTCTGTGAAACAGGGATGTCATTGGCAAAAGTGAACCATTTTTTATAATATGGGTGGTCAGCCTCAACTTATAATTCTGTCCACTTCAACTGAAGTGTCGGTAACAATTTTGCATTGTGGACCATCAGTCTCAAATTCTGAAATTAAAAAACTCATTTTATAAAATAGTATCTTCTCAAAGGTAATTGTAACTGTAATTCTATCTCCATTCCGCTAGGGGTGACCAGAGCCTCTGCAGAGCTGCCGCCATTTCTTCCTACCTCGATGATTAATTAATTCATCTTTATTTACTTTTAGGTCCTCCGATCGTTGTTTCTCATCGCATCCAAATGGGCGTGGAAGGAGAGAGCGCCAAAGTGGAGTGTCGGGTTGTTGCAGTACCCAAACCCAAGCAGATATCCTGGGTCTTCAACGGGAAAGAAATTGACACACATGAGGACCAGGTAAGACAAACGGAGTTAGAGCTGAATAGAGTTTAAGTTGTTTGACATAATTTGCTTTCTAGTATCTGTTTCCGAGGTCTATCACAACTGGAGCGTCCGGACGTTTTGCCCACGTCTGGGATGAGCTTCTGCATGATGACATTGTGATGTTTATAATCTATAATCTAATTTGCATAGATATTTTCCCTAACTGTAGTCTGACATCTGGAGATCGCGGTAGTTATCTTTTTCACAAACCACAATGATTTTGGCACTCTTTTCAAGAATACATAGATTTTAGGCCAGTAGCCTTGCAAAGAAGAAGAACTTACAACAAAGAAACATCAGTGCAACCTATAAGCCATTACAGTCCATAAAAAATAGGTATTAATATTTAAGAGCCATATTAAATGCGCCATTTGTAAGCGCTACCTTTAAGTGTCTGTTTGTGCGCATGCATTTAATATTATTTTAAATGTTTACCTATACATCTTTGAAACTTAGATTAAAGATACAAACAGGCACAGATATAGATACATACACAGATAGACATACAAAAGTTCCATCTCACATTAACCATTTTTGACATTTTGACAAAGTGACATCTGTTGTTTTTTTACTTCCAGGACTACACAATAACTGAGGATGAGCTGGCTGACGGCATATGCTCCACCCTCATCATCAAGGAGTCTCGGGGGAAGCACTTTGGTGACTACAACTGCACCGTGACCAACGAGTATGGCACCGACAACGTCACCATCAGCTTGAAGAGAGAATGTGAGTGTTCAAACTTGTTAGACAACAGCTTCAAACTAGAATAGATTTGGCATGTTTAGAATATAATTGTAAGTTTGTCGCCATTCCGCTTTGGAGCCTTTGCAGATTTGCCTCCATTTTTTCCTATCCTTGCATACCTACTTCTTTCAGTTCATTGATATCCGTCACCTCTTTCATACATTTCAAGGGCTTATTTGATTTTTGACATGGGTTCGGGGCAGAATAAACATCCGGTCGATAGATCAGTTGGTAGAGTGCTTGCACTCCATGCCGAGAGCATGGGGTCCAATCCCACCGAGGGTTTCAGAAAATATTTCCCATTTCCGTGTTTGTTTCAAACCCAAAATGAAATACCGGCAAGGTTTCCTCAGAATTCAGAATAAATTAACACCAGCCTTCTCGGTTGCTGGGAAACTCCCACTTTAACTCAAGTGGTTGGCGTAACGCCGCCTCCCTTACATGTAAAAATAAATAGGTTCCACTCAAAAAGAGAATAAATCCCCACCACTGCAATTACCCGATTGAGTAGGTATTATAATTATATTTTGCAGTAAAAAGGCACAAACATAACCTTCAAGTGAGCTGTCAGTGTCAAAAGTTATGTGTACCTACCTTCATTCAACATATCAGTTGACTCTGTAACTGTAACTCTGTCGCCATTCCGCTAGAGGTGGTCAGAGCCTCTGCAGAGCTACCTCTATTTGTTCCTATCCTTAGGTACATACCTCTTTCAATTCATTCATATCCATCACCTTTTTCATGCATTTTCTTCTTTTGCGCTCACTTTGCATATCCCATTCATACATAATCTCCTCAATCTGATGTATGATTGTTTTTCCAGCGGCCTTCTACCTGATGAGCATAGACTCGCCGACCACGCTGGCCTACGGCTCGCTCACGGCCCTGGTGCTCATCCTGCTGTTGACGTCGCTGAGTGTGTGGCGCGCGCGCTTGCGCAAGCGGCAGCCCCCCAGCACCAACAAGAGGCCCGATGTCATGGCAGATGCAGCGTATGCGGAGAGGTCTTCCTGCGACAGCCTGAAGCTGGACCTCAACAAGCATGACAACCCGGTGAGATTTTTTTTTTAATAAATTTGTGAAGAAAAATGCAATGCCACAACCTATTTTTACGTGGCATCAATTAATTATCATCATTTATGTGCATGTAACATCATTTACGTAAGGCAGGCCCCCTTACCTGTAAAATAATAAGTTCCACTCGCCACATGCTAAACCCTTCAGGGATAACGCGGCAAGAAGTTACACTGTATGTGTAGCTTAGTTGCGAGTTGCGTTTGCGATGTGCATTATTTATAATTTACATCATTCATTATTATCAAAAATTTCTTTGAATGATTTATTAATTAATAAATATTCAATGGCATCTGTTAAACCAGGGTCAAAATTAACAACAATAGGATAAGACTTGATTCAAACTGCGCTTGTTTCAATAACACTAATTGGAGTGCCAACGCCTTATCCACTCGACCATACCAGCGACTAATGAAGAATGTGATTCACAATTTTGTAGTATAGTCAATAGCTCAGTTGGTCGAATGCTTGTGTTGAAAGCCGAAGGGCTAGGGTTGAATTTCTATCAAGGGTGTAAGAGATAATTGTTAAGTTTAAGCTAGAATTACAGTCGTTCGATGTATTTAAAATTACAATAACTACACAGTTAGGTAATTAAACTTTTCATATATTAGACAAACCGTTATGAGAGAACTTACATCATTCTCGATGTTTTGTTGACAACATTGCCAACATCTTCAGGAGATAACCTCTCTGCACGACGACTGAGGATAACCAGTTCATCCTTCCATTAAGCTCATCCCTCCATGGTTTGGGTGGTCAGTCCAGTAGACGCTGGCCGTCTAGTATCTCACATGCAACAATTCAAGTTAACCTACTCTCATTCATGGTGTCTATATGGTCCCTCCAGAACCATCTCCTCTTCTTACTCTATCTGTCGATTAAGTCTAACCTCTTAATAACGCTTATATTGTTCATCTTCCAGGAATACTCCATCCAGGACTTCAAGCCCCGCCTTCCCCTGGCGGGTCCAGTCTCCCTGCCCATAGATAGGAACTCCCAGTACGGAGCCTACAGCTTCTCCAACGATTACTCCGATCATGGACTTCCTCCTAACCTAGAATATAAGGTAAACAATCAATTCTTATCTTTCTTTCTTCCTTTATTCTCTCAGAAGCTGTAACTGTAACTCTGTCGCCATTCTGCTAGAGCCTCTGCAGATTTGCCTTCATTTTTTCCTATCCTTGGAAACTTTTTTAAATTCATTCATACCCATCACCTTTTCTCATACATTTCCTTCTCTTATATTCGCTTTGTATATCCCATTCTTTCACAAATTCACCAATATGATCCGGCCATACTTTTATTGGTCTTCCTTTTCCTCTTTTTCTCCTCCTTTCCTCCTCGGAAGCTTTTTAGCCAAATCATTGCGGTATGATATAAGTGGAGCCAAAACTAGCTTATGGCATTGAAGCAGACTATGAGATCACTTATTTACATATTTTAATAAAAAACCGCCAACTCATTGATGCATATTTTGTTCTCAGGATGGCCACAACAACAATGGCTACTCGGAATACAGAAGCTACAGTCCCCCTGTCCCTCTGCCTCACATCACGTCTCCAATCATGCCAACATTAGATACACACTCCGCCAACAGGTAAGTCCTTTTTTAACAGCAGTTTTATGTTCAAGTGTTGACGCTACCTTTCAATATCTTTATTTGCTTCTCTTGAAACTTAAATTTTCAATAGGTCATAATCATTTTAGTGAAACCACCTCAAATAGCCGTCCAGAGTATGGTGAATCATTAATGCTTGCTCGACCATATTCAAAATCAGCATACGCTCCCTTGATGATGGTTGAATTACCAGGGACAAAGTTTTAAATCAAGCTTAGCCTTTGCTTAATCGGTGTTTTTTTTTCATCATGCTTTTTCAAAATACAAAAAATATTTTCCCTCCGTAAATCTATAAACATTAGAAAATATATGTCAATCTTTGAAATTTTCTCATTTATGCTTTCCTCTTTATCTTAGCGGGACAACTATGGTACTTGGAGCTTTATTTGAATCTACCATTCACATGAATATAACTCTATTTTGTTGTTATTATTATCCTCCTTCATTCCAGTCACTAAACGTCATGACAATCATTTACATCAATGCCCTAATGTTCCAGGGTGTACCTTCCCACGCTGCAGTCCAGCACGCAGCTGAGCCTGAAGTCTCAGGGCTCCCTGAGCGGCTCTCTGCCCCGCAGCCAGGACCTGGGGGGGATGGGGACCCTGCCCCTGCCTGGGCGGGGCCTGGAGATGCACAACAGCGTGGGACTGCCTACCACCGGCAGACTCATGGGGAGCAACACCACACTGGGATCAGGTATGAGGACTTTACACACAATTCCTTTAATTATTGTTGATGTAGTGCAGAATCACCAATCTACTAAATTTTTTATATCCACCTTTCCTCAATGTCACCATCTGCAATATCAATGTGGGCGTTTTCTAGGTTATGTTTAACAAATAATGTATTTTTCACTAGTTCTTATTGTTTAATCAAACTTGTAAATATTACAATGACTTTAATTTACCTACATGACCTTTCTTGTTCAGAGTGAGCCTCTGCACCGACTAATGGGCTAATGACAGGGTGACAACTCATTCTTGGATTAGGTATATCTTATCCTCAGTTCTCCCGTAGTACTCAATACAAAATAGCTACCTACTGCATTTAAATTAATATGATATTAAACAATAACAAAAATGTTTTTTAGTGTTGATCTGTTAACACAGTGAAAGTCCATTTTTATAAATATTTAAAAATATAAATGGTAAAACATTGTTTTAATTCACTTTATTTTATTTGTTTATGCTCGAATATTTTCGCCTAATGAGGCATCTTCAAGAGCAGAATGGTTACAAATATATTTTTATAAAATAATTTTCAAAACAATTTTCAAAACAACTTTTTTTTTTTTTCCCAAAACAAAAGCAAAATTCATAGACAAAAATTTTTTTAAACACAAATGTAAGATTCAAAAATGCATTATTGTTAGGTATAATGAAACAATAATGCATTTTTGAATCTTACATTTGTGTTTAAAAAAATTTTTGTCTATGAATTTTGCTTTTGTTTTGGGAAAAAAAAAAAAGTTGTTTTGAAAATTGTTTTGAAAATTATTTTATAAAAATATATTTGTAACCATTCTGCTCTTGAAGATGCCTCATTAGGCGAAAATATTCGAGCATAAACAAATAAAATAAAGTGAATTAAAACAATGTTTTACCATTTATATTTTTAAATATTTATAACAAAAATGCATTAAATCCAAACAAATTACTTAATTCTAGAAAAAACAAAAACACTTCCTGATTATCAATCCACTATTGACACTTTATCTTGACTACTTCCTCCGACAGGCTTTGCCAATAGTCAATACATAGTCTGCGATGTACACAATGAAAATTCTGAATATTCCTTCTCAATTTACTAAACATAATAGTCATATAAATGTTGTCATAAGTCATAGAAACTCCAAAGGCATAAAGGTAATTGTTGATTTGTTCTTGTTACAGCCACATATGATTCTCCACTTGGGATCTACCATCAAAACGGCATTCCTCTACGGCACAATGGCGGCACAGGACTTCTCACCTCCAACGGCATTGATAGAAGGTTTGCCGCAACTTACGGCAACCCTTACCTAAGAACACCTGGTGACCTCTGTAAGCATTGTTTCTTATTTTTTCAAATTCACTAACACGGCATCTGTTCTGATGAAGTATCCTAACTTATTCCTCGTCCGCTCGTCCCACAGAAACTCGTAAAACGACTCACATTCATCCCTTTGCAGTCAACATCAAAACTATGAAAACTTGAAGTTTTCACTACTCATTCCTTTGCAGAACTGCCCATTTGTGCAACAAGTTCTGGTCCATGTGTTCCCACCCCAATTTAATCCTGGTCTATTCAAAACCTGTAACAATTGCCACTTCCTTTCAGTGTCTCAAAACAAAGGCAGCATTTTACTATGCAGTTGACATAAAGCTTAAAGAACCAGGACATCAACTGCCATTTCACCAACACTTACACATTTGCAGCACTCCATTTAAGTATCATAGACTTACAGATTCTCTGAAATCTGAGGAGTCTCCCGCACAGGATTTCTAAAAACAATAAAAAAAAACCCCAATCCTCATTTTAAGCAGTAAAATCTAAATTACAAATCTGTATGATGTTCGCTAACCTGTAATATGTGTGTTCCAACATAAAAAGAGGAATGGCAGCAATCACTGAAATTTAGTTATGCAATGAAATCAGATTTTGATATTGTTTGTTCTGTTTCAGCCACTGTAAATACGGCTAATCCAGCTGCGACACCTGCTCCTCCTCCATACAACTCTCTGAGGAATTCCGGAATCAATATGGTGCCCTCTGGATCAAGTAAGCTAAAAAACATCATCATCATCTTTGGTCTTGGTCTCCTTGAGAATTTGCCTCCACTTGTCCCTCTCCATTATCTTTGGTCACCAATTGGTCACGCCCAGAGCTCACAAGTCCCTTTGCACCCCATCGCTCCATCTCAGATTTGGCCGCCCGACACTTATTCTACCACTGGGCTTTATGGAGTAGATCTTTTTTAATGTCTTTGATTAATTGGAGTCGATAAATTTTCATGTGTTTAGTGATATGCCCACATTCATACAATTAATTTTTGTATCTACTTTTTTCCCTTATGTTCCTCAATATAGTTATTGTTATAAAGCTCTTTGTTGTATCAACAATGTCAACCATTGTTATCTCTCCGGACCATGGATGGTTCTGAGAATTCTTCTTTAAAATCATACAATCGAGGTCTCAGTTTTTTCATCATTACCCAGATTTCGAAATCGTAAGCCAAGACTGCCTTCAATAATCTCCTGTATAACAACACCTTTGTTTTTCTCCGGACCAGCTTGGACCTCAACCGCCTTTGGAAGCCAGAGAAGCTTCGGTCAGCAGACAATTAATTTCCTTTTTTTTTCCTGAATGTCATTATCGCTGGGCCAAATGCTGTAAATCTGATATTTTGTTTCCTTGTTCCAGTACCTCACATATCTTCACCAAGCATGTCCACTCTTGGCTCCATTCCTCAGCCTCAGCAAGCCTCTGGAGCAATGGCTTCTCCCGTCGGTCAAATGGTGCAGCTCTCCAAAAAAGGTAAAATCAACAAAAAATATAACAAATTGTACATAGAAATGGTTTCTACGTCTTCAATGTCCTGACTCCACCTTTCCACAGAGCGCAACATCAATTGTTTTCTATTCAAACCAGTTTGATAAGTTCCACAGGGGTAGTGGTGTCCTTGTAGAGTCCCCAATGTGCCATTGAGAACAATTTCTACTTAATGCGTTGTGGAATATGAAGCCTATGCAGCCCAAATAGCAATTTTAATGTTTCTTTTTGTTCACAGGAAATGCACCACAACAAAAACTGGCGACACACGTCTGACAAGAATAGAAACCAACGATTACTGTAAGAGAGACTTGTAAAATGTGAAAACCATGGCTGACACATCATTGTAAATAGTTTTTAATATCCCAGGTTTGATCTAAGTGAAGTTATAGAAGTCATTGAATGACATTCATCAGATGCCAGTTGTCAAATGACTCTTGTGAGATTTCAGTTATTGGATGACTATCGTAAGATGGCATATCTTTAGATAACAGTGGTCTGATGACTGTTATAAGATAGCAGCCGTCGTATGACAGTTGTCAAATGCTAGTTGTCAGATGACAATTGTCAAACTGCAGTTATCGGATGCCAGGTGTCAGATGCTAGTTTTCAGATAACAGTCTTCGCAATAGTTGTTGAATTGCAGTTGTCAGATGATAGATTTCGGATGATTGCCAATGACAACTGGCATCCAACGACAGTTGTTCGATGGCAATTTTTAGATGACTAATGTCGGATTGCAGTTGTTGGATGGCAGTTCTCAGAAAACGTTGACAAATAACAATTGTTAGATGACAGTTGTCAATTATCCAAGTCTTTTAAGATCACAGGAAACTTAATTAAAATAATTCAGTACTGATCCTTCCATATCTTAATATGTAAAGTAATGTAACATTAATAGCGCTGTAATGTATTTTCATAAAAATGTAAATATCTTTATATCTGCAATAACTACAATTTAAAAACATTCAATAAGAAATACTTTAGATTATTTATAATGGGAGGAACAAGCACTCCATAGATCCAAAAAGAGACAGTAAACAGAAGAGGATTTTAACCTTTAAATTTGAGGTTATGTTTCAAGTTGGTTGATGCTTTCAACTCATATTGATTTGTAATGTGTTTTAAATGCTGAATTATTTATTCTGGCATGCGTTTGCCTCTATTCAGTCCCAAATTCATACAGAGGGTTAACTTATATTGAAATCATTTTAATTAAAGTCGCAAGGAAACATTAACTTTTACAATTCATATTTATTTCATCACATGCATGTTTGTGCTTACACATCTTGCTTCAGTACTTGCAAAATAAAAACTTAAATCTCAAATGAACATACACCTTGCAACTCTAGCTGACCTACCCTGAAACAGGGGTTTCAGGCAAGAACTGTTTGCTTGTATTGAGATTCTTGTACCCATGTATTCCATAGTACTACTAGAGGAATATTTCATACAATGGAAAATTCTGTACTGAAGCAGCCATTTCACACTAGACGTATTCTGCCACCATTATATTTGGTTTGTCTATGTATTTTTCAATCCGGTCGGAAGTTTAATAGTGTATGCGGATTTATGAAAGCTTTCACACAGTTTGTCCGGTAATCCATGGACAATCCAGGCAGAATGTTTTGTGTCTGAAAAGGCCCAAATCGGTTAGAGTTTTTGCTCCCTAATAGCTTGATGATTTTATTTTCATTTTGTGGAATCACTTTGTTCATTGGCCTAGATGTATCGTGATCTTTCATCCTGTGATAATCATCATTGTTAATCATTTTGTATTGATAATTAATTGTATTGCTAAATACGTTAAATAAAAGAATGCAATAAGAGTATCTCATTAGACTATAGGTACACAAATCGCTCCCCCAGTTCTTGTTTATCGTATACGCCAATCTTGTCAAATATGACTTTTTCATGCAGTTGTCTTATGAATCAAATTCTACACAATCTGAGCTAAGAAAAACCATAAAACTCGATAATGTGAGAGTTCTTTTAAATATTTTGTAAATAAATTTCTTGTTTTTATTAGACACATTGGTCCAGTACACATGCAAACATTGCTCATGTAAAATTTTCTCAATGGCGTGTACGATAAACAAGAACTAAGGCAGCGAAATGGCAAAATTTACAGTTCTATGTAACCAAGGTCCTTAGCAGGCATTAAAAAAATATTAGTTAGCCTTTTCCCTGATAACCTGGCAGTGTGAAATCCCAACTTTTGTTGTCTATGGAATATCATTATGGATCAAAATAAAACCAAAGTCTAAACAATAATTCAATGGAGTTGATCCTAATAGCATAGACAAAAAAATTGTGACTTTTTCTAATTGGATTAAATTATAAATAAATTTCAGATGATTTAATTGCTAGGCACAAGAAAAGAGTCAAATTTGGAACTTCCACTCGGTCTCCATTGGCTTATTGTAGGTAGTATAGTTTTCAAGCTTTATCTGTTTATAAAAAACTATTCTTTTGTGTCCGTTTCACTCACATCTACTGTGAGCATGCTCAGCGGAGCACCACAACTCCGCTTGTATCCTGTAAAAGAACTTTGACTGAATTATGTTTTAAATTTAAAAAATAAAACTATTGAATGTAAATTGTATAAAAAAATTATACTCTTAGTGTACGTCACACTCCAAATATAGTTTTTAATTATTTTATATGTTTGTATAAATCTCATTTATTAGCTTTGTAAAATATTTCATTTTAATCAAAAATGGCTCCTAACAATGTGATTTTAATGGACTCTGCACATTCAAAATATCCCTGAGCTTTGTGACGTCACCCAAAATAAAAGTTCATAGCTTACTAATTGAATTATATGGTATATTTAATCAATTGAGCAGGTGTAACTAAGTATCTTATTTTGCATTAAAAAGCCACCATAACAAAATAAATTATAACCTCCAAATGAGCTGTCAATTTCAAATGGTTTTGCATAGATAAAAACGTTTAGATGGTGGTGAGATTCAGAACTAACCAAGCTTTGACTAGCGACATCACATGTTTCCCTATTTTGAATGTGCCGACTCCATTATAATTCATTTTGGAATTTTTTATTGTACTTTGAAAAGCAATGAATATTGTGTATTTTTTGTAAAATAATTAGATAGTTAAAAATTAATAAATAAACTTGTGAATGTAAGTCAATTTGTAGGTTTACTAGTGTCAAATAACATATTAGAAATTATTTTTAAACAAAGTTAAGAACCTAAGTATCATGACATATGTGCTCTTCAAGGGTCAGTTGCTTCAACAGTAGTTAAAAGTTAATCGGTGTTCACACACAGCAAATGGATCGCTCAACCTCCACTTTTTCCTCTAAATTTTTACATACAAAATGTATAGCAAAGATAAGGACATTGTGTGAGTTGGATAAACAAGTTACTCTGTTGATTTTTGTATCTAGTATTTGTAGCCTTCTCATATACATTTTCCTCTTTGTCTTTGTTTATCCACTATGGTACTTAATACCTTCTTTTAATCAGCCATTCATATGAGCATCTGCTCATCTAATCCTAAACCTCAACCAAAACCAGAATCAATATCTTTAACTTTAGCTTAATCCTACTTTGAGCCCAGATCGTTAAGTCACCTATTAAGTCGTAGACTAAATTGACAAGTAGAAATTACAGTAAAGAGGTTTAAAAATATATCAAATACTCGGGAACTATTATGCCACCGTCCTCTATAGGAGCTGGAGCTTCTATACGTTTTGCCCATGTCTGCAATGAGCTTCTTCAGGGTAAAGATGATGTGATGTGATATTGATGAAACTGTTATGAAATATCAACATCAACATCATGCCGAAGAAGTTCATCGCAGACATGGGTGAAACGTCCGGAAATTTCAGCTCCGAAAGACCACGGCAACAGATCCCGGAAAGCAACTCTCCAGTTTCAACCGCCGGCCGTAAAAGCCAACAATTTTAAATACTGTTGGAAATATTGACCCTTATTGTATCATAAACATAACGTTAGGCAATTCTTCATAAAATTCTGTACATTTTTTACCTATCGTATTTTATACCTTAAAATACCTATTTGCCTAAAAACTTTTTAAAAATTACCTCCTATAATCTTTCTATACCTACTATCAAAACATGTACCTAAACAACAATCGAAAATTTGTTTAAAAATTCTTATGGTAATTACTATCGATCATAATGCAATATAAAAGACATAGATGGCGTACCTACGTCTGTTTCTTTCCATAGTAACAAATGTGTTACAAACACAGAATAAATTAAAGGTAAACAATGAGAAGATGATGTCATACGTCAAAATGAGACATAAACATGGCCGTTGCCTGGAAACTGATTATAACAAGACTTGTTTGTATGAAGATGACACCCAAGGGTGCATTTTTTTTGGCACATCAAACGGCACTGATGCTCCATTTATATCTTTGATGTTGATCGATGACTGAGGGAGTGCTAATAGGATAAAAACAGCTGTGAATATTGTCTTGAAAAAGCGGCAGCTTGCGGCTTGTTTACATATCAATTTTGATAGAATTGCACCATAACAACCGCCAAAAGATAAGACATTATTTCAAGTTGGTACTCCTTCAAAAATTCCAGAAAATTGTGAAAGAATTTGACATTTCAAATTTACAAAATAGATAATCAAACTACATATCAAAAAAGTTTTGGAATGCATTTTTTATATCATTTGCCTTCCTATGAATAATTCTACTTTATTGAAAAAAAACATTTTCAAAAATCTGTTGGGTTCTTAATGTTAGTTGCCAGTATTGCATTTAATAATAAAAAATGTTACTTTTTACCTACCAATAATAAAAAAAAAACAGAAATAATTTAAATACATCACCTACTATCAAAAAGGCCTTCTCACTAAAATCACTGCAAGTAGGCAAGTCATCTACCATAAATTAATACATCTTTCTCTTTTTAGTTTAGATTTGCTAGTCTGTTTGTTCCGAGTTGTCTCTCTCCAGTGATGTTGACTCTCAGTTGTCTTTCCATCATTTGGGAGGTCTACCGGATGTTTTTTTGTACATGGCAATGTATAGATGTCTGGGACTGTCCATCCGTCCTACATGATCTTGAATACATCTTCTCCTTTGTCTTTCTCATTCTGCATTGTCCTTTATTTAGCAGGTTTCTAAAATTAAATCAAATAGAGAATATTATGCTAGCAATAGTTATAAGCAAAGTTACTTGTTCTTTTTTTAATGAGATCTTATGATTTACAATTCCCAAAAAGACTTAAAACCAGCTCAAACATCCTGAGATGGGGACATCCAACTATGTTTCCACCTCTAAGGAGGTCTTCCAGCTGAACGATGACCTATTGGCATCTCATTTTAGCTACGATGTGTGTGATTCTTTCATTCCTTTCAAACCTTCACCTCAGCACTTTATTAAATTAATACAAAAACAACAAGGATTCCTTAAAGATAACTCGCCTACCTCTTCGAGCACTGTTAGGCAAGTAAGTGACAGAGTCTTTTATGATAGTAGGTGTTTTTCAGCATATTTATATTTTTATTTCTTGTTGCATTTGACTGTCTATTTTATTTGAAATTGTATAAAATGTGTATAATATTATTTAAAGTTTTATATAATTGAATACTTTTGTCAATTTACATCATAAAGAATGCCTGACTATACATTTACATCAATTATTATCATTAAAATAAATTTTCAAAAGAAAAAATAATGCCTTTTTATTGCCATTTCGATAACAGGAAGCATTCTTAGCCGCTAAAGTGCCTCAATTTAGTACTGTGTTGTACTGAACATGCCTACAACTGTCAAACAGAGCAAACCAGTACGCAACATTCTGTCACTGCATTCGGACATCACATTGTATTTTATTGCAAAATTTTCTTTGACGCCAAGCATTTTTATGTCAAGTGAAGTTCCTGAAAAATGGATTGAATGTATTTGAAATCACCGGTGCTTGTATAGAAATCTTTCCTCAAAGACAGGATTTTTCTAGATAATGCGTAAAGCAGCAACAACTCATCTTCATCTGAGTCGCTGAACATTGTGATCAGTGAAGATGATTAAATAGCATCAAAGTCTTTAAATACAAAGTGCGTAATGTTACAGTGCTTTAGTGCTGACACCTTAAACGCTTCCTGTTTGATAAAGCCTTTAAATTCATTGGTTTTCTGCCTATGCCTTGCCGCCCTGGGCCGCCGCTCTTATCTGATGGTCCAGCACAAACCACATCAGCACGGAGAGCTGCAGGTCCATCTGCTGGATTTCCTTGCGCAGGGAAACTATGGATGCCCTAATGTTCACCACCGGAGAAGTGTCATTCATCGAGGAGCCTGGAAAAAGGGAAATTAATCAAAAAATGTATATTTTAATAAATTATTAACTACTTTATTACCCAATGACATCTGCTGAAAGAGGGTCAAAGTTATTGTCAATAGGACAAGGCGCAGGCAGTGTTCGAACTTGGGATTGTTTCAATAACACCGATACCTTATCCTCTCAACCATACCATTGACAATGATTATTCTACATGTATATACCTTTTTGTCTATGTATAATCTATAATCTAAGTTGCAAGGATATATTCATTCAAAGCTCTCAGATGTATGCCCACAAACAAACACGTGTAGTTCGCGCTTACAAATGCTGATTGTGTACTTACAAATAAAATCCAAACCTCAAATGAACATAAGCCCTGCAACTCTTGCCGACATTCCCTGAAACAGGGGTGACATTGGCAAAGTGAACCATTTTTTACAGTATGGGTGGTCAGCCTCATACCAACCTATAAGTCAAGGAATACGAGTAATAAATAACATTTAAGTATAAGAAAACAACAAAACCTTAAAAATAAATCTATACAAAAAAAGTAAAAAATGTCTTATGCAAAAAATGTAGCAAGCCAATAAACCAACATTAAAAATCAGCATTGCAGATTAGCCGCCACTTCTTCCTGTCCTTGCATACTTCTTTCATTTCATCTAGAGTCATAACTTTTTTCATACAAGCTCTCCTTTTATTATGACTCTGGATATCCCATTCACTCGCTATTTCGAAAATTTGGTCGATCCATACCTTTCTCGGTCTTCCTCTTCCACGACATCCATCAATTCTTGCAGCATATACTTTCTTCGTCATTTTTTCCTCATTCATTCTCTCCAAATGTCCAAACCATCTAAGTATACTTCTTTTAATCTTTACTTTCACACTTTCTCTTACACCGCATTCCTCTCTAACAAAATCATTCCTCACCCTATCACTCCGTCTTTTTCCAATCATACTTCTTAAGTAATCCATTTCTACCGTATGGACTTTACTAATCTCACTTTCACTCACCGTCCAGGCTTCACTTCCATACATCAGAGTGGGCACTAGTATACCACCGTGCACCGCCAGTCGAACATTTTTTGAAAGATTCTGGTTTTTGGCGATGCTAGCGGTAGCACCCAGTACGCACCTGCCTTTCATTATTCTTCTTTCAAATTCACCGGTCATTCTTCCATCTTTTTCAAACTAACTTCCCAGGTATACAAACTCATTTACGACATCAACATTCATTCCATTAACTTTAAATTCATAATTCATATTTTCATCATCTCTTTCAAAAATCAATACTTTCGTCTTACTTGCATTCAACTTCAAATGGTTACCTAACAAAGCTTCATTCAATCTAGAGAGCATTGTTTGCAATTCTAATGCAGAATCAGATACAAGAACTGCATCATCTGCATACAGTAGAACACTCACTTTGCTCTCTCCTATCATCAATCCACAATCATTAAGTCTAGCATCCCTGACACACTTGTCCATAACTATGTTAAATAGCCATAATATGTCTTTTTGGGAAATAAAAGTAATCTCCTTGTGTCTTACCTTTGGATTCAGTTTTTTGTTTGACTGCCTCTACTTTGTCAGTCAGATCATTGAGGATTTCTTGCCTCTTTGTTACTCCAACACTTGCCGTCTAAAACATTAAAAATAATATAATCAAAAATATTTTTCACAATTTCACAAGAGGTGGAATTTATAGGTTCCACAACAAAATGTCCGTCGACAGAATGTCCACCCGACATTATGTGTACATTGTGTTGGTGGACATTCTGTCAATGGGCATTTGTCGTGACACGGAATTCGTATGGCAAAGAAGATACAACTTTGAACTATACAGTACATCATGAAGCAAGACGTTGATGTGTTTGGTCAATAAAAGCCAGCAGACTGTATTGGCTGGGTCACATCCAGTGAATAGACCATCAGAGCCTGCAATAGTTGGATGTGATGACTGAGCTAAAGGGGCGCAGGACAGTGGGAAGACCCAGATTAAGGTGGCTGCATGGATTGGTACCAGACCTGGCTGTGGCGCATCTTATTAAACTAATGGTCTCCTGCGAGCCTTTCACAGACTCCCAGATATCTTACCTTGTAGGTGTCCCTGGCTATCTCGGTCTCCTCCCTCAGCTTGGCCAGTCTCTCCACCTCCTTGTCCTTGCTGTTGGCCAGCAGGGAGTCCCTGGCTGCGGCTGCTTGCAGGGCCTCTGCTGCCACGCCCGTGCTCCTCTTCAGCCCCTCCCACAGACTCCCAGATATCTTGCCCAGCTCTATCACAATGAAAATAGTAATAACAGATTAAGAAGTAGGACGTCAGTTTCTTCCCATGGAGCGTAATGGGTCATTGTCATCATCTTCTAAAGGCAGTGCCTTGTTGTGCCAGCCATCTGTCTCCATTGGTGGCTTTCTTCTTGAGTTAATAATAGAAGGAGATATCCATGAGCTGCTTCAAATCCTGGAAGTATGACGTTCTTGGGAGACCTCTTGTTCGTCTTTTTAAGATCTTCCCTTCAAAGATGTTGTTAAGAAAGGTGGTTTGACTAATTGAGTGTCCTATATGACATATACGTACCAGGTACACAATAAAAGGAGAAATATCTGCATCATAGATTGAAAAAAGAGACGTACAATAACAACAAATTTTATTTGACAGATCTTGCTGAACTAATTATAAGTAACTTACTATTTGCAACAATACCTTACTTTACTGAGACCCAATAGTTTCAAAGTTGGCATAGTGAATTTATATTGAATGAAAATGATGCATTTATGTCAATTGTGTGGGTAGTTTTTTTTCAGTCTAAAGTCACATATCCTTACGTTGAAACTATCGGGCCTAAGTTTATTTTGTTGCTTTTTTGATGAAAAATCAACAATCAAACAAATCAAAATGCCAATGAAAAAGGCAATGGATTCATCATCATCCACCAATAGTGTATTATTTAAATCAAGAACAGTCGAGAAACGTCCCTATGAATGTATTTAAATGTAAGCTGAAATTGTGTGCAGGCAGAGTGTCAATCAAAACATTGAGCCATGAAGTCAAAAGCAAGAGCTAGAAATCAGTGATTGTCAATTGTTGCAAATTGTGAACCAAACCGTTTAAAATAAATTCTGTTAAAATAAATAATTGCAGTTTAATTAAAAGAGAACCCCAACTCAAATCATAACATATAATAATCACCCATGCAATGACTCACACGCACCTTGTCGATGTGTGGCCAGCTGTGTGAGATGAGCCCTCCAGTCCCTGGCTGAAGGCATCACCCTCACCCGCAGCAGGGGCACGGCTCTCTCCACCTCCTGCCTCCAGGCCTGCTCATCCAGCTGCGGAGCCGAGGATCCTGCAACCAAAGTGGAAGTGTGGGGGATCCATTTAGGGAACATAATGTAATTTGTTTACAACATTACTACTGAAAAGTTGCTTTCCACCATATTTTGTCCTAAAACGTTTCACCCATGTTTAGACCAGTCCGTAGTCTAGTGGTTAACACTTCTGACTCGTAAATGGAAGTTTGTGGGTTTGAATCCCGGCAGAGAACAAAAAATATACCATTTTTACTTTCAAATATGATCTACCCTGGATAAAAAATTCATATACCTTTACCAAAGATCGGTCACTAAAGGCCCATCCAGCCTTACAACAACCGAGTCTTGCTTAAAAATTGGCGCTTTCTACAGCGACGACCAAGCTCGCAGAGGGCTCTTGAAGTGTGATACACACAAAAACAGCGCTCACTAATTAAATCATCCTAATAGTATTATTATTATTAGAATGGAAACATAATGTTGAATGGGTGAAACGTCCGGAAGCTCCAGCTCCTACAGACCACAAAAACAGATCCCAGAAAGCCTTTAGCATCAACAGCCAGCCGTGTAAGCCTCAAGCTCCTGTTCAAAACACTCACTAATAGTTAATTAAATATTCAACTAATCCCAACAAGGCAAAATGAGTTGGTGAATTGCATTTGTCTTCACAAATCTATATAATGCATTAAATTTATAATCCAAGAACTCACCATAAACTTCATTTTCTCCATCTCGTTCAGTGTGGTTTCCATAATTATTATCTTCGTCCGAGTTGTCTGAATAGAACATTTCTTCTTGAGGATCTTCATCCAGGGCATCCAAATCCTCTTCATCAACATCCTGGCCAACTCCTGGGCCTTCCACTTCGTTGTCGACATCTCCGGTTAATTCAGGACGAGGGGCGGACCAAGAAATGGAAGCTTGAGCCATGGCCTTTTCAGAGAGGCGATCCAGAATATACACAACGTGCTCGCCAAAACCTTTAAATCATTGGTATGAAAAAAATGCTTATAGTCTGTGGCAATCTACAAAAACAGAGTAAAATTAAAAAAGACTTATGTTCATTTGAGATTTGGACTTGTGAGCATACATTTTTTATGAATCCTCATCGTCAATATAATATATCTTTGCAAGATAAAGAATATAACCACCTTTGTTTTAGATAACTTTGAGTATATTTAAGTAGTTCCACAACCAGTTTCGCAAACGAACCATCATCAGGCAACCTAATTAATACCAGTAAACAAAACCAGTCTTGGAACTTTCAACTTAGATACTCAATGTAATCAAAAACAAGATTGGTTTTATTTTTTAGCTTTTAAGATGAAAGATTACAGAGTAAATGCTTCTACAATCTCTGATAAAAAATTACAGATCCTATGGATCTGCTTGTGCCGCTATGGATCTGCTTGTAGCCTGCCAGCTATCACGCCATCTCTTCAGAGGCCTTCCTGGGGGATGTTCTTCTGATTGGGTTCCCTTGAAGAGGAATATTTGTGATCCTATTACATTTTTTTGATATGTGACGATTATCCTGTCTTTTTTTCATTATGCATCAATTTTGATGTGTGGGAATTACTATGGGAAAAACCTTAATTCTTACCTTGTTTCAATTTATTAGGTGGAAAATCAACTGCGACTTCCAAAGACCTCGCAGTATCCAGGATAGTCGAAGCCGTATAGTTAGGATCATCTTCATCCTGTGGTTCCTCCGACTGCAGACCACAAATCAAGGCCATTCTATGGCATAGATATGCAAAGGCATAGAATTGTTCCGCTGGACTTGGGCCAGCTGCATGAAAAAAGAATTTGCCTCCTGCTGTCCGTGCGCCACCAGAATTTCTGAGCTCCACATCTAGCCCAAGGGCTTTCAATCTATCCATTACGAAAATACTAGAAGCCATTATAATCAAAATACTGTAAAATTATCAAATTATTTCAAAATAATAATGAAATATGTGGCGGCTGTCAAAAAGAACATTATTTGAATTTCTGTATTGTTGTTTTGATTTTGTTACCATGGTGATGTCATTGCAGTGTTGCCAGGTGTAAAATATAAAGTCCTTTCAAAAAAACTTTCACTACTGAATCATAGATGTCTCTGTTTTTTTTTTAAATAAAAATTTATTTTTAATAAGTACATTTTAAAATAATTACAAGGTTTAAAACATTAAAAACAAGTAACAAATATGTCTTAACAAAAAACATTTTGGAAATGAAAATTTTAAACTTAACCAGTAACACTTTGAATACCTACTTGACTAATGGAAAAATTGATGCGATACAATCAATAAATTGTACATTCTAACAAAGATCACTCACCGAGTAACAATAAATTATATACAAGCATACTTCATCAGCATCATCATTATCATCATGCCTATAATTAAATTTAATAATACTATTCCAATCACCGAGATTTAAGTAATTCTGACACAACCAACAATGTAAAGGAGGAAATGATGAAGAGAGAGCCGGGAATCGAGCTGAGCATTCGATACTTGTCATCTGTAAACAAAAAAACCAAACACTTTGTCAGTTTTAGTCAGTTTACATTGGAAAGTTGTTCTCAGGAATCTTTTACCGTCGTCTATTGGAGCAGGAGCTTACATATGTTTTGTGCATGTCTGTGATGGGCTTCTTCATCACGCTGAACTTCATTATCTTCAGTTTCATATACATCATCTTCACGCTGAAGAAGCCCATCGCAGATATGGGTGAAACATCCGGAAGCTCCAACTCTCATACACCATGACAACAGATACCGGAAAGAAACTAACCAACATTTTTTCAGTCACATCAATCCATAGGGCATTATTCATAAGTTATGACCGGTCCGTAGCTCAGTGGTAACACTGCGGACTCTGAATGGGAAGGTTGTGGGGTCGATTCCCGGCGGAAAACAAAAAATTTACCATTTATATTTTCAAATTTGCTCATCGCCGGGTTGAAAAATTCATAAAACCTTTACCAATGACCAATCACCAAAGGTCCATCCAGCCTTACAGCAACTGGGTCTTGCTTGAGAATTGGCGCTTTGTAGCGACGACGATCAAGCTCGTAAAAAGGTCGATAGCTCAATTGGTAGAATGCTTGCATTCCATGCCGAGAGCAAGGGTTCGATCTCAAAGGTTTACTCAGCCTTCACAAGAAATGAGAACCAGCCCCCCCCGGGAGCTGGAAAATCCCCACTTCAACTGAAAGCAGTTGGTGTGAGGCCGGCCCCCTTACCTGTAAAAATAAATAGGTCCCGAAACGCCACATGGGACCCCTTCGGGGATAACGCAGGCAAGAAGTTACACTATATGTGTAGCTTAGTTGCGTTTTTTATGCCTTCGATCCAAATCGTATAGAACAAAAGATGGCAACCAAGGATTTTTGTCACTATAGTAACTGAATTTATGTAGCCATTGCCATGAAAATATTTAAAAAAATATATATATATTGTAATACAGTTTCAAAATGGTCATTATGTATTGACCTGAAGGAATGAATAGCTTTGTATTACAGTGTGAGGTTTTGTATTTAGTAAATTACCAAATGGGAGTAGAAAATAGTTTTTTGTGCCACTGCCAAGTAATGAAGGCCATTGTACCACGATTGTATCGGGCTATTGTGATATTGTTAAGATGTTTTGTAATGAATGAATTACCAAATGAGAGTAGAAAAAGTGCATAACAAAACAAGGTTAAAACTCAAACTAAAAATTGCAGAGAGGAAATATGAGTCGTATAGAATCAAAGAAGACAATCTAGGATTATTTTTTTAAATAAGATAAACATATGGAAACACAGACAAAACTTACAAGTTATAAATTGTCGCCTTTGGTTGCACATGGCTCATGTTTTAATACAGAATCATACGAGTAAGATATTGCTACCTTAAAGGTAAAACTGAATAAGTGCTCACTGGTTTGAAAAATCATTGATAAAACATTTTATTGGGTGTAACTGCTCATAGTAAGTGAACCAACTATACAGAAATACTCATGACAAACTCCTTAACTTCAGGATTTTCACACTTTTGTAGTGGTTTCTCTCGTAGAGAATAAGAAAAAAGATGCATGTATCTGAGAAACCCATGTTAGCTTAATATGTCACTTATTCAGTTTTAGGTATTGATATATATATCTACATACATACATGTTATGAGTGTATGTCATGTGTCTGTTGGTAGAATGGGAAAGCAGCATGAAAGAATGAGACAGTAGATTATGAATGATAGTACTAGGGAAAGCATAATGTACAGGGTGCATCTAGCAACAATAAATACGAGTCCCTTGTTTTAAAAATTTGCTATCTCCACTTATATAGAGTAAAAAATGACCCTCTTATATTTCCAATCAAGGGATAAATATCCTTAATGCATGCATATATTTTTGTTGCTCCTATGTCCGCTTTATCTTGATTTAAAACAACAAGTTTGTCAATGGTTATTTCCAAATCCCGCCATCGCCGATATTAAAAATGTTGATTTCTCAAAATTGAATACGTGTGGAGATAGCAGACTTTGGAAACTGATGACTCATTTGACTGATGGAATGAATGATTGTTTCAAAGAAGGAAATAAGTACAATGGAAGTCAAACTGAGAAAAAGAGAGAAACAAACATGAGAAGATCAAAAATATTTATCAGATTTTAGCTATCCTATAAAAAAACTTAATTATTTATATGTATAACCCACGCATTATCACCAATCAATAAAAATGCATACAAATACATGGCTCGCTTATGATGTTTCAAATAGTTTTTGAATGACTGTAGTTATCTAATCTAATCTAATCTAAGCTGCAAAGATATATATCATTTAAGATTTATATTAAATGCATTCCCACAAGCAGATATGTATAATTTCGCGCTAACACATGCCGCATGTGGACCTACAATATAAAAACCCAATCTCAAATGAACATAAGCCTTGCAACAGGGGTGACATTGGCAAAGTGAACCAATTTTTTACAGTATGGGTGGTCAGCCGCATAACAACCTATAAGTCAAGGAACATACATGACAAATTACTTCTTTTTTTTAAATCAATAAACAACAATTTTGACAATCATTACTATTTTATGCAATTAAATTCACTTTAGCAACTATTTTAAAAAAAAAACTTGCCTTTGTGGATAAAACAGTAGTTTTAAATGAAAAAAACCTTGGATGTATGTGTTCAATTGAGTTATTTCATGTGGCACGTTTTTTAGCTAAATGGCCGGAGCTCGATAGGTTAAGCTATGTTTTTATTATGTGAGGAAGCAAGCTGAATGCATCTATAGAAGGAAGTCAAGAAATTTAAACTACAGTCTATAGAAATTTGTAATAATAGATTGTATAATAATGTCATCTGGAAAAGGTCATGTAAATATCAAACAGAAAACTATACGAGAGAAAAAAATGTTATTTATGCCATTGCCAAGTACTGACAGTCATTTTATTACAATAAACAGATTACATAATGACCATTACTCAACGGGCTGTAGAAATGTATGGCATTGCGGTACCATGAGACGTTTTGCTTTGAATAATAACCAAATGGGAGTAGAAAAACAATATTAAACTTCACCAGTAAAACTATAGAAGCGCTTTTCAACAAAAGAATCAAATCTGCTAGCTAAATGTCAAAGTTTAATTTTGAATAAAGTATGTTCACAAACACACATTGCCATTAAAATAATTATATTCAATGGCACTTCTATAGACAAAACTCTCTTTACTTTGAATTAAGAATCAAACCATTCCACCCAAAACTACATTAGTAAAAACATTCCAGAATTCCATTAATTTTAAATGATATATACAGGCGTACCTTTATCAAGTCTTGAAAATAACTTTTTTTTTTAAATAAAAAGTTTTTCCTTCGATCTAAGGAAATTATTGGGTGGGTATTTTTTCCTAATAACGGCAACATTTATTCAGCTCATTACAAATGGGATCTGAACCATTTTTTAAGTGTGTTCTTCAAATTAAAAGGTTCTGAAAAGTTGACAAAAAAAATGGTGTGTTATAGGAGGACAAGAATGTGTTTGATTGAAAATGGAGGATGCAATAATGGACTGGGCACAATTCAATAATATATATTTTTCTAGGCGGGTATACGTGAAAATATTAGTTTACTTGATTATTTATGTTTTCTTAAAAACAAATTACAATTAAACACTGTTTTTTTTCACTCAATATATCAATTTATTTCAATTATAGATTACTAACGTTTTCGACCCTATAAGTCATCATCAGGTAGGATTCAGGTAGGATTGTAATCCTACCTGATGATGATAAAATCAATCGGTATCATTTTTTTAACAAAATACTCCTCAATCTTTAACATGACCATCTCTTATAACTTATGGCATGTCAATTGGACTTTTTTTTATCACAATATTAAATTAGAATCATGAGAAAAACAGCACTACTAGCTTCACAGTGAACTATCAAAAGTGACATGTTACAAGATGGCGCAGATAGTTTTAATTTTCCCCACATTGAGTACGATCCGTGCACAACAGTGTTACTATATGAAGCATTTACTTTCACTTAAGATAATAAAAATAAAAACAATCCTATAAACATCTATTGAATACAGCATGCGCCTCGAAAATGTTTTTTTTTAGTTATAAATGTTGGTAATTTAATTTTGAATACAATAAATTTTTGGCATAAGTTTAGCATCAAGGATTTTTTTCATACAAGTCAAAAGAAAACATATTACTCTATATTGTAAGCATCTATTTTCTCTATCTACGTTACACATAGGTATGTATTTGTTATTAATAGGGGAGTTTTACCTACCATTAAAACTCTTATTATGTTTCTATAGATGTCTGGAGTCCATATTATGAGAGAAACAATCACTTTTCCCCTTTTATGTGGTTTTTTAGTCTATTCCTGGGTCTTTGATTTGCACTTTTTTACACTTTAGGCACTTTCTACTCTATGGTCGCTTTTTCCCCATTTCCTGTTCCCTATTTCCAGTTTCCCCATAACCCGGTCGCAATTTTTCATAAAGCTCATAATACACCAGGTAGGGGTTACCTGGACTCCAGACATCTATAGAAACATAATAAGAGTTTTAATGGTAGGTAAAACTCCCCTATTATGTGTTCTGAGAGATGTCTGGAGTCCATATTATGAGAGATCTGTCTATTATCTCCTGGTGACCGGGGACGTCTTTATTTGATATTAACTGGTTGAAATAGGGAAAGATCTTCTGGAGCTGTATGTTTCAACATCTCTTTCTGATAGTATTTTCTGAAAGTGTTTTCCTTTTTCCAGTTGCCTCTTTCCAGTATGTTATCTATTGGATTAAGTGATGCGACCGCTGAACGTGTGCTGCCGGGAGTGGCCTCTACTCCTGCTGATTTTAGCGTGTTCTTTACCCATCCTCCTATGATTGTTCTTGCAGCTGCCTTCACTTGTACTCGGGTGCTGATGAACAGGTTATAAAGATTTTGTCCTGATCTCCTTTCGCGTGATAGTTCAATCAGCTTCCTTATCCAGAAGACTGGGTTGACGTTGTGTTCCTTGGATTCCAGAAGTCTCCGATTAGATTGTCGGTGTTTGAGGGTATCTGTTTTTGATCTAAAGAATGGAATTAACACAATTGATGTGCTTTCGTCGAGAATGTTTCCTTCTGTGATATTTAGCAAGGTCAGATCGTGTACTCTTCTTCCTGAAGATAACAGAAGTAAGATTGCCGTTCTACACGCAACTTCATAGAGAGAATCTGATCGAGGAGTGTTCCTGACTAGCCAGTCTCTCACTATCTGCCGATTCCACACAGGGGACTTAGGAGGGTTGATCTTTACCATTGCTAGTGCTTTTAATGTTTTTAAATTTAATTTCACTAGGAAATCTGAGCTGAGATTATTTTCCATCATTGCGTTGCAGAAGGTTACGATGGCTGACTTGTGTACCAGCATAGTCCTGTATGATAGTTTTTCGTTAATGAACAGTTGCGCTAGATACCTTGCCAATTGATTAGGAGATGGTGTGTTGGGATGGGTATTATTCGCCAGTATCCAGCGGCACCATCTTTGCCAAGCAGGTTTATATGTGTTGAGTGGGGAAGCTCGCCATCCTGACAGGAACAGTCTTTTCTCTTCCGCGTTCCAGGAATTTAAGATACTGTCCCCAGTCCCAATTTTCCACACTTCCATTTCCAGATCCTGAATCCTGGGTGGTGGATTGCCTGTTGATGTGTTGATTAGTACTGACACCAGGTTCGGTATTTGCATCGGAGGTACGAGTGATCGACGAATTAGTCTGGACGCCAGAAGACCCTCTGCCACCTCGGGACCACGAGTAGGTAAGTTCCGGTCGCCCCGTTTAGGTGCCTCAGGATCCTCGGTATAAGGTTTGGCGGAGGAAATATCCGACCCACATTGTAGAGCCAGTGCCGACTGAAGGCGTTTTGAAAGATTGCGCATGAGTCTGTGGAGTCTCTGGACACGTAAGTTGAACTCATGTGTGCCATGGTGGATGCGAACAGGTCTATATCTGGTACTCCGAAATGATTGAAAATGGCCTTCGTTGCTGTTGGTAAGAGATGCCACTCTGGAGGGGATCTTCCTCTTGATAGGTGATCCGCGTCTCCGTATCTTCCCGGTAGGTACTGCGCTGTTAGCGAGATTTCCCATTGGTCTGCCAGAGTCAACAGATCTCGAGTAAGATTTAGGAGTGTTTTGGATCTGGTGCCCCCTTCCTTGCGGATGTAGGCGACTACTGTCGTGTTGTCTGATTGTACCAGAATTTCGGAGCCGGAAAGGTCATGCGCTGTGCGTTGCAGGGTTGCAAAAACAGCGAACAACTCTTTTCGGTTGGAGTGCTACTTCTTTTGTTGAACGGTCCACTGTCCTGACAGCATCAAGTCGTCCAGAGTTGCTCCCCAAGCTAAGTCTGACGCATCTGTTGTCAAGAAATGTCCGAAGGTTTCCCTGTGGATGGAACTTGATTCGTTCGCATTCCCTATCCACCACTCTATTTCTTGCAAGCTGTCCTCGGTCATTTGTATGGACCCTCTTGGTGACAGGTGCTTCAGTGGCTTGCTCGCTATCTGCAATTGTCTGCAGTGGAGGCGACCATGAAGCTGGCAAAGTTTAGTCTTCCTAGGAGACTTTCCGCCAGTTTTAAGGACCATTTTCGAGAAGTCAGTATTGCTCGAAGTGAGTGGCACAATGCCTCTTGCTTCCGGTAAGAAAGACCTACTTGGTGACAGGTGCTTCAGTGGCCTACTCGCTATCTGCAATTGTCTGCAGTGGAGGCGACCATGAAGCTGGCAAAGTTTAGTCTTCCTAGGAGACTTTCCGCCAGTTTTAAGGACCATTTTCGAGAAGTCAGTATTGCTCGAAGTGAGTGGCACAATGCCTCTTGCTTCCGGTAAGAAAGACCTACTTGGTGACGGGTGCTTCAGTGGCCTGCTCGCTATCTGCAATTGTCTGCAGTGGAGGCGACCATGAAGCTGGCAAAGATTAGTCTTCCTGGGAGACTTTCCGCCAGTTTTAAGGACCATTTTCGAGAAGTCAGTATTGCTCGAAGTGAGTGGCACAATGCCTCTTGCTTCCGGTAAGAAAGGAATTTGCAATTGTTGTGCGTGTCCCAAACGATTCCCAAGTACTCTAATTGTTGAGTGGGGAAGAGCACTGACTTCTGGAGATTTACATACCACCCCAGAGATTGTAGGATATCTACTGCTAGATGCGATTGCCGACAAAGATCGTCCTTGGATTGGCTCGCAAGGAGGAAGTCGTCGAGATAAACGATTGTCCGAATACCTCGTCGCCTCAGTAGTTGGGCTACCCAATTTGTAAGGGTTGCAAACATTCTGGGGGCAGATGAAAGGCCAAAGGGCAGACTTGTCATCTGAAGTAATTCTCCTCGATAGACCAGTCGCAAAAATCTCCAATGTTTCTGTGCACTTGGGAGATGAAAGAAGGCTTGCGATAGGTCTATTTTCGACAACCAATTGTTTGGCTGCAGAAACTCTGGCACTTTGTAGTGGCTATGAGTTTGAACGGAACCGGGTCCAGGAAGAAGTTTAACGATTTCAGGTTGAAAATCATTCTCGAGGAACGGTCCGATTTGGGTGTTAGGAACATTTTTGATAAGAAGCTGGGAGATGACTCCGCGGCCTCTATAACGCCGAATTCGGTCATTTCCTTTATTTGAGAGTCCATTTCGGGTGAAGGACTCGTCTGGTATAGCATTAAGGTCTTTTTGTGTGGTAATATCAGAGGGGGAATTGAGATGAAAGGTATTCTTACTCCGATTATCATCTTCAGGATGTGGTTTGGTGCTCCGAGTGACGTCCAAACCTGTAGGGAGGACTTCAAGCATCCTCTGCGAAATGGTTTCTTGTCATTTTCGTGGATGCCTCCGTCTGTCTCCTTTGAGATTTCCTGACCGTGTGTTATTCCCTGCCCTTTTTCCTCTTGAAGAGAAATTTGGAGCGTCTCTAAGGCCTCGATTGCTTTCCGCAGTGGGTCGTTGCTGCCCTCTAAAAAACTGATTCCTTTTCTGTACTGGAACGTGCGGTTTCGATGAGGTGCTGGGTTGAGGGCACTGGGTCTTCACTGACAATTTGTCGGTGGTCCCCACTCTAGAGAAAAAAGACGTGAGACTGTCTTTGCCAAACAAGTGTTCGGTACTCGGCGGGAATTTGTTTAACCCCTCTCACATGCTCTTCCTTAACATGCCCTAGCACAGCTTTCCTGCGGAACTGGAGGGCCTCTGTCCACCTCCCCCATACCGTCTGGAGGATGTCTTCCGAGACTTTCTGGTATGGCGAGTCCAGAGCGAACAGCGTTTTGACCTTTTCGAAAAGGGCTTTCCTCGCCAAGGTCGTGTCGCTCCGGGCTCCCCAGTTGACCAAGGTCTGAAGCCCAGACTGGAACTCCTCTTTCTGGATGAGGAGGGCGTGGGACATGGCTGCAAACGACCGCTCGCCTGAATAGGGGAGCTTACGTCGCACTGGCGAAGTTCATCGTTCACTGCCAGGTCGACGAACGCCGGTTCTGCCAGGTACTTTTTCTGTACCTCGGCGTACCTTACTCCGGCCCAGTTTTCACTGTCGAAGTGCTGGAGCCTTTGGAGCGCTTCGACCCTGTTGCTCTTGGCCTTGGGGTGAGCTGGTTCTTCCACCGTTGTGGCGGCTTCCTGGAAGCTCAGCAGTAGCTCTTCCTGGGCCTCCTCATTCTCTTCCAGTCCCGAAGGTTGTTAGAGGAAGTTGCTGGAAGAGTTTCCTGCCGCCGATTCAACGAGATTTCCCATAGAACTGGCGGGCCAGTCACCGAAAACTGCGTTCGTCAGCATCACGATGTGGGAAACCAGATAATCTATCCTTGGGTCCAAGACAACCCTCAGCCGTTTCTGACGCCGCGGCGGTGAACCTGATTCCGAAGTGTCGTATCCGCGTTTTAGTGACGCATCACCTGAATCCTGTGAGATTTCGTCGAGAGGTTGCCCTTTATTGTTATCACAACTCATAACATTGATTTTGATGTTATATAAAGTAAAAACTCCGTTAAAATAACGAAAAACGTTTTTCGTAAATATGACAGCGTGGCATAACCAACAAAAATACGTATGCGAACTTTTAACCACCACAATATCACCTGTTTAGTTTTTAATTGTTCACAAGGACACAAGATGGTAAAATAACACTCTTTTAAATGTTTTTGCCCAGGAATATTGTCAATTCACTCAAATTTTCGAAGGTAAAATCAACTGACATGTGACCACAAGGGGAAAATGACGCTTTATGAAAAATTGCGACCGGGTTATGGGGAAACTGGAAATAGGGAACAGGAAATGGGGAAAAAGCGACCATAGAGTAGAAAGTGCCTAAAGTGTAAAAAAGTGCAAATCAAAGACCCAGGAATAGACTAAAAAACCACATAAAAGGGGAAAAGTGATTGTTTCTCTCATAATATGGACTCCAGACATCTCTCAGAACACATAATAAAACATTACAAGGACATCACAAAAAAAAGACAATAATTTTGCGTATTGGTTTACCTGTCATGGTGGTTGATTTCTTGGGCAGTGCCCAGCCAAGCGATCGCTGAACGGCCATCTTCCATTTTGTGTATCTTGCCGTTCGATCTGAAAAAGGAGTGATGAAATCATATAAAATTGAAGTATTTGAGATCTATCTTCAATGGCGCTGTAGAAATTTTTGCCGGTTTCAATTTAAACAATCTCTTGATTGGTTTTTAATTCTCCTTTTATTCTTTCTTTTAGGGCCGGTCTTATAAACATCCGTTAGTTCAATATCGTACCAAATTTACCGAAATATAATACAAACGTCACATTTTTCGTCTTATAAGAATCCATTTGTTTTATTTCCGTAAAAGTTACCGACAGATCTAACCGACAGCCGACCCATCGATTAATGGCAGATACCGGCCGGTTAGTTAAGGTTTGAGGTTAGGTCAGCTGTCAAAGAATTGTTTCTTTGCGGTGAGTTTTGCGTGTCATTGGACTACTACGCTCTATCCTGTTGAAGATAATTTCTTCCGAAAGTGATAGATAATGCATTAAAATTGCGCTGTTTTAGTCGTTTTCGTATTTGTCAAAAGCAACTTTAGGTTATGTTTCGTCTTTGACAGCAAACGGATGACGTATGTTCATGAATGCACGTAAAAAATCATCGAAAATACGAGTGCATTATTGAGAACTAACGGACGGTTAAAAAAGCTTTATAGGACGGCCATCGGTAAGATCAGTCCGTAAACGTCCATCCGTTAGTAACTTGCCGAGATACTTACGGATATTTGGTCTCTCGTTTATAAGACCGGCCCTTACTTTGCTCCTTACCACTTGTATTAATAACAACCTTTGCCCGTTTATGTATGAATGATTTACCGGTTCCTGTGTTCCCATCCCAATTCAATCTGTGTTTATTTAAAACTAACATTAATTTGCACTTCCTCTCGGTATCTCAAAATTAAGGCAACACCACACAATGCGGCTAAACTGTGCTACAAAGGAACAGGACATCAACTGCCACCTCACCAACACCATCAGCTCTGCGACACTTCAACAAATGTCATAAACTTCTAAAGCACTTGAAGACTGGAATTCCTTAAAAATAACTTCAGGGATGTATTCAAACTGGTAATGCATCTGCAAAGGTAATGGCCACCCCTAACCGAATTGAAGGTGGATAAAGTAACAGTCTTTTCACACAATCAATTATCCTTTCCAACAAGTACTCTCTCTCTTAAATTGAGTCAGTTTGACTATAAACCACTGTATTTTAACCTTTGTAAGACTGCAAAGGTTGGAATTGACTGGACATGTTCACAGAATGCCAAGCACACAAGTTCCTAAAAGAATGATGACCGGCTAGCCAGAGGACGAAGAAGAGTGGGAAAGCCTGCACTGAGATGGAGGGATATGGCTCAGCTTCAACAAGTTGCAAACTTAACAGCGGCGTCAAAGGACAGGCAAAGTTTGAGACAGAGGTTGAAGGAAGCTAAGACTCAAATTGGTCTATAGCCCCATTGAAGAAGAAATTTACTATATTACCATTTTCCGTTGTGGTGGGCATAAACACTTCTTCGTGCGGCGACTGCGAGGTCCCGATTTCCCAGCACTTCATGGCAGACCCGGCGGCCATGGCGACTCCGAGCGACGTGAGATCCCATTCCCGAGATCGGGATACGGGTATGCCCGTCAAGTCAGCTTGCAGCTGCATGAGGAGACGACAGCTGGTCAGTTTCCCGTCCACGTATAAAACGGGAAGCGGACAACCACAGTCTTTGTTCATGGCCTCAAGGACGTCCCTGAAAATATATTGAAGAAATTTTAATAACCCTTCATTTATCTTATTTCTCGAAACCACCCTTAGTACAGACATGCTAGTAATATAATCCTAAGCAAGACATCATTTTCTTTTTTTGACATGTAAATAAACAAACTTCTTTCTTTTGTACACAACAGGTTTGCTTGATCATTGAAGCAATAAAGTTATCTCCCGAGGATACTGGTTATGAAGCCACAGTAATATTGTGAAAAGTTAAGTTCTCCAGTTAACGGTTTGCCTTTTGCAAACTCCATTGCTGCAATTCAGCGCCAATTTAAGCGAGAAATAAGGCAGGATGAACTTACAATATGACTTAGAGTCCAAATATTCCCCTCAGTGTTTTGATGGAGTGAAAAGATGCATAAATACCTTGTCTGAAAACAAATAGCTTCCAAGGCTGCTCTCACAAGATGATGTTTGGTCGTAAAGGAAGTTAAACCACAGATGATCCTGAAAGAAAAACAAACAGAAATAATGTTGATACAAAAAATGGCAGCACTACACTCTAAAATTGTTACATTTTAATGCATTCCTTTCAAAACAGCACCATCTATAGGAAAATTTGATAAAACTACAATAATTGTCATAATATAGAGGATTCGAAACTATTTTTACGCAAGTACATCCATTTCAACCTAACTATGCTCAACACAGAAAGAGAACCAAATGTCACCACACTGTTAACAGGCAAAACGAACAGTAGTTCAATTTTTTTCTGCGGTTTTGGCATTATTAAAATGCCTTTACTGCACGGAAAAAAATGGCACTTTTATAAAATATAACGGCACATCTAAATATTGGGTGTCAAAACAAGAGGTAGAGAAAGCAAGAACATGTGGGATTTCACATGATTATTAAGTATTATTTGGGGTTTGACAGCTCTGTGGTTGACAGGTCTGGTCAACAAGTAAGCCCCACAGTATGTTACAATGCTGTACGTTAGTTTTGTCTCCAGCAATATTATAACTCAATGATTTCCACCCACCCTCTGGCGTCTTTTCTCCAGTACGGCGCGAGCAGTCCATTGAAGGCCGGCACAAAGTACACGTCTCCAGTTTTGGTGGCACATCGCTCCGCCTCCTCCACGTCCTTGTCTATGTCCTGGATGACCCGCAGCTTGTCTCGCAGCCATTTAAGGGCACCACCGGCCACAGCGATGGGGCCCTCTAGAGCGTAAACGGCAGGAGAGTCTTTACCGAGTTTGTAGGCGACGGTTGTGGCGAGACCGTGGGTAGAACGAACAATCTGCAAAAAAGAAACATGTTTCAATAATTGAACAGACAATTTAAAAAATGCATAACTGAGAAAAGGACGAAATCGTATTTGAGAAGGTTAGTAATATCTATCAAATTTTATACAAAAATCAACATAGTAACTTTTTTATGCAGCTCTGCCTTACACTCTTGTGCGAACTATCATTTATCATGTGGGGTATTTAAGTAGTACCTTTTTAATTTTTCATAATCAAAAGTAGTTTTTAAAATGAAAAGATTTTTTAGGGACTTCTGGCTCTCTGCACCATTGCGGCTCGTATATATAATAAAAATAATAATAATATTAGGATGATTTATTTGGTGAGCGCTGTTTTTGTGTGTATCACACCTCAAGAGCCCTCTGCGAGCTTGGTCGTCGCTATAGAAAGCGCCAATTCTCAAGCAAGACCCAGTTGTTGTAAGGTTGGATGGACCTTTCAGTGACCGGTCTTTGGTAAAGGTTTATGAATTTTTCAACCCAGCGAAGAGCACATTCGAAATATAAATGGTACATTTTTGTGCTCCGCCGGGATCCGAATCCACAACCTTCCATTTACGATGTTGTGTTAAGTGTTGCCACTGGACTACGGACCGGTCCAAGATGCCAATGACACGCGGTGTACCTGAGCGGTTACCCATCCAAATACTGTCCGCGCCCAATGTTGCTTAACTTCGGTGATCTATTGGAACCGGTGCTTTCAACATGGTAACGTCGTTGACTAATAATATAGTACAGATATATTAATATAATATAGTAATATAGGTACAGAAGAGACGATTCTTGGTTGTTCTAGATTATTCCACATACTTCTATAATGGATTTTTCGAAACACTTTCAAATTGTTTGACACCCACCATTGTGCTTAGGCACAAGTACCTAGATACATGTATACACAAACTCATAGTTCGTAACAGTATATTAGATGCTCACCGTTGTTCCCGTGTTGTATAAAAGGAAGCAGCCACTCCTGTAGGTGTTCTTAGCCTGACCTTCCTTCAGGCACATGTGCCCCACAAGGGCAGCCTGCTGATTCCCTAAAATCTAAAACAACATTCCACATTAAATTTTATATAATAAGGTTAACAAGCAATGTGGTCATGTGTGCTATGTAAATGAATGCTTTACCCCAGAGATTGGAATTCCATCTAAAATTGAACCGTCGGCGACACTGCCATAGACTTCTGCACTAGACTTTATCTGCGGCAACACTTTTGGGTCTATGTTGAATAACCTGCAAAAAAACTTGAAGTGTGATTCACACAAAAACAGAGCTCACTAAATAAATCGTCGTAAAATTATTCTTATATGACCATACTGTAAAAAATAGTCTACTTTGCCAATGTCACCCTGTTTCAGGGAAGGTCAGCAAAAGTTACAGGGTTTATGTTCATTTGAGGTTTGGTTTTAATTTGTAAGTACACATTCAGCATTTGTAATTGCAAATTTACACATGTCTGTTTGTGGGCATGCATTTGATATGAGTTTTGAATGTTAATATATCTTTGCAACTTAGAATATATATTACATAAAAAATAATTTGAAATAAATTAGAATTTTTAATGAATGGCATGTTCAATAAGGAGGGCCGTTTTTTTTTTTTTGGATAATATACATCTAATAGTAAGAATATGTTGCCAAAAAAAGTTCAAATTACGTGTGTAAAATAAAATTCCGTAAAAGTGTTAATCATCTGTCTCCAAATCGGCCTCAAAGTTTCGAAAAAATGCCATTTTTATCATTTTTCATGAGGGCTAATAATACAATAAGGAATTGAGATTTTACGGTAATTTCTATATTTTTGTGCATAAAATATAGTAATGCGCACCAATAGTACAAATAAACAAGTTATTTTTTCACTAAATAAGCAGTAGGAGGGGTAAAAAGAGCGTCGAATTTCACTATTTTGCAAAGAATTTGTGACCGCGCGTTGTCACTATGAGTTGAATACGAAACTTATTTCAATGCCCTGTGACTGGTAAGTTTGTTTTATTCTTTCAGAAAGCATGAAGTGTATCTTTTAATGCAGTAATGTAACTGCACAACTGGACAAGAAATGTTTTGAAAATCACGAAAAAACGCCAAAATCTCCAAAAACAACTGATATTGTTTAAAAAAACCCACCCAAGACTGTTGAGCTTATGATGAAGATGATGAATAATGTTTTGTTTTTTATAAATTTGTTTTTGTTTAAATAAATCTGTTTTACATTTATTGTCCTGTAAATGTAAAGAAATAAATCAATGCGCCTTTCATAGAGATTGCGGAATGTTCGCACAAGAGTGAAGCTTCCTGACTGACTAGCAAACATCAGGGAAAATGATTATTGGAAATATGTAGGTACAGCCATAAAGTAACTAAGAAATCATAGAAAAAAGAATCTACGTAAAAAAGCTTAGATAATCGAACCAAAATGCATTGATGGTAAAAGAACACGCCTAAATCTTAAAATAACATAAAACACCATTATCATTGAGTATGTATATCTCCACAGCCAGTCTCACAAGAATCATTTCCAAAGCTGCATCGCAAATTTCAAAAAAGGCTTACTGGATGTTTCTACATTGGCAAAAACTTTCTACAGGTATTGAGTTTTGGGAAAAGTGGCAGCACTCATAACTTCAGAAGTTCTGCATGGTATCAAATGTGAAACATTCAATTAGTTTTCCAAAAAACCTTAAATACCCATGATGATTTATTCGCACAAGATTTAAGTACAGATCAATTATATCTAGACAAGTTTGTCTTAGAAAACATAAACTTAGCCCCAAAAAACTCCAGGAAAAAAATCCTATGCTTGGTGGATTCCGCGAGCTATAGAGCTTAGGATCCCTTAAAAAACTTATTCATTTGGCAAATTATGTTGTTCAAGCATACGCTTTAGCTTGATTTATAATAATATGTCTTATTTTTTTAGCAGTAACCTTCTTAAGGTACATACATATACTCAAAAATAATGATTACTTTTCAGTTTAACTATGTTCAGTTACATTTATGATATTTGTAAGTGCCATCCTATTGCAAATATGGTTTCCGACATTCATTGAAGTTTATTTAAATTAAAAATATTCATCAGGAGAACCTAAAATGATAATTGATTGCGCCAAGTGAAAAAATAGTTGCTTTGCTCATTCAGAAAACTTACTGATAGCAAAGTTACGAATCTTCACAAACACCTAAGTGAACTCCTCGCAGATACACGTAAGATTCTAAAAAATCTTATCATGCAAGGTGGGAAAATTGACTCTTACAAGTTCCATGAATTAACTTTGTTGTTGCAACTTACTGTGGTATTACAAATTGGCAGAAAAATACATCTGAACCACTAACATCTCAAAAGTCATCTGATGGAGATCTCATTTTATTTCACAGCACACGGTGGGCAAATGGATCTATCTCATCTGCGTTTATCATACGAAAACTAGAAAAATGTCTTTGAAGAACAACACAAAAGTCTCTGCAACGTTTTTTTTTTTAAATCAACATTAGAAAAAATATTTACCCTAAAATAACGTCTCGCAGTGTCAGGCCAAAATTCGAAAAAAAACGGATTTTTTACGTTATCAATAACAAAATTTTACTTTCTGTAATTTACTTTTTTCTCTCAAATGTGTTATTTTATACCTTGAACATTTGTTTTATATGAGAAATAAAATTAAAAAATCGGGCTTAAAGTCAGTATGTAAAAATATTTTTTTTGTGTTTTTTTTCAATTTCTCATTATTTCAATGTCGATTTGGAGACAAAAGTTGTTGTTTGATTCTAATGAAACTTTCTGTACAATAAAATTACGTCATTTAGCAACATAATTTCACTCTTAGATTAAAATTCAGCGTAATTTTTTTTTCCCCATACATCAGTGGCCCTCCTTAATGTTCAACCAACCTTAGAAGTGCGGGATCCCACGCTAGTGTTTCTATGTTCATGAGTAAGGTTCTAGAAGCATTTGTTACATCTGTGATGTGGATACCACCTTTAGGACCTCCTGTCAAATTCTGAAACCAATAAAATTTACTGCTACTGATTGCTTGTAAGGCGCAAATGTTTGAGATTTTACGTTTGCTGTCAAATCCTGAGTTATTAGAGTAGAACTGATGAAAGAAGTATGCTAGAGTAGAGTCTGGCTGTATCTACACAGAAATATAGGTCACCCAGGGCTGGAAGTCTCATCACCACGGTAATTCTTACCTACCGAATATCATTAATATTTGTATAAATACTAATCAGCTGTTCACTTGCCATCTTGGATTGACAGGTCTTATTACCAATCAAATATTACCGATATTCGGTAGGTAAGAATAACCATGGTGATGAGACTTCCAGCCCAGGGTGACCTATATTTCTGTGTAGATACAGCCAGACTCTACCCTTGCATACTTCTTTCATCATTTCTATTCTAATAGCTCAAGGAAAGATGACAAAATTCATATCAATACCTTAAAGGTTAAATAAGTGACATATTAACCTAACATGGGTTTCTCAGATAAATGCCCCTTTTCCTTATTTTCTACGAGAGGAAACACTACATAAATGTGAAAATCCTATATTTCATAAGTTTTTCATGAGCACTTCCTTTTAATCACTTCACTTAAGTACTGTGAGAAGTTACACCCAATAAAACATTTTATCCACGATTTCTCAAATTAGTGACTCAGCATTTATTCAGTTTTACCTTAAGGGTGGCGATATTAGCTTCAATAGACAATAGGTGAGGTTCACAATCACAATTAAATTTTAAATTGTGATTTTTGAGTATCAGTTGCTGTGAGGGTGCCTCTTGAAGATGTTGGGTAAGACACCAGTGGCGAAGGGTGCCATACAACTCGATTCCCATCGGCTTCCCTTTTAAAAAGGAGGCAACAAAGTAGTTATAAAATATAGGCACTAAGTAAAAAAATACATTTAAAGCCAAAGAAACAATACATATTTTTTCCCCATTGAAACCATGCAGTCTACTTTATTATCATTTTTGCCTCATTTAAAAATGGAAACCGATGGGAATCGAGTTGTATGGTACCCTTCGCCACTGTAAGACACCATATAATGTTGAGAATAATGAAGGTTCTCCTGTGACGTTTTGCCAAATATGCAAAAGGTGCAATTCATTCTAAAGTGAAATTGAATTTGTCAATGGGTAAACTTACCCATATCAACCAAGTATCCACCGTCCCAAACAGGCACCTGTTGTCAGCGAGCGCCTTCTTGACGGACCTGACGCTGTCACACAGCCACCTCAGCTTGGGAGCCGAGAAGTACGGAGACAGAGGAAGACCGCTGAGGGAGCGGGAGTCAAATCCAGGGTCCAGCTGCTCCACCAGGGGGGCGGTTCTGTTGTCATTCCACGCTGAAATGTTATTCAGGGTATTAAAATTGGTTTTTATATATTCAAAACAAATTTCAAAACTTAATTTAACTCAGATATTTCACAAACCGTTTAGAGAGAACTTACATCATTCTCGACGTTTCTTCGGCGACGTAGCCAACGTCTTCAGGAGAACATCCTCTCTGCACGACGACTGAGGATGAACTGAGTTTGAAAACAATATGGTATGCAGTGATTGGTGACAATATTGTTTTCAAACTCAGTTCATCCTCAGTCGTCATGCAGAGAGGATGTTCTCCTGAAGGTGTTGGCTACGTCGCCGAAGAAACGTTGAGAATGATGTAAGTTCTCTCTAAACGGTTCGTGAAATATCCGAGTTAAATTAAGTTTTGAAATTCGTTTAGTTTTAAAATTAATATAATTGTCAAAATGTCAAACGACCGTAATTCTAACTTAAACCTAACTTTTATATATTCATTTTGTTAATTTGATGACTGTGTTATGAATGTGTGCAGTATAAATGAGAATATGAGAGTGAAAGTACAAAGATGTGCAGTGAGATGGTTTGAGTACATAAAAAATATGGACGATTAGCGACTGACAAAAAGAGTGTACAAAAGGAATGTCAAAGCACAACATTGGCACAATATTGTCTATGCTGATTCACATGCAGACCTCATTCTGTCTAATTTTAACATATACTTTGTATTCTTCTTTAGCCCATTTCCGTCCACTCCTGGACGAAAGCCTCCTCCATCTGTTTCCATATCGACCTGTCTTGTGCAATCTGCGTCCAGGTCGCGCCAGCATGCCGGTTCAGGTCATCCTTCCATCTCAACTGTGGTCGCCCTACACTTCTCTTCGTCGTTCGAGGTCTCCAAGTCAGCATTCTTTTTGTCCATTTGTCATCCGGACTTCTGGCTACATGTCCCGCCCACTGTCATTTCTGAGTCATTACACGGTGGATTATGTCAGTGACCTTTGTATTTTCTCTCACCGTTTCATTTCTGACTCTATCTCTAAGGGAGAGTCCTAACATGGCTCTTTCCATGGCTCTTTGGGTCGTTCTTAACTTCTCGGCACTTTGTTTTGTGAGAGTTACTGTTTCTAGGCCATATGTAGCTACTGGCAACACACATAGTTCATACACCTTATTTTTCAGGTTTATGGGTATTTTCCGGTTTTTTAAAATATATCCCATTTTTCCGAATGCAGCCCAGCTTAATCCAACCCTTCTTCTAAGCTCAGCAGTCTGGTTTTTCTTATCTATTCGGATACTGTGACCTAGGTATATGTATCTTGGACATCCTCGATATTGCTGCCCTCAATCCTAATTTGAAAGTTTTGTGTGCCCATTACTTTGGTTTTTGCCAGGTTCATACTCAGTCCTACATCTTTAGAGGCCTCGTTCAGTTCCTGTAGCATTTCGGCTAACTCTTCTTGATTTTTACTCATAACAATGATATCGTCAGCAAATCGTAAATGGCTTAGGTATTTTCCATCTATGAGTACTACTTTGTTTTCCCAACTAAGCTTTTTGAAAATGTATTCCAATGCCAGTGTAAACAGTTTCGGGGGTATTGTGTCACCTTGTCGGATTCCTCTTTTAACTTGTTTTTTTTATACTTTGTATTGCTATTACATAATTAATTGAATTAGTTTTTGAAATTTGATGAATAATTAAATTTAATATAATGACAAAGTTAAGTGCCAAAGGGAAAGATCAAACAAGGAATGGGCTATCAAATAGGCGAGTTTGCAAATGACTGGAACATTCAGAGTGAGAAAAAGAGAAGAGCATACATGAAGAGAGGTAGGAATGTCGAGGAGATGAAAGAAGTACGCAAGGACAGAGCAAAGCATTCCTTCCCATCTGCAGAGGTACTGGCAACCCCTAGTGGAATGGCGGCTAGTTACAAGCAGAGGCGGTTCGCCAATATAGTTCAACGGGACAGTGCACTGCCTAGATTTTGTAATAATTTTAACAAAATAATTGTATAAACTTTAAAATATAAAAGTATATTGTGTGGCAGATGTTTTGAATGGTCGCTGAAGTTAAAAATCATAATTATATGGAGCGCCTGAGGTTTACGCAAGTACAAAGCCGCCGTACATAATACATAATATTATTGTTTAGTTATACTCCTCGTGCATTTGTCCCAGTGAACGGATTTCAATGAACAATTTCTTTACATTTTCTGAGATCAGTTAGAAACCGTGATATAGAGGGAGAGAGCTGATAAATTATAGGCCTTTTTGTTCGAGCGACAAGGATAACTGCGTGCATTGCCGACATCTAATAATTATTCGTGCGGGGATATTCGAAAACAATGAAATCCTTGTAGGACATTGATTACAAATAATATAAGCCAGTAACTCGAATTTGGTTGACCTCCATTCCGTCATCAGTTGACGTTAAAATAAACAGCTGCTGGTTGTTTTTTCATCAAACGTCAAGATTTTTTCCATTATTTTCTAATTTATCGTGAAACAACTTACAATTTTGTTTTTTACTAATTTCCTGACGATAAATTTTAATAATAAAGTAAACGTGGACATTATAAAAAAAATCATAGTTGAATAGTATTTGAAAAAGAACATTATTTGAAAGCATCGCAAGTGTGTGAAGATGGTGAAAAAGATAAAAGTTAAACAGCATGCACTTTCGCAAACTCAAGTTGAGCTTGTAATGCATTTCAATTTATTAGGCCGAACAGATCTTCGACAAATGCTTGATGTTAGTTATAGACAATCAATTAAAAAGATCAATGACGAAGTGCGTTCAAACAGATTAATAATTATATCTAGAATAATTGATTGTGTACAATTTTGTGCTTATTTGGCTTTGATTGAGGCTTTCGCTCAAGCGAAGGAGGATTTCCAGCTCAAATATGTAACTGTAAGTACGAGCTTAAAATACGCTTATTTGTTATGCAACAAAACGGGTGTAGGTACTTACTCGTGTATACGTAAATAAAACAATATATTTTGGATGGTTGGTGCATTAACACTGTGAAAATTCATCTTTATTTAGTTTTAACAAAATCTGTTTTATTTTCACTTTTTATTATTATTTTTTAAAGGACACAGACCTGATGATGACTACTGTGTAGTCGAAAACGTTTTTTACGAAGTTTTACGAGTTGTTAATAACTAAATAAAACAATATATATTTACGTATTTCTTGCAATTTCCATTCAAAGCAAAAAAAATACAAGAAAAAATGAACTTGCGGAAATTATGAACTGCCAACATTTTTATTGAGGAGCCGCCTCTGGTTACAAGTACAAGTAATTTAATAAATAGTACTGTCAAATGAACCTACAAGACAGCACATTCCCAATATATGCTTACCAGAAGCTAAATTCAGCTAAATTCCTTACGACCTTAAGGTGACGAGATAGCGATTTGTGTCAAAAAATAAGGTGTACTGTGATTTTTTATCAATGGAGTTCTTTCGCAAGCGCTAGCGAGCTCCTACTTGGATTGATATCCAAAGTACAAGGAATTTAGCAGAATAACGCTTCAGACTTGCTTGGAAGGTGAAATGAAATAAAACAGTCCCCGTGTTCTAACAGGTAGTCACCAACTAGTCTGGAAAACGTGGTAACTTATTGTCCACTCCATCCAACTGGGCATTGAAATGTTGAATTAAAAACAAAAATGAAAACACCAGCAAAATGAAAGGCATGAAGAAGATTAGAAGAGGTCTACATGGAGGCCGACAGGAGCTTTGCGATAGTCGGGCCAGTTGCCTGGAACAATTTTCCCGTCAATGTTTGTACGAACCAACCTACCACTAACTTCAGAAAGGGACTGAGGAGACTGCTTTTTTTCTAGAAGCCATGGCACCCTTGAGATGGTCCTGGGCTGGAAGTCTCATCACCAGCGTAATTCTTACCTACCGGATATCGGTAATAAAACTAATCAGCTGTTCACTTGTGACCATCTGGGATTGACAGGTCTTTATACAAATATTACCAATATTTGATAGGTAAGAATTACCGTGGTGATGAGATTCCAGCCCTGGACCATTAAATGGCACCACAGGAAATAAATCATCCATCGTCAATTAATCAATCAGGAGTGAACTGGGAAAAGGCTGAGGAAGAAGAATTATAAGTAAATAAGTGAGTAACTTACATATGGCATTGTACAAGGGCTCCCCAGAATGCTTGTCCCACACTATAGTTGTTTCCCGTTGATTTGTGATGCCTAACGTGACTATGTCGCTCTTGCTGTAACCTGCAAAGGCAAAATAAAACATGTAAACAAACATACAGGTTTATTATCACACTAGCAATACCTGAGTTTCATTACGCCATTGGAGCATGTGAAATATTTTTTTTCCACAAGCGAAGCAGACTTGCGCAGCAACAGGGCTTATTTATTATTTATTTATGATCTAATCTAAGTTGCAACTTAAGATTGCAACACAGCATGCTGTGTAGAGTTGGTGTAGTTACCCAGAGCCTGCAGCTTCTCTATGGCCTCCCTGGCGCACCTCCTGACACTCTCCAGCAGCATGCGGGGATCCTGCTCCGCCCAGCCTTCCCGCGGGATCTCCTGCTCTATGTTCTCCGAGTGGGAGACCAGCTCCTCGCTGCACTGGCTCTTGAAGATCTGCAAACATCCGATGAGACTTGATTAAGTACTTCACCTAATCTCAGTTTCAGGGAGTAGGAGTTTACAGAGTTTTTGTTTATCATTTCAGGTTTGGCTTTCCTTTTATAAGTATGCATGCAACTAAGCACCAAATATAGTGCAAATTTTTACCACGTTGCAAGTGGCGTATGGAACTTATTAATTTCTACGGATAAGGGGATCGGCCATAAGCCAAACAAACCATTAGAAGTGGAGGTTTCTCAGCTTCCGACGGGGATGGTTCTCATTTCTTATGAAAGCAAAGTAAGCCTTGCAGTATGTGAACACTCAAATTGACACCTGCTTGTAAGCTTCGATGAAGTGTGAATCTTAAACGTTAATATACGTTTCCATCTTGGATTAAAGATCCACACAATTTCTTGACATGACGAAGTGGAAGACAGCTGCAGGTAACAAGAAATAATTTTGTTTATTCTGTTTTATAGAATTGTGAATATTATAGATTGTATTTTTGTTAGAGAAGCAATCGATCTTTCATATAGATATAATAAATGCGAGGACATAACACAGAATTATGAATTTCTTACCACAAACCGAACAGTTTTTGTTCCTTCATCTATGACTCCAATCAGCGGTGATTTACTCATTTCGCCCGCCATTCTGGATTACTGAAATAAAGAAAAAAGATCCATGAAAAAATGACATTGACACCTTGAAGGTAAAACTGAATAAGTGACATATTAAGCTAACATGGAATTCTCAAATAAACGCACCTTTTTTCTTATTTTCTGCGAGAGGAAACACTAAAAAATTCAACTGAAGTGGTTGACGTAAGCCTGCATACTTCCCTCTAAAATAAATAGCTTTCACTTGCCTAATGCGACCCCTTCGGGAGAAACGGGGAAAGAAGTTACACTATACGTGTAGGTTAGTACCTTAGTAGTAGTATGGGTGATTTTTAAAATGAAATGGTACTATATAAAAATTTTGATATTTTTTTTTACTTTTTTCATACTTTACTAATTACAGTTGAATTATCACAAAATTAAAATCTTTTAAAACCAGTTTGAGTGTTGCTAATTAATCTGATAAGAAATGTATCCACAGAATCATCACCAGTACAAAGTTTATTGCCCAAAGATTAAAGTTTATCTTGGAAGATTGCAGATAAGGGAAAAATTCACACTTTATCTTAAGTAAGGATTAAAATCATAATATGATTCTAGTATTACAGATAGTGAAATGTATTCGCAAAGGATGCTATGATACCAAAAGGTCAGCAATAGTTGCCGGGTTTTTTTTTTTTTTAAATAGATTTGTGAAGAGGAATGCAATTCACCAACCTATTCTATCTGGCCAGAAACAGGTATTAATATCATCAATCAATAATTCATTATTGTTTATATTAATGAATTATTAATTAATAATTAGCCAATAACATCTGTTGAACCCTGGTTCATATGCATGGTTGACCCTGCTTTGACCCTGGTCAAAGTTAAAGTCAAGTGACCCAAGCGGGGATCGAACCAATGTTATTCTATTCCAAATACGCTAGAAAGATCAGCCTCTTGGCCCACTCGGCCATATCACCGACGACTTAATGTTCATTTGAGGTTTGTTTTTAATTTCTAAGTACACATTCAGTATTTGTTTACGGGGATGCATTTGATATGAATTTTGAATGTTAATATATCTTTGCAACTTAGATTATAGATAAACTCAGCGCATTTAAATTGAGGAGAATAAATGTGATGTTATTACGCTGGGTTAAAGAAAAATATTTTGTTATTGGTTATAATTTAATATCCTCTGATTTTTGTTTTTTGGTTATGTTCAATTTAGATTGAGTTTTTATGTTTTGTAGGTCCAAATGTGATTGTATGTATGTGTGTGTTTACTCATGATTGTGTGTCTGCGTATTTTTATTTACTTGTGTGAGTGTACCTCTAGATGTATGAATTTGGATGGTTGAACTAGTGTCCGCTCGAAGCTTCTAATTAAGAATACTCTAGCATGGTCTGGTGTATGCCATAGTAGCCCTTTTACACCTATAAATAGTGATTGCGATGCATTGAATGCAGACTCGTAGAAGAGGCGCCGAGCTGACCAGTCCAAAAGTTAACTGAGAACCAAATGTGAGTAAATCCTAAAATACATTGTGTAAAATAAATAAAATAATTATAATAAATTCATTAATCGGATTTTTATTAAATTGAACCCAAATAAAACAGTATCTTAAATGTTAATGTATCTTTGCAACTTAGATTATAGATTATAGGTTGCTAAAGATGTCATGAAATGTGGATCGTGGATGAAGAACCAAAGCGCATCATTTAGCACTAAAAGAAGAAGAAGTGATCTAATTTTTTGTAGGTATCAATATAGATAGATCGATTTATAGAATAGAAATAAAGTTTTACAGATTGGCAGCACTAAAAGATTTTAAAATCGAATTTCGAACACCTCGCATTCTAAATTCGAAAAAATGGAAAACTCACTCTTTTCCGCGGCGGCAGCTGTGACAACGTCTGATATATGGTAAAAAAAAAATCGACTGAATTTTCGTCGCAAACGTAATAATATAACTTAATTATTGGGTACTAAATGTGTACACAAACCGTGTTTACTCACAATTATTACACATTATAAGATGTAAAGACATGTGAGTAGGTACATAGAGAACTCTGCATAGAGGAAAATATTTTGACACATTGCATTTGTACAAAGTACGTGGGTTCAAAATGGCGATAATATATAAATAAATTATTATAATTCAAGTACAAATGCAAAACAAAAAAATATTTATCCTTCTTTTATTTTTAGTTGGTATGAGGCTGACAAGTGAAACCATAAAAAAAATCGTAGATCAAAGGCCCTTCACCTGAAGGTTAGGTTTTGACCATCCGGCTGCGAAATGTATGGAATCCTCGGAAAAACGAGGCCGGATCGTGTGAAAGACAATATTATATGTCCATACACATCGCGACTTCCGTACCGGCACCAGACTATGTAGTTCTTGTGAAAGGGACTCACTGTAAAAAAAATATAATACACTCTTGCACCCTATTTCAGGGAAAAGCGGCAAGGGTTGCAAAGCTTTTACAATTAAAACCATACTGTAACTGTACCTCTGTCGCCATTGCGCTAGGGGTGGCCAGAGCCTCTGCAGATTTGCCTACATTTTTTTTCTATCCTTGCATACCTTTTCAATTAATATGAATGAGGATATGAATCCATCACCTTTTTCATACATTTTCTTTTAAATTTGTTTTGTATATCCCATTCCTTCACAATTCCACCAATCTGATTCAACCGTACTTTTTTCGGTCTTCCCTGTCCTCTTTTCTTTTCACATCTCTGTAAAAACTAGTAATTATTATTGCAGTATTGAGTATTGTAGTATCTATAATCTAAGTTGCAGAGATACTTCCTTTCTGGAAGTCTCATCACCACGGTAATTCTTACCTACCGAATATCGGTAATATTTTTATGAAGACCTGTCAATTCAAGATGGCCGCCAGTGAACAGCTGATTAGTCTTCATACAAATATTACCGATATTCGGTAGGTACGAATTACCGTGCTGATGAGACTTCCAGCCCACGCGTAAGTTCGCGTGTACACAAGCTGCACGTAAGAAAACATAAAAAAACAGCAACGCAAAATTTTCGTGTCCAATCCAATCCAATCCAATCCAAGCTGCAAAGATATATATCATTTAAGATTTATATCAAAAGCATTCCCACAAGCAGACATGTATAATTTCGCGCTAACACATGCCGCATGTGGACCTACAATATAAAAACCCAATCTCAAATGAACATAAGCCTTGCAACTCTTGCCGTCCTTCCCTGAAACAGGGGTGACATTGGCAAAGTGAACCAATTTTTACAGTATGGGTGGTCAGCCGCATAACAACCTATAAGTAGGGACTGGAAAATAGTGGTGTTATTTTTTGGGAAATTCGCGTTATTTTTTTGTGAAATTCGCGTTATTTTTGATCGAAAACAGGGAAATTCGCGTTATTTTTCATGATAAACGGGGAGATTCGGTGTAATATTTAGGGTTGATTTGATCAAAATTTAGGTTTATATAATTGCAAAACAAAAAATATTACTAATATTTACAATTTATTATATAAAGAACAATATGTACCTTCAAAAACAATGAATAAACCACATCTGAATCCATACGAGTACCTAACTACAAAAAACCATTGATTGAAAAAAGTATTAATATAATATTTTAATGACACTCCGAATACACTGCAATATCCTTTTAAAATATTCAATTTTTGTGCATTGAGTCTCTAGATGAGGGTTATCTATTTTTCCAAGGGATGTTGGCTTTTATGAAAGCCTCAAGTTGTGCTCTTGGCTAATCCAGCAACAGCTTCACTCCTTGAAGTATTTTCCTTTATTGATGTCGCGATTCAAGTGTGCTTGGATGATCCAGGACAGTAAACAAAACAAAAAAATTAGGCTGATTTATTTGGTGAGCGCTGTTTTTGTGTGTATCACACCTCAAGAGCCCTCTGCGAGCTTGATCGTCGCTGTAGAAAGCGCCAATTCTCAAGCAAGACCCAGTTGTTGTAAGGCTGGATGGACCTTTTGATGATCGGTCTTTGGCAAAGGTTTATGAATTTTTCAACCCAGCGAAGAGCAAATTCAAAAATATAAATGGTATATTTTTTGTGCTCCGCCGGGATTCGAACCGACAACCCTCCAGTTACGAGTCCGGAGTGTTACCACTTTTACTACGGACCGGTCAAAGTTCTGCTCATCATTCATTTTTTTAACAAAATAGATTTGTGAATAGTAATGCAATTCCCCAACCTACTCTGCCTAGCCAGAAACAGGTATTAATATCATTAATTAATATTTCATTACTGTTTATTTTAATGAAATATTACTTTATAATTACCCGATAACATCTGTTGAACCAGGGTCAAATTTATGGTCAAATGACCTAGCCGGGGATCGAACCCCGCGTCTAGCGTTCTAGCGTGTTTCAACGTTGAAAGATCAGCCCACTTGGCCCCCTCAGCTATAACACCGACCAATTTTCCTGTGCTTTGCACCTTGCAAAGGGTTTTCGCAGGAATCTTTTCTTTCCCACAAAATCATTGCGTTGCAAAAGCGACCCATGACAACTTTTTCGCACAATTTCTAGCAAAATTACGAAAATTCGCGATATTTGCGTAAAACCTCAAATTTCGCGTTATTCGCGTAAAAACATCAAAATTCGCGAATAAATTCGTTTTATCGCGATCGCGAAATTTTCCAGTCCCTACCTATAAGTCAAGGAACATACATGACAAATTACATTTTTAAAATCAATAAACAACAATATACCTATACATTGACATAAAAAACTAAATCACAAAAACCAATTTCACTTTAACAAACCCCAGCCGCCAACATCACAGATCAACCGCCATTTCTTTCTATCCTTACATACTTCTTTCATTTCCTCCAGAGTCATAACCTTCTTCATACAAGCTCTTCTTTTATTATGACTCTGGATATTCCATTCATTCGCAATTTCGGATATTTGGTCCATCCATACCTTTCTCGGTCTTCCTCTACCACGACATCCATCTATTCTACCAACATATACTTTCTTCGTCAGTCTTTCCTCATTCATTCTCTCCATATGCCCAAACCATCTTAACAAACTTCTTTTAATCTTCACTTTCACACTTTCTCTTGCACCACATTCTTCTCTTACAAAATCATTCCTCACCCTGTCACTCCGTTTTTTCCCAATCATACTTCTTAGAAAGTCCATTTCAACAGTATGGACTTTACTAATTTCACTTTCATTCACCGTCCAGGCCTCGCTTCCATACATCAAGGTGGGTAAAAGTATGCCACTGCGTACCGCCAATCGAGCATTTTTTGATATGTTTTGATTTTTGGCGATACAAGCTGTGGCACCCAGTACACACCTGCCCTTCATTACTCTTCTTTCAAATTCACCGGTCATTCTTCCATCTTTTTCAAACATACTTCCCAGGTATACAAACTCATTTACGACATCAACATTCATTCCATTAATTTTAAATTCATAATTCATACTTTCATCATCTCTTTCAAAAATCAATACTTTCGTCTTACTTGCATTCAACTTCAGATGGTTACCTAACAAAGCTTCATTCAATCTAGAGAGCATTGTTTGCAATTCTACTGCTGAATCAGAAACAAGAACTGCATCATCTGCATACAGTAAAACACTCACTTTGCTCTCTCCTATCGTCAATCCACAATCATTAAGTCGAGCATCTCTAACACACTTGTCCATGACTATGTTAAATAGCCATGGACTCATCACACATCCTTGCCTCACACCCTTATAAACTTCAAACCACTCACTATACTCACCATCAATACGAACACATGCCTTACTATTTTCATAGTTTGCATGCACCGCACCTAGGAGAGCCCCATTCACTCCGTATGCTTTCAAAACATCCCATAACATACCTCTGTCTACTGAGTCAAAAGCCTTTTCCAGATCTACAAAGGCCGTGAACAGCTTCCGCCTCACCGACAATTGTTTTTCAACAAGTTGTCGTAGAGTAAAAATCTGATCAACACAGCCTCTATCGGCCATAAAGCCGGACTGTATATCGGAAATCCTTTCACTAGTAGTCAGAATCACATTTTTTATAATCACCTTACAGAAGACTTTTCCTGGTATACTGAGTAGACTGATTGGTCTGAAGTTCTGACAGTCTTTTTTGTCCCCTTTACCTTTGTAAATGGGAACAATGACTGCCTTCCTCCAATCCATCGGTACTACTCCTGCATTCACACAAAGCTTACATAATTCGTACATCCAATCTATCACGCATTCACCTCCTGCTTTCAACATTTCACCATTTATTCCATCAAACCCAGCAGACTTTCCATTCTTCAAACATTCAATAGATACTTTTATTTCCTCTTTCAAAATCCTAAATTCATTCTCTTCTGTCATTTTTCTACACAAAATTCTTTCGCCCCGACCAAAAATCCCTTCAAAATATTCTTTCCATCTCTTACATACTTCATCATTCTCCCATACCATCTCACCAACAGCACTTTTGATTCCTGGGGTGGTCAATGCAGAATCTTTATTCCTAATGGTACCGACCCATCTCCAGAATTCCTTCCTACTGTCGGTGAAACTTCTGTTCATTTTTTCATCAATCTTTCTCTGTTCATTCGCTTTGCTTTCATAAACTACATTCTTCGCCATTCGCTTGGCTATCTTATATTCATCTTCTAGCTTTCTATCATTCCTGTCGTTCAGCCACTTTTTGTAACATTCCTTCTTTACTTTCACAGCCTCTTTTACTTTAGCATTCCACCAGGCATCCCCTTTTAATCTTCCACCTTTCGTTTCTCCACATACTTTTCGAGCACATTCAATCATTCTTTCTTTCATATCCTTCCACATGCTTTCAATATCTTTTTCATTCACATTCTTTTCAAGTTCATTCACACTTAACTTTTTTTGTATTTCTGATTTATACTTCACTTTCACGTTTTCATCACTCAGACTTTCTACTTTTATTCTTGGCTTTCTTACTTTCTTCTTACGTTTCTTCTTTCTTACTTCTCCAATCATTATTTTAGCGCATAAGAGATAGTGGTCACTGCATATTTCAGGCCCGCGATAGACACGGCTATCTCTTACGGCTCCTCTCAGTCTTTCATCCACACAGATGTAGTCAATGATTGTGCGACTTCCCACAATCTGCCTTGTGTACAGATGCACATCCTTGTGCCGAAACCATGTGTTTGATGCAAAAAGGCTGTGCTCTGCACACAAAGCTATCAGGTGTCGCCCATTATCATTGACTACACCTCGTCCACTGGGACCAACAATTTTCACACATTCATCTCTTTGCTTACCTACCCATCCATTCATATCACCCAAAATTATAATGAATTCATTCTTCTTACTTTCACGCACAGCTGCATTCAACTCGTTCCAAAAATTCATTTTCACCTCCATACATTCTGAATCTACAGGAGCATAACAGGCCACTAAGAAAATTCTCATCTTGCTTGTTTTAAAATTAACAATCAAGATTCTTGGGGAGACTCTTTTGTAACCCGTTATGCATCCTTTCACATTTTCACTAACGATCACGCCAACACCTTGTCTTTCATTCCCATCTTCTACACCTGACCAGATATACAATTCACCATTCATTAGTACTTTTTCACCATTCCCTTTCATTTTTGTCTCTGTCACACCCATCACTTGTATTCTCTTTTCATTCATCACAGTCACAATTTCCTTCTCCTTACACTCATTCATTCTTCTGACATTCCAAGTTCCAATCAATTTTGTAATTTTTTTTTTTTTTTTTATTATCAAACTTGAAATAATTACACGCTTCGGTAAAGCAAATGTAAGCACACAATAAATATTTCATGATTAACGTTCCTTGATCTCTGAACACATAAGTAATTATGTTTATCAAGGTAATTAATTAAAATTATGTACCTACCTATAAAGTTTTATCAAATATGTACTAGCTGACCCGACAGAAGTTCTCCTGTCTAAAAAGGGTATTTGCAATTTGGTAAAAAGTATGTAATTTTGAAAGATTACGATAAGCATATTAACAAGGTCATGATTTCAAGTACAAAATAAAATTTTATAATTTTACATTTGAAAAAGAACTTTCGAAAATTTTGATCGGTTTCGAAACGGATATGCGATATGTCAACGATTTTTTTTGTAGCCCCCCATGACGTCATTTTCTTGTATCCACAACGCTGCTAGTATTGCGATGGCTATAAGATGAATGAAGAAAATGACGTAACATACGAAAATTCAACCCAAAGAAGGTTTTGGCGCGTAAATTCAAATATCATTTTTTAAACAAATAAAAATAAAATTCAAGAAATTTTGTGACAAGCAAACCAAGAGGAATTTCAATCGACAAGATTTTTTTTGTTAAATTTCCCTATTGCAATAAATTTGATATGGACCGATTTGAAACTTCCATTGCTATTCTTTGACATTTTAGTCGTCCGTTGAGCCCACGCTTTGACAAACTAATGATGCATTTGTATGAATACCTGTCAATCCAAGATGGCCGCAAATGAACAGCTGATTAATCTTCATACAAATATTACCAAAATTCGGTAGGTTATAATCATAATATTAGGATGATTTATTTGGTGAGCGCTGTTTTTGTGTGTATCACACCTCAAGAGCCCTCTGCGAGCTTGGTCGTCGCTGTAGAAAGCGCCAATTCTCAAGCAAGACCCAGTTGTTGTAAGGTTGGATGGACCTTTCAGTGACCGATCTTTGGTAAAGGTTTATGAATTTTTTAACTCGGCGAAGAGCACATTCGAAATATACTTAAATGGTTTTTTTTTTGTGCTCCGCCGGGATCCGAATCCACAACCTTCCATTTACGATGTTGTGTTAAGTGTTGCCACTGGACTACGGACCGGTCCAAGATGCCAACGACACGCGGTGTACCTGAGCGGTAGCCCATCCAAGTACTATCCGCGCCCAATGTTGCTTAACTTCTTAGGTAAGAATGCCGGTGGTGATGAGACTTCTAGCCCAGGCATCATTAGTTTGTCAAAGCGTGGGCTCAACGGACGACCAAAATGTCTAAGAATAGCACTGTATGAGTTCATCACCTCTCCCATCCATTTGACATAAAAAAAAGGGTTGAAATTTTTTTTTTTTATTCACCGATTGACATCAACTTTCACATGATCTATCTCAAAGGTAATCTACACGTTACATGAAAATGTAGTCATAATCTGAAGAGCAGTTTAGCCTGGCATAGAAAACAATTGGTTGGTGCACTCATGAAGGAAGTATTAAATGGAGAGGGTAAATATGTGATTTAGTACCAATCAACATGATGCACCGTCTTTGACACCATACGTTGTTTATAATGCTGTCTCGCTCACGACATATGAAATGTTTTTCTCATTTTCTATGTAAGCAACGTGTCTCTACTCCGCCCTCAATCTATTTACACATCACCATGGTCCATGGAAACATGACATCACCAGGGCAACCAAATTTGTTACTAGTGTTGTTAAATGTATGAAAATATCTGATAAATTCCGAATTCAAAAATGTTCCGACCTCATTGTGTACGGGATGATTTCCACAAGTATCTATTACCGCGAGCATAGAAGTTACATACTTGAAGAAGCAAGTAGGTACCTATATATTTGAACATCACTAGTTGTAGAAATGGCTGTCACTTTCGCGAACAAAATATTTCGACAAACGGAAAATGATTTTTATCAACGCAATCATATAGAATAGTGATTAAAATGAAATATTATTCCATATTCTTTAATAAATTTCGTCTCTTTTGTAGGCACGTTTCGAAAATACCCAGTTTGACATTTATGTGGATTTTTTTTCCAATTAGGTAACACACCTGTTGGCAGTTGGAAGGTTACCGAAAGACTGAATTTGGATTTTTGTATGATGAGTGGGGTAGCGCATTTCTAATTCTCAAAGTATTGATTTCTCAGCCCATCCAGTTCTATACATCGATGGGTGCACTGACAGTTTTGGCATGCCCGTCTGCGGACAAAGCGATGAAAATCATAATAGAGGGTGTGTCTGTGGATTTAAAATAGCATTCAGCTTTTGATATCGTGCCAACGTGAGCTGTACGTCACCATCACGTGCGTGTGTATTGCAAATTCTTCTTCTCCCTTATCAAAACAATCTGAAGCTGGCATGCCAAACTCATATGATATTGCGGGCTCTATTTTGTACTTGTAAGTTGGGGGCCGCCTAAGACCAAGGTCCAAAAATCTACATCAAATGAACGTCAATGGAGGGGAGAATAGAAACGCACTCAATTAAAAAAAAAATGACCGTCATATTGAAATCGTCGACAGGGGGGGAGGGGGGCGCTAGAAAAGCACTTTATTTTAAAAAATGGCCGTCAAATTGAAATCGCAGACAGAGGAAACGCAGTCAATTTAAAAAACGACTAAAAAAATCGTCGGTGTGAGGAAAGGTAGAAACGCAACAGTATTCGAAATTGGCCGTAGAATTGAAATCTTCGACATGGGGGCTGTAGAAACCTAGAGACGCACTATAATCTATAATCTAAGTTGCAAGGATATATTCATTCAAAGCTCTCAGATGTATGCCCACCAACAAAAACGTGTAGTTCGCGCTTACAAATGCTGATTGTGTACTTACAAATAAAATCCAAACCTCAAATGAACATAAGCCCTGCAACTCTTGCCGACATTCCCTGAAACAGGGGTGACATTGGCAAAGTGAACCATTTTTTAGAATCTATTTAAAAAATAATTATAAAAATTTAAATCGTCGTCACGGGGGAGGGAGCGGTAAATACGCACTCGTTCTCAAAAATTACCGTCAAATTGAAATCGTTGACACGGGGGAGCGGGCGGTAAAAACGCAATCGATCTCAAAATGACCATCAAATTATAAAGGTCGGATTGATTTTATGTTTTACAGGTAATAACAGGAAAGAAGTCTCGTTGGACCGCAATCTATGTGTAAGCTGTCCGCAAGTTTGGCATGCCTGATCTAAGGAATAACAACAGAGTGTAATTAAATACAATAATATTATGTTTACTATTATTTTAATGGGTTTGTGATGTTTTCAAAAACTCACTCAAGAAACAATTGACGTCACAGACTTAATACAAAATCGAAAAGGAACAGAATTTTTAATGTGTTAATTTGAAGAAAAATGAAAAAATATATATTCGTATTAATGTATTTGCAAGAATTTATTGTTCTGCATCACAGAAAGGAGTTCCACAATAAACAGATCTTAAATCTAATAGAGATCTTAATTAGATGTTAGCTATACATATAGTGCAACTTTTTACTGCATTGTCCCTGAAGAGTTCGCAGCTTGAACCTATTTATTTTCTCATTGAGGAACCGGCCTTTTCACTTAAGATGGCGGTTTTATTTATTGTGACGGCTGAGTAAGCCTTACAGGTATTTTTATTTTGGGTTTGAAATAAAAACCAAAATGCGAAATCATTTCTGGCATCCTTAATAAAAAATAATAATAATAAAAGACAATATTCATAGTTCCGTTTTGTAATAAATCACTGCAAGGGCACTGTTCAACTGTAAAATCCCCAAAACAAACATTTCTTCTATCCCGACCTAAACGCACTTGCACTCTCTACGGATCTTAGCTCATGGGGTAGGGCATTCCACAGCACAGGGCCAGCCATGCAAAAGGCACGATCCGAATACTTTGCTTTATTAGATCGTTTTGGAACAATCAATTTATTCACAGCAGTACTACTTGCAGATCTTAATGCCAGCCGTTAACCTCCACTGTGTCCATCACGCAAAGTTCTGAAATATAACGCGGAGCAACCCTCGGTGGGGATTGAACCCTAGCCCTCTGACATTGAACGCAAGCGCTCTACCAACTGCGCAATCCACTGGCAGATGAACATAATAATATGCTATACAGACAAAATACAACTAAATACCTACATCAGATCGATGAAAGTATGGTCAATTAATTGAAACCACAAAAGTTAAATGAAAAAAATAGCATAGGTATTTGTATAGCACATACTAAGTAGTAAGATTTCTTTGATTCTTAGTTTGCCTTAGTTCTTCAATCTAAAAAACAATCAGCTAGATGTTCCAATTTTCGAAGGAGAAAATTCTGAATTTGAGTAAACCTTGCCGGTACGATAACACAAAATAGGGAATCGAACCCAAACCATCTGTTTAGTAAACTAGCGCTTGACTTTGAACTATGACCGAGTATCCAATGTAAAATATGTTCCAAACTAGTACTTACTGTATTCATTTAAAAATATTATTTTTGTAACACTCAATGACATCACTGATCAAAGAGCAACAAATAAATATATTATTTTAGTTTTTGTTAAAAAAAATCATTTTTGAACTGATTGTGATTATCTGTCTATAATCTACATTACAAAGATGAATTGACATTTAGATTCACAATTGATGCACGCCCACAAGCAAACACGCGTAAGTTTGCGCTTATACAAAGGTTTGTTATGAAAAAAAAAACTTCGAGCAAACATAAACTTTACAAAGGCTTTTACAGGCTGGAGTTGCAGGGTTTATATTAATTATTATTAGATTTGGGCAATTTTATAAGTAGGTACCTAGACATGCAGCTTGTGTAATCGCAAACTTACACGTTTTTATTTTTGTGGACGAGAATTAAAAAAATAATCTGCAATGTTAATACATAGGTATATAGCCTTAACGACTTAGATAATAGACTTCAAGATATTGCCACATACTTGTTTTTTTTATTGTAGAATGAACAAAAATAATAAAACGAAAAATTCTCTCTCACCTGCGATGTCACTGCGGAATCAACTAATTTTTAAAGAACTACTATCACAAATATTTAACACATCGCGAAGTATGTAATTTTCACGATTTCAACACATTCTTCATTCAGCGCACGACAACGGTAAAATGAATAAAATATATCCAAAGGTTGATTCTATTGACATGTCGGATAACCTCAAAAAAATTATGTCACATATTAAAAATTAAACATCGAATATCTATTCTCGTGACTTGAAAAAACACTAGCGCTGCATTTGTGGGATGTTTTAAGTTTTTATTTAATTTATGACATTACGTAAGCAACGGTAAAATACAGTATAATATATGATTTAGTGATTTTCGAATGGTTGACATTTGGAAAACAACTCTATTGCACCCCACGTGACCTTGACATTTGCGCAGGCGCATCGAATATTGAATTTGGACTTCTCTTTCTTTTTATGGCTATTGTAGATATATTTATTTACTGATTGAAAGTACCTACCCTTAAAGGAAAAAAATACTGGTTGAACTAGGAACGAATGTTCCGAAATTACATTTTCTCGGTAGACAATCACAAAAGGTTTGTGTTATTTTTTATGTCACAGCACCCAACAGAAAAATATTTTTTTCCCTTTTCCTTAGCAACCCGACTGAATGAAAGTGTCATTTCACAAATTATTCGTCTAATGGAGTTAGAACTTGCAGTATCCTTAGTACGAGTTGTAAAACTTGAGTAATGTAAAGTTTACGGCAGTTATTAAAGAGTGATTCCCCCAAAATTTGCCGTTTTTGTTCGTTTGAACTTGATTTTCTTCATCACTGTAACTCTTTTGCTAAGACCATAAAGTGTAAGAAACAAAAACGGCAGATTTTGAAAGAAAGCACTTTCATATTTTCCGTAAATTTTACTTTTCTCAAGTTTTGCAACTCGTACAAAGGGTACTGTAAAATAAAATATGGGAACCCATTATTTATTTACTATGGGTGACATCACACAGCCAAGGAATATTTCAAATGTGCCGAGTCCATTGTAGAAAGCTGACAAAGGAGCCGTCTTAATAAAAGACATGAAAATATTTGATAAATTTATTTTCAACGTTGACTATAATAAAAATAAAATACATTTTTTACAAAGATCCACTTACATAAAATGAATAATATGGAAAAAAATCAACAAACCATAAACAAAGGTGATAAAGGGGAGTTTTTTTCTCTCTATAAAACTCCAATATAAAAAAAACACAATCGTAACATCAATGTTTCTTACACTTGCACTTCTCGAAAAAAACATACTCACAAATTTTCATTAAAAAACTAAGATTTTGAAAGTGCAGTCTCTGCTTATATCCTTCCAACAATGACACAGGGTTATTATTTTATGTAGTAAATTCATCATCTATTCCCCATGCATGTTAAACAGGTCAGGGAACAGTATGCAGTGGCGTAGCGTGGGTGGGACGGAGGGGGCGGCAGCCCGCGGAGGCGCGGGTCGCCAGTGAAGCGGGTTGAGATCTGATCTATGATTCATTCATTACATGTGTCAGACACACTAGAATGTTCCATTTTTATCTAAAATTTTGCGCACCAACTATTTTTTAATATTTATTTAAAAGAAAAACTGCGAAATCAGAATCAGAGGAAGATATAAGTGGTAAAGGACCACTGGAGCTCCTCCAGTTCATTCAAAAACTGAATCTCGGAATTTCGGTTCCAAATATAGTCATCTTGATTTGTATATATTTGACTTTGGCGATTAGTGTTGCAAGTTGTGAGAGAAGTTTTTCGAAGTTGAAGCTAATAAAAAATTACCTCAGATCTACTATGAGCTCCGCTAGACTATCAAACTTGGCTATATTGTCGATTGAACAAGAATTGGCTGCTAATATTGATTTTGACAAAGTTATTTCTGACTTCGCTGCTCATAAGGCCCGTAGAATCCGTTTGTAAAACCGCTCATCCTATTTTAACTTCAATAAAAGGTACCTCATTGCATGTGAAATTTAATTTTAATTAAGAACCTATAGAATGGGGGCGGCAAAATGGGTCTCCCGCCCCAGGCGCCGAGATGGCACGCTACGCCACTGACAGTATGCTACCCAGTCTTACACCTTTCTCAATGGGAAAACATGCCTTTATTGTTTATGCCATTTATTCTTATGATTGTTTACTAGCATTTGGAGAAAGATGAATAATAAATCATGGGTTGAAAATAAATCCAATGGCAAGATCATGACTAAAGTCACAACAAACATAAATTTCTTTTTTTTTGTTTGGTAACCAGAGCCTAAACTAGGTTGACCCCATTGAGTTATAATATAGAGGAATAGAAACTAGCTTACGGCATTGATACATACTTTGGAGCACAGTTGTCCCCGGTCCTGTCAAAAACAACAATTTAAAAATCATGTTCTTACATGTGAAATCCTGTATTTTCTTGCCTTTTCCATTATGTTTTTCAACACCCAATAATTACACATGACCTATGTCTTAAAATAATGCCTTTTACATTTCAAAATTGACAAAATTACCGATCAAAAGATAAAGCCTGCGCACAATGTTAGCGCAGGAATGAATACCAAAAGCTGTCAATATTTTGAAAATATTTCTTAGTTTCATACAAGTTTTTTTATACACATCTAAATGACACAGTAAAGATCTTTGTTCTCTTTCTTACTAAGGACCATTTTCATAAGTAAGTTGAAGCAGATATAATATAATGTCTATTTTCGTTAAAATAATTTCTAGTCCACAGATATCATAAGTCAATGGGTAAGGTCGACAAGTAAGCCCCATAGTATGTTACAATGCTGTAAGTTAGTTTTGTCTCCAGCAATATTATAACTCAATGATTTCCACCCACCCTCTGGCGTCTTTCCTCCAGTACGGCGCGAGCAGTCCATTGAAGGCCGGCACAAAGTAAACGTCTCCGATTTCGGTCGAACCTGTTTTTATAGTTCTCCAGTCACCCCAATTTAATAAATACAAAAGTGTGTGTGTGAATAATAAAGTCATTCAACTGATACGTGCACATGATTCCCACTGGGGTATCCTTCGTCCTGCGTCAAGTTTCCACGGATCGTCAGGTCGTGGTCTCGCGGAGCTGCCGCGAGAGCGCACCGTTATTTATGCGTCAGGTACAGCACAAAGATGCTGGTCAACGCGCTGACCAGGAAGATGACGTCAAACCAGCGGTGGTAGAAGTTGAACTGCAGGTCCCCCAGCACCTGGGTGATGATGGTGCGGTACTCTGCCGGCATGTTCATCCGCATCAGGAGGACGCTGGAGCAGAAGTACATGCCCATGACTTGAGCCAGGATCAGGACTATGACGTTTGACGATTTTGATGATGATATCTTGTAGAAGAACTGTAAAAAAGAGCATACGAGTATTGTTATTGAAGTAAAAACATAGTGCATCTTGAAGGCAACTTTGCACCAGATGATTTTGTGGGAGAGATCCTTACATATTATTATTTGTTGATTTTAAAAAAGTAATTTGTTGTCTATGTTCCTTGACTTATAGGTTGGTATGAGGCTGACCACCCATGCTGTAGAAAATGGTTCACTTTGCCAATGTCACCCCTGTTTCAGGGAAGGTCGGCAGGAGTTGCAGTGTGTATGTTCATTTGAGATTCGACTTTTTATACTGTAGGTCCACATGCAGCATGTTGAAGCGCGAACTTATACGTGTCTGCTTGTGAAAATTCATATAATGTGAATCTTTAATGTTACATATATTTGCAACTTAGATTAGATTAGATTAGATCCTTGACTTATAGGTTGGTATGAGGCTGACCTCCCATTCTGTAAAAAATGGTTCACTTTGCCAATTTCACCCCTGTTTGAGGGAAGGTTGACAAGAGTTGCAGGGCTTATGTTCATTTGAGATAGGGTTTTTATGTTAGACAGTGGGAAGATACAAATTAAGTAAACTGGGCAGAGTGGTGGGAGATTGCCTTGCGGTAGAAGTATAAGACTGGAGGAAGAAGGCGTTGGACGGATGATTTGTATACCTTGGTAAATGTGAGAAGTAACCCTCGGATGCTGGTGACTACAATGCAGCCTATGAGGAAGAAGGACACGTGCTGCGACCAGAAGGACACGTCTATGTTGAACCCCATCCAGTGGACGGCAATCTCAATCCCACGGGTTACGGGGTCCTTCTTGCCCACACGGTCAAACACTATATTTATTGTTGACTGAAAACAAAACACAAAAAATACAATATCGTCGCTGCACGTAAAATTTGACTTATGTGACATATACCTTGTTTTGAGAAAACAAGAAAAAACTGTTTTAATGTTTTAATTTTAATTCTTTACCAATATTTTAGCACAAAGATGATAGATTTGAGTATTTTAAATATCCTCAATGTGCTTTTCGCAATATTTTGTAAAAACTTATCCTTCTATTAATAAAAAAGTGCACATACATCATATTACATGATGTGGCGCGCACGCAACTCGTCACATAAGTCAAATTTCATAGGTACTAGTCATTTGTCATGTAAAGTATGAAAATTTTTAAAGTTTTTTTTTCACATCACTAGCGAAAAGACACATTTTTTTATTGCTTATTATGCTTTATTATGTACTTAGCTATCATATTGAAAGAAAAAAAAGGGGTGCCTATGAATTCGTTCTCTCACAATCTTCCAGCCCTAAGTATGAAAAATTGTAAAGTATGAAAATTTTTAAAGTTTTTTTTTTCACATCACTAGCGAAAAGACACATTTTTTTATTGCTTATAATGCTTTATTGTGTACTAGCTATCATATTGGAAGAAAAAAAAGGGGTGTCTATGAATTCGTTCTCTCACAATCTTCCAGCCCAAAGTATTAAAAATTGTACAGTATGAAAATTTGAAAGATTTTTTTTTTCACATCACTAGCGAAAAGACACATCTTTTTTATTGCTTATTTTGCTTGATTATGTACTTAGCTATCATATTGGAAGAAAAAAAAGGGGTGTCTATGAATTCGTTCTCTCACAATCTTCCAGCCCAAAGTATTAAAAATTGTACAGTATGAAAATTTGAAAGATTTTTTTTTTCACATCACTAGCGAAAAGACACATCTTTTTTATTGCTTATTTTGCTTGATTATGTACTTAGCTATCATATTGGAAGAAAAAAAAGGGGTGTCTATGAATTCGTTCTCTCACAATCTTCCAGCCCAAAGTATAAAAATTGTAAAGTATGAAAAATTTTAAAGTTTTCTTTTCACATCACTAGCGAAAAGACACATTTTTTTTATTGCTTATTATGCTTGATTATGTACTTAGCTATCATATTGGAAGAAAAAAAAGGGGTGTCTATGAATTCGTTCTCTCACAATCTTCCAGCCCAAAGTATTAAAAATTGTACAGTATGAAAATTTGACAGATTTTTTTTTTCACATCACTGGCGAAAAGACACATTTTTTTATTGCTTCTTATGCTTCATTATATACTTAGCTATCATATTAGAAGAAAAAAAAGGGGTGTCTATGAATTCGTTCCCTCACAATCTTCCAGCCCAAAGTATGAAAAATTGTACAGTATGAAAATTTGAAAGATTTTTTTTTCACATCACTAGCGAAAAGACACATTTTTTTATTACTAATTATGCTTCATTATATACTTAGCTATCATATTGGAAGAAAAAAAAGGGGTGTCTATGAATTCGTTCTCTCACAATCTTCCAGCCCAAAGTATGAAAAATTGTAAAGTATGAAAATTTTTAAAGTTTTTTTTTCACATCACTAGCGAAAAGACACATTTTTTTTATTGCTTATTATGCTTCATTATATACTTAGCTATCATATTAGAAGAAAAAAAGGGGTGTCTATGAATTCGTTCTCTCACAATCTTCCAGCCCAAAGTATGAAAAATTGTAAAGTATCAAAATTTGAAAGATTTTTTTGTATCACATCACTAGCGAAAAGACAATTTGTTTACATACGAGCTAGTTTAATGGAAAAAAGCTTAAGGAATGAATAAATATAATTTAATTCCCATGTAAATAAAATCCATACATGTAGGGAAACGGCTTTGTCAGGCTGTCTTCACACCGGTGGATACGCAGGTATAAAATTCGAGTAATGTCGCCGCAGATTCAAAATGGCGCACGCTAAAATATGACTAATGTGCGCAGTCGTCACATAGGTCATATTTGCGGGCATGATTTTGGATACAAAAACATACCTCGTTTTTTATTTAGTGAAAAAATCATTTATTTTACATAAATCTTATTTTAGATGATAGAGCGGAAAAAACTGAGTAGATTCATGTATTAAACTCATTTTCGTAAATTTTTCACATAAGTCAAATTTTACGTGCAGCGACGATATATTGTTTGAGTATTTGGTTTGTTCACAAATAAAATTTAATCTTGATATTCTAACCTTCACATTCTTTACAATCTGAGTTAAGAAAAAATTAAAATACATGAATGTGAGAGTTTTTTTTTATATTTTTAAAATCAATTACCAGTTTTCATAAGACACACTGGTCTAGTACATATACAAACATTGCTCAAGTGAAATTGCCTGTGATGGGCATAAGGCAAGCAAGCACTAAAGGGATAAAGTGTCTGCTTGTAGACGTGCATTAAATAAGAGCCTTGAATATAAATATATCTTTTCAACAACATTTATAGATTAACAATAAAATTATTCCACTCACAATGATGATCTTCCACGTACAGTAGAGGGAGAAGAAGTACCCGAGGCAGTTGAAGTACTTCCCCTGCAGAGTGGTGGACCACTGTATTCTCTCCAGCATGTTGCGTGTAGCGTGCGCCTCCAGGAACAACTGCCGGGACAGCTCCTCCAGCCCCGAGATCTCACACTTCAGTTGGGACACGTCTGCAATTTATAAAAAAACCTGAACAACCCACAGTCTCACAAGTTCAGGCCAAAAAAAAAGCTCATTTAAGCCTTTGCAGAAGTAATCACTCACTCAGGGAAGTAATTCTCTAGAGCTGTCCATCGTGTGGGAGACATTTCTCTTCCCCTCTTCACAACCCGTCGTTTCAGGTTGTTCTCATTACCACAGACAGCTTGTCTGAAGAACTGAAGAATGTGTTGTGTACATTGATACGACTTGGTTTTGTTTGTTAAGATTTTTTATTTTGACAGGCTCGCTAACTCAGACAAGATTCATATTAATAAAAACAAACAAGGATTCAGACAAAAGGACACCTTTATTACAATTAAGCTCTTAAATTTATATGACTGTATTTGGGCCGGCTGGTGAATTGCCAAACGAGCGTTGGGTTAAGTTTTGTCAGCAGACAGGGTCTTATTACTACATACTGGCGTATTAACATACACTAGCCAAAGTTAAGCAATCCAACATCTATTGAGAAGAACAAGAAAACGTAGCTCACTGTGAGTGTCCCTGCCAAGTGGGTTGGCGTAGGACTCCACAAACTTGTTCCACAGGCCGCGCCCCCCCTCCGCCCTGCCCCGCTGCAGGTACTGCTGCGACTGAGCCAGTGCAATCCTCTTCTTCTTCACCAGGGTCATGTCCAGCGTCTGCATCAGCTTCTTCTCGATGGACTGCACGTCTGACTGGTGGACGGGACTGCCAAACAATAATACACAATATTTATACTATTGTAATGTTTATTGGTTTTCAAGTATTAACTTTTTTTTTTTTTAATCCTGTGCGAAAGACTCCCTAGATTTCAGAGACTCTAGGGGGTCTATGACACTTGTTGTAGTGCCGCAGAGGTGTTTACGAGCTTGGTCGTCGCTACAAAGCACCAATACTCCAGCAAGACCCAGTTGCTGTAAGGCTGGATGGACCTTTAGTGACCGGTCATTGGTAAAGGTTTTATGAATTTTTCAACCCAGTGAAGAGCATATTTGAAAATATAAATGGTATATTTTTTGTGCTCCGCCGGGATTCAAATCCACAACCTTCCATTTACGAGTCCGAAGTGTTGCCACTAGGCTACGGACCGGTCAAGTGGTTAACGTTTCATTTGTCAATATAATGTTCATTTTATTGGAGCTGAATACAATTCATATGTTCATTTGGCAAATCACAACAACAAGAACATGGCGCCCTCTAGTGGCCTTGCTATTTAGGTCGGTAATACAGGTGGCGCTTTTGTCTGTATTACCAACCAGAGGACCATTGCATTATTTTGACACCTTTCTGCTAAAAAATCTAAATCTAAATCTAAGCTGCAAAGATATGTATCATTTGAGATTCATATTAAATGCATTCCCACAAGCAGACATGCATAATTTCGCGCTTACACATGCCGCATGTGGACCTACAATATAAAAAACCCAATCTCAAATGGACATAAGCCCTGCAACTCTTGCCGACCTTCCCTGAAACAGGGGTGACATTGGCAAAGTGAACCATTTTTTACAGTATGGGTGGTCAGCCGCATACCAACCTATCAGTCAAGGAATACAAGCAATTAATACATTCAAATATATAAAACAAATAAACTCTAAACAATTACTTAAACAGTAAAAAATTAAAATACTACAAAACATATTAAAAAAAAAAAAAAATTACCAGCCTCAGCTTTAACCGCCAGCATTACAGATCAACCACTGCTAATTTTATTATGAAAGTTTACCTTATAAAAATTGCCATAGATGTGTAAGGGTAGTTGACAGCACCAAAACCTGACAGTATCGCCATAACTGTAACTCCTATCACACCCACACGGGAAACCCCCTGCTCCATAGACAATATTCCCTGAAAATGTGGCAAAAAACGATACACAATATTTCTAAATTACCCGATTGCAAGTGTGATTCCCATCGGCTTTCCTATTGAAAATTGTCAAAAAATATTCAGAAAAGTATTTTAAAAAATTCAAAATATCTACTTTTGTAATTACAGCGCGTGCGCTATTTTTTAAATTCCCGCGGCGCGGCAGCTCGTCATTTTCTATACTGCATACTAGATAGTTAACAAAAATATCATTCTTACTTTTTGACTGGATTATGAAAATATCAAGTTTCTAAATTTAAAAGCATTCTCGCATCAAGATTCATGACGGAAGATTCAAAAAAATTTCAAAGCCACCTTAATCATGCTTGAAGCTCTCTGTTTTATTTAGCATCAGAGTTGTCATGTACAGTTAAGGTATGGCCATTTTTCTACAAGTATTTTTTCACAACGTGAACCTTTTTCAATTGTTTTATTTTAACTGGCTTCCCTTCTGTAAAATTTCACCCTTCGCCACTGATGTATACCAGTGGCAAAGGGTGCCATACAACTTGATTCCCATCGGTTTCCCTTTTGAAATGAGGCAAAAATGATAATAAGGTAGACTGCATGGTTTCAATGGGGAAAAAATATGTATTGTTTCTTTGGTTTTAAATGTATTTTTTTACTTTGTGCCTATATTTTATAACTACTTTGTTGCCTCATTTTAAAAGGGAAGCCGATGGAAATCGAGTTGTATGGCACCCTTCGCCACTGACGTATACGCAACTTTTTAAATCCACCCAGAGTCACACTTACCTGTTTTGGACTTAAAATGGGGAACGGATCACCAAGCTTCCAAAAGAAGTACAGGTACACAAACCAAACTAAGGCGGTGATGGGACGAATGAAGTTTGGTCGAACTGAAAATAAAAATGGCAACATTACGTAATGGAACATAATTTTGAATGGAGTATGGAGGGAGGAAATGTGAGTTGCTTATGAAAAAACTACGCAATATTTTGATTATGGTTGCTAAGGACCCAAGTCTGTGATGTCATCCCACTGAGAGAGATTTTCAAAATGGAACTTTGTTACGACTTCATTGCACAATTCTAAACCAGGGTGAGCTGTCTTGTCTTAGCTAGCGATAACATTGGTTGATAACAAATGAAAAAACATGGTTCTATCTCTCTGACAACCAAAAAAGCTCTCGTCACCCCAAGGCTACAGGAGACCAGGGCTGGAAGTCTCATCACCATGGTAATTCTTACCTACCGAATATCGGTATCAGCTGTTCACTTGCAGCCATCTTTTATTGACAGATCTTTATACAAATATTACCGATATTCAGTAGGTAAGAATTACCTTTGTTTGGGGGCATACATCTGAGAGCTTTGAATGAATATATCCTTGCAACTTAGATTATAGATTATAGATAGATGAGACTTTCAGCCCAGGAAAGCAAAAAATGAGATGGGTGGTGTCAACGCAGATGCAGCCAGAGTAGACGTATGTAGTTGGAGAGCAAATGCGATGGACAGGCAAGAGTGGAGAAGAATCCTGGATTCAGTTAAGCTCATGATGATGATGTATGGTTCGCATATTAAATATGCAGCTTAGATACATTGAGATACTAATCTAAAATCTAAATCTGAAATCTAAGCTGCAAGGATGTTAACATTTAAGGCGCATATGAAATGCATGCCTACAGACAGGCACATGTAGGTTCGCGCCTACACATTCTGCATGTGTGCATACAAAGAAAACCTCACATGGACATAAACCTTGCAACTCCTGCCGCCGTTCCCTGAACCGGGGTGGCATTGGCAAAAGTGAACCGATTTTTACAGCACGGGTGGTCAGCCTCGTACCATACTAAGAACTATAAATTAATCAAAGGGTGTTGTCCATCTTACCAAATCTAATATTGCTGATGCAGAAGTATCCTATGTAGAACGGTATCACAGCTATCACCATGAACAGCATCAGATACAACACCAGGTTCCAATGGAAGTAACGTGAACTGAAAAGCAAATCAAATACAGAAAGTCGTTCATAAAATAGTGGCAACTCTTGCCGCTCTTCCCTGAAACAGGAGCGACATCACAAATGAAGACTACAGGGGAAGAACAAGGAATGTCAGTTGAAGAACATTATGAGTAAATCAAAATTTGAAATCATGGTTATTGCCTGTCACAAAGAACCGGAAATACCGCCATAAACTGTGATAGCGACTGTTGTTGCATTACATATCTTGCAGAGCTTTAGATACACACAGATGCCACTAGATTTTACTTTTTTTCTTACTTATGTACCAATTTTTTTTTTAAATAGATTTGTGAAGAGGAATGCAATTCACCAACCTATTCTGCCTGGCCAGAAACAGGTATTAATATCATCATTTAATAATTCATTTTTGTTTATTTTTAATGAATTATTAAATAATAATTACCCAATAACATCTGTTGAACCAGGGTCAAAGTTATGGTCAAATGACCCAAACGGGGATCGAACCAACGTTGTTCCATTCGAAACACTCTGACATTCCTTGTTTTTCCCCTGTAGTCTTCAAATGTGAATCATACTCTTACATTGGTTATTATGCAAGCACTTACCTTGAATCAAGATATCCAATAATCTCAAATATAATCAGCTCAAACATGGTGCAGCTGAGCGCAAACGTGACGGAGAATATGAGCTGCACCAGCAGGTGGTGCACCTCGTAGTCCCTGAACAGCTGCTTCACAAAGAACACCCATCCTCCCATGAAGAATAAGATCTAGAATAGAATAACACACTTAATGAATCAAATGTGACTGAGTATATATGCTCTACAAGCAGGTGGTGCACTTCGTAGTCCCTGAACAGCTGCTTCACAAAGAACACCCATCCTCCCATGAAGAATAAGATCTAGAATAGAATAACACACTTAATGAATCAAACGTGACGGAGTGTATATGTTGCACCAGCAGGCGGTGCACCTCATAGTCCCTGAACAGCTGCTTCACAAAGAACACCCATCCTCCCATGAAGAATAAGATCTAGAATAGAATAACACACTTAATGAATCAAACGTGACGGAGTGTATATGTTGCACCAGCAGGCGGTGCACCTCATAGTCCCTGAACAGCTGCTTCACAAAGAACACCCATCCTCCCATGAAGAATAAGATCTAGAATAGAATAACACACTTAATGAATCAAACGTGACGGAGTGTATATGTTGCACCAGCAGGCGGTGCACCTCATAGTCCCTGAACAGCTGCTTCACAAAGAACACCCATCCTCCCATGAAGAATAAGATCTAGAATAGAATAACACACTTAATGAATCAAATGTGACGGAGTGTATATGCTGCACCAGCAGGTGGTGCATCTTGATTGACAGTTTTCTTTGACGGTTGCCTGGAAACTGATTATAACAAGACCTTGCATTACTAAGGACTATGGGTTAAGACGTAAGCAATTCGGAGAGCGAACTTTAAATGTGTATAAGTCCAACAGACTAAGAAAGTGCCAAAGACCAAGTGAAAGGAGGATGCTGGAAATCAGCCTCAAGCGCAGGGTGCCTAACCAGGAGATCTGTCGACGCACTGGTGTTACCGATGTCTTATAGCGCATAGCCTGCTTAAGAGTGGCACTGGGCAGGTCACGTCGCAAGACAGGTGGCCGAAAAGGATCACCCAATGGCGACCTAGGATGTCCAAGCGGGGAGACCCTAACTGAGGTGGTTGAACGACATCAAGGGAACTGCAGGCCTGGAATGGCTGAACACAGAATTTACTAGAAAGGCATGGAGAAGTTTGGAGAAGGCCTATTTCCAGGAGTAAAATGAGAAATTCTAAGAAAAAATAAGAAAATATATACATGTGTCACTAAGATTAAAGATGTTATAGAACAAATTCATAGTGAGTATCTAATCTTATGAAAATATCAACAAACATAACCTGTGATATCAATATTATCGAAGTGTCTTCTATGAACCCCATTTTGAAATTTAAACCAGTACTCGATAAATCACAAATTTTAATCATAAATGTTTTTCCAACATATTGTTTCAATATTTCACAGTTTTTTTTCAAATTGACAATATTTTTATTTTTGAAACGAACGTCACAATGACATTTCTCACCGGCTACGTTTCATGTGGTGCGGCCAACCTGTTAAATTATTTCAACTTTCAAACATGTTTGAGTTAGCGCTCACACATGTTTCACGCTTACCTCCTAAATAAAACGCAAATCTCAGATGAATGAATCCAAACTGTTCAACTTTTCTCTGAAGCAGGAGTATTATTAGCAAATGTCACCTATTTGTTTACAGGATTGGAGGTCAGGCTACTTGGTTTTGGGTTATAATGACCCAACGAAAGTCATTAAATTATCTGATTTTTTTTTTATGACATCGGTCATGAAAGTTTAAAAGTTTTTTTTTTTTGTATTTTATTTATTTCAAAATATTCCGTAATAGGTATTGCAATGGTAAAAACATGTTGGCAGCACGCACGCAGTGACATCTAGCGTACAAAAATATAACTAAAACGTGTTCAATACACCAAAGGCGTGTCAATAAAAAAACGTAGGCAAAACTAGCCTTTAAATACTTTGTCATACGGTCGTTTTTTACATAGCACATTTTATGATTTTTTGACGTTTTAATATTGGACTCCCGGTGTGATGGCATTTGTCATCGGGACTTCGTAAAATTGTTGATTTCTATCAAATTTCTTTAGTTAGTCGAATTGAATTATAAATACATGAAAAATGGACAGTAAAGGCAGGAAAGTGATTGTCTGTGACAATGGCACCGGCGTAAGTACAACATTTCTCTGGTATCCCTTTCTTCTACTCGATATTACTAACCCCATCTTTGCGGGAGTGCTGCTTCACTGATAAGAAAACTGAGCAATGTTTTAAAACGCTCCCAAACCAAGAAATGTAATATACGGAAATCCTGAAAAAGCGCCTCATTTTTCGAACTGAAATTCTATTCCATTTTTGAATTTGAATTATCTGACAGCAACAAATGTATGGGGATAGAAATCGTCTCAGCACATGAATTGATATAGACAAAATTGTGTGTCACACGGCCGGGTTGCTAGGGAAAAGGCATGCAAATATTTTGTGAAAAGTTGTTAAGGAGTAATGATTGCTGCTCCATACAGGTGTGACGTTTGCCCGCCTAGAAAAATGTTCTTAATTCAAATTTGTGCTGAGTCCATTGTAACACCTTTATGAATCATGCTTGATGCGTTTTGTTTGATTGCCGTCTGTCCATCTTTAAAAAGTGATCAGGAAAATCAGGTGCTGTAGTAGAAAAAAAGTGATCATAGGTCATGCAGGCAATCAGCGATCATCATTGTGTTTTACACAAGATTTCTCAGCTTTCTTTATCCACATTTTTTGTCAAATGAGGTGTTAACTTGTATTCATATTTTCAGGGACCTAATACGCCAGATTCTTTCTCACAGACAACCTGCATATACCTCCTCCTCTAGTCCTCTCGAAGCAAACTAGGGCAACTCGTAGGGCGACTCACATTCATCCCTTTGCAGTCGACATCAATACTATGAGAATTGATGTCGACATTACTTTGCCAAACTGCCCGCTTATGGAACGAGTTACCGATATCTGTGTTCCCACCTCAATTTAATCGTGCTTTATTCCAAACCAGTATCAATCGCTACTTCATTTCAGTGTCTCAAAACAAAGGCAATGCAACGCACAACACAACACTACGCAGCTAGCAGCGCTTCTATAAAGAATCAGTACATCAGCCGCCAGCTCACCAACGCACAGAAATCTAGGGAGTCTCCCGCATAGGATTCCTTTAATAAATTACAAATCAACCTTTTTTTTCAGTTTGTGAAGTGTGGCTATGCTGGTAGCAATTTCCCCGCTCACATTTTTCCCTCCATTGTTGGGAGGCCAATAATCCGTGCTGAAAACAAGATTGGCGACATTGATGTCAAGGTAAGAGTACTCCCCATTAAATTTATTTTGCACATTTCAAAACAACAAAAGTTGTGACTTCACGTGGAATAGTCTATCCTGTGTTATGAAATAGGTCAAGGCCTTTTTATAAATTTTAGTAAATAATCATTTTTGGTTTTCTCTAATAAGATCTTTTGATCTGTGATGAGGTCCGCACGTGAATCGAAATAGACAAAATTGTGTCATCACTCGGCTGGGTTGCTACGGAAAATGAAAATAAATATTTCGTTATTAGTTGCTAAGGACAGCAGTCCCATACAAGACTGACGATTGCTCGCCTAAAAAAAGTTCATAAATCAAAAATGTTTGGAATCCATTCACTTGCTAACTTCATACCAACTCATGGATCCTAAGATGACAACGTCCAGCTATCTTTCCACCTTTTAAGAGGTCTTTGTAAAAAATAAATAATAATATTAGGATGATTTATTTGGTGAGCGCTGTTTTTGTGTGTATCACACCTCAAGAGCCCTCTGCGAGCTTGATCGTCGCTGTAGAAAGCGCCAATTCTCAAGCAAGACCCAGTTGTTGTAAGGTTGGATGGACCTTTCAGTGACCGGTCTTTGGTAAAGGTTTATGAATTTTTCAACTCAGCGAAGAGCACATTCGAAATATAAATGGTATATTTTTTGTGCTCCGCCGGGATCCGAATCCACAACCTTCCATTTACGAGTCCGAAGTGTTGCCACTGGACTACGGACCGGTCCATGTTGTAGTCTTTGGTGACTCATTCTGGAGACATGATCTCTTCAAAATCCCATCCTAGATCTACTCTATCTCACCATGTCAATTTAAATATTATTTTTTATATTTTTCAGGAATTATGTGTTAATGTAAGTGACAAAAAAAAAAGTGTTGTAAGCCTGTCGTATTGAGTGAATTTAGACGCCAATAATCAAGCATTCAGGCTTTTACTTTTGATTATACTTTAACTGATTTGTGTGTTTAATGTAATGATAGATTTTGATGAACAAGCATGTCGAATGAATGATGAGATGTCTTTAAAATTGTAACAAAAATAACCACTTTTCTAAATGACTAATGACCGATATTATAAACAGTTATCTATGCAAATACATATCCGTTTTTAGAATTCTCTGCATCGTCACGTATTCAGTGCAATTCTAACAATCTAAACGGGTGCAAACTTCACGAAATCTAAACACATTTCATTTTCTTTGCAATCAAAATTTTATTTAAATTTTCCAGTATATGTCTGCCTAAAATTTAAGAAAAAAATATTAAGGATCTATTTTAAAGTAGATCATAAAATGTTAATGAAAAAAACATACCTTAAACTTAATCATTTGTAATTTTGTGGAATACTGTCATTTACTGAATAAAATTGCAAAAATGACCCTTTTCATCTATTGACAAGCAATTAAAGCTACCGGCATACAATCGGGGCTATTCTTAGACATTTTAATTGTCGGTTGAGCCCACACTTTGACAAACTAATGATTTGTTTGTATGAAGATCTGTCAATCCAAGATGGTGAACAGCTGATTTGTCTTCATACAAATATTACCAAATTCGGTAGGTAAGAATGACCGTGCTGATGAAACTTCCAGCTCAGGCACCATTAGTTTGTCAAAGCGTGGGCTCAACCGACGACTAACATGTCTAAGAATAGCCGCGAATGTGTTTAGTACCTTGAGTATAAAATACTGCATAAACTCCCCTCGATTGCGGAAATAGAAAAAATGCAAGAAAATTAAATCACTCACAAGGGGCACTGTTGTATCTTCCATATTTTTTTCTATTTACACGATCGAGGGGTGTTTATGTATGTTTTATACTCAAGGTAATGTACCCTTAGTACGAGTTGCAAAACTTGAAAAAAGTAAAGTTAACGGAAGATAGTAAAGAGTGATTTCTCCCAAAATCTGCAGTTTTGGTTTCTTACACTTTGTGCTTATGGTCTTAGCAAAAGAGTTACAGTGATGAAGAAAATCAAGTTTAAACAAACAAAAATGGCAGATTTTGGGGGAAATCACTCTTTAATAATTGCCGTAAACTTTACATTACTTAAGTTTTGCAACTCGCACTAAGGGTTCTGTTCTCAAAAAAAGGATTTTATTTTATTGCCCTTTAATAAAACACTTTTTTAACTAATTATTGTTTCCTATTTGAGTGTTGCCATTCCAAATCCTATCTCACACAATGTTAACAATGTCATCCTGTATTGAATGATTCTTGCATCGAACTCTACTAAAACATAATGCTCTCCTAATTTTAAATGTTTTGTTCTGCCAATGCTTTCATTCAGGAAACTGGCTCAGATCCAATATCGGTAAGTTGACGATGAATGTGAAAACATTACTTAGAAATAACTTTTTTAGATGTAAGTTTTTACTTTCACAAATTTTTGATGATAATATATGCCTAAGTGCCTTTTTGAATCCAATACTAATTTGTTTTCTGTTATTTTGTTCAGGATCTTATGGTTGGGGATGAAGCCTCAAAGCTCAGGTCTTTGCTGGAAGTCAACTATCCCATGGAAAATGGCGTAAGTATAGTCCCATTCAATCTCAAACATAAACTTATCTGAAGCCAAAACTTCTGCCTGTCCTGCCCCAGCAGTCTCGACATATCTACCGATCGTATATGTAGATAAAAAGCGATTAAACATGTCCTCGCGTGAACATGTAATATCCCGGTAAAAAATTTGATCAACTGTTCATGTGCGGCCATGTTTTATTTGGCTCCTTGGGATACTCGTTCCTACTCATTAATAACCCAAACATTACAGACTCTATCTTTCGGAGTGTAACCAATCATTCATGTTTTATAATAATTCTGTGTGGCTTGTGTAGGTTGTTATTTTGTTCTTAATTAAGTATGGCAACAACAATTTGCCTTTATTGAGGCCCCCATCCTAAAAGATAAGATTTTAAAAAATGTAATTTGTCATGTATGTTCCTTGACTTATAGGTTGTTATGCGGCTGACCACCCATAATATAAAAATTGGTTCACTTTGCCAATGTCACCCCTGTTTCAGGGAAGGACGGCAAGAGTTGCAAGGCTTATGTTCATTTGAGATTGGGTTTTTATATTGTAGGTCCACATGCGGCATGTGTTAGCGCGAAATTATACATATCTGCTTGTGGGAATGCATTTAGTATAAATCTTAAATGATATATATCTTTGCAGCTTAGATTAGATTAGATTAGATCCTACCTACCTAATTTAAAAAAACTTCCTTTCAGGACCTCAGTCTTTCAACTTATATTATATTTTTTATGGTTTGTGTATTCACATGAATATTATGAGTATATCTTTAACCCTTTAACTGCGAGTGACACGCATAGGCGTCAAGTGTAAACTTGCATACAGTGCGGCTGTCAATCATAGACGTCATCCAACTTTGAACTTATCCCGACATCTGTGTTAAAGAATTCAAAAGTCTGCAAGTGAAATGTGCTACACTTTTGAGATTTTTTTTCTTGTGTAACTATTACATGTGACTGCACATAGTTTGTTCACAAGTGTGGTCAATCAATTAAGGTAGGAAACAGTAAATGTTTTAGAAATGTGCTTGAAAAAGTGTTCCGTACTGGGGGTATATATACGGCCAGAATATTCAGAAGTGAAAAGGTTAAGCAATAGATTTGATGACCTTTCTTATGAGTTTTACCTCATTACATTCTTACCGATAATTCCTTGTTTATAATTGTTTCCTATGGCTGTGCAGGTTGTCAGGAACTGGGACGACATGTGCCACGTGTGGGACTACACTTTTGGCCCCAGCAAGATGGACATCAACCCCAAGGAGACCAAGATCCTGCTGACGGAGCCTCCCATGAACCCCACCAAGAACAGGGAGAAGATGGTGGAGGTGACTACCATCATTTATTCATTTCAAAAAGTAACAGACCCTCTGGAAGGACTGCCCATGTCATGGAGGGATAGATGGACATCCATATACCCATAGCATGATTTGAAGAACAAAAAGACTCAGTCCTTCCTAAAGTCCATTTTACGCAATTATTAACCTCTAGAGTGCCAGCAATTTTCTGCCGTAATCCAGCCACCCAACTCTTGGTTTTGAAATTAAACATAGATTTTTTATGTCAGAAGACAGTGAAGCAAAGTTTTTTTAATGCCTAACAAAGTAGGAACTCACTAGTGATGTATTTTCTGCACTGCCTTAAAATATTATGATTAAGAAAAAAACATTGTGTTCAAAAAATAGACTTATCTCATTATTATGCGTGGGTGGTGGTCATGTACGCTAAATAAGTACATAAAATATCGGGGGTTATCGGGGTTATAGCCGCGTGGGCCAAGAGGGCTGATCTTTCTAGCGTGTTTCGAATGGAACAACGTTGGTTCGATCCCCGCTTGGGTCACTTGACTTTAACTTTGACCCTGGTTCAACAGATGTTATTGGGTACTTATTATTTAATAATTCATTAATAATAAACAATAATGAATTATTAAATTATGATATTAATACCTGTTTCTGGCCAGGCAGAATAGGTTGGTGAATTGCATTCCTCTTCACAAATCTATTTTTTTATTAAAAAAAAAAAAAAAAAAAAAAGTAGGGGCCAGTGACCCTCTGTAATGGATTCCGGCACTCGGGAGATTAATCAAGTTAATATCAATTATACTTTTACAGTATCCAGCCGCCATTTCACTAGGGGTGTCCAGTAGCTCGCAGATGTGTCTCCCCTTCATTCTGTCCTTGCACACTTCTCTCATCTCCTCGACATCCATCACTCTCTGCATACATGCTCTTCTCTTTTTCTCCCTCTGCAGCTTCCAGCCATTTGCAATCTCGTAAATTTGATGGATTCATTATTTTTTCAGTCTTCTCCTTCCGCACTAACATTTGCACACTTTTATGTTAGGCATGCACCGTCTGTTCTTTCCAATAATTGTAAAGACTGAAAAAAATCCAATTTACTTTATTTTAAAGATATGTATAACACTCAAACGCTTTCCAAAACGCAGTGCGGCCGTCTAGCTAAGCTGTGACGTCAAAGTGACGTAGATGGATCCGCTAGTCACCTAGGCCCGTCGATACACTTGTTTGAAATACATAATATCTGAAGATCCATCGACGTCACATTGACCTAAATAAAAAAATGACGGGCTTTACCGAAATCGAAAATGCGCAAATTTTAAAGAGCTCATATTTAAAAACAACATCAGATATTATTTCTTTTAAAACGCAGATGCATTAAAAAAAAATTAGGTTACATTTTAATGTGTGTTATTTTGTTGCAGACCATGTTTGAGAAGTACGGCTTTGACAGCTTGTACGTGGCCATCCAGGCTGTTCTCACTTTATACGCCCAGGGGCTTCTCTCCGGCGTTGTAGTGGATTCAGGCGACGGAGTGACCCACATTTGTCCTGTGTACGAGGACTTCTCTCTGCCCCACCTCACCCGGAGACTGGATATAGCGGGCAGGGACATCACCAAGTATCTGATCAAGGTAAAAATATTCTGACTCTCTCTGGCGGTGTCTCCAACTCTTCCTGTTCCCTCCAGTCTTCCCTCAAGGGCAAACATACAAAAGAATATAATGAGAGCTGTCTATATATAATCTAAATTGGAAAGAGAAATTGTCATTTAAAGCTCATATTTAATGCACGTCCACAAGCAAGCACCTGTAAGTTCACGTTAACACATACAAAATGAACCAAACTTCACATGAGCATAATACCTGCAGCTCTAGATGCCTTTCCCTGAAACCGAGGTGGCATTGACAACAGGATCCGGTCCTAGTACAGATCCCTGTAATCTGAGTGCCGAAGGGTGTGGACGCATGTCAAAACGCTCCTCCATGTGCTTTGTTTTTCAAATCTTGAAGGTAATTGAAACTTGTCTTTTACATACCCAGTGGCTAAGACCAGATATTGATACTAGGTTGGAATTTTTGTGTTTTTTTTGGTTGTGTACCACGTGGTCACTATGGCAGTAATGCACATTGCTGTTCTGTGGGCCTCCGAGGTTAGACGATGAGATGGTGAATCGGGGGCCCGCAGGAGCTGACAATTCCTGTTGCCGTATTGTGAAGGGAGTGTCAGATGGCCTCTGCAGGGGTGCCAAAAGCTTTGCCGGGTACAGTGGGAAACCACAGTGGCCTGGTAAAAGCAAACATAAGAAAGAAGATGAATGGAATATTGCTACTTTGAATGTAAGAGGTGAATTGAAAGAGCTATGTAAGGGTAGGAAAAATTGGAGGTAACTCTGCAGAGGCTCTGGCCACCCCTAGGGGAATGGCGAGCAAGATCTCTGCAATCCACCGCCGATATCAGATCCGAGATGACCGTCAGCAAGTGTTTCAGTCAAATGACATTTTCGATAGGCTGGTTTTGTTGTGTTATGATTATATTGTGTTACGTGATGTTGCAGTTGCTGTTGCTGCGAGGCTACGCCTTCAACCACTCGGCGGACTTTGAGACGGTGCGCATGATGAAGGAGAAGCTCTGCTACATCGGCTACAACATAGAGCAGGAGCAGAAGCTGGCGCTGGAGACTACAGTGCTCGTGGAACCATACGTCGTAAGTTATTCTTAACTTATAGATTGGAATTTTTAGGGAACCGTTGTGCCTAGATTCTAAGCTCCTAGAGCTAGTTTCTTAAAGCAACTCCCCATGGTGATGTGAATGGTTAAAGAGGAAAGAAAAGACCGAGAAAAGAATGATAAAAAGATATGAGAAAAAGAGTTGGCTATTGTGGTAGACGAAGGCCGAGATATGTGTTTTTTAAATTAGGGATGTTATGGATATAAAGTTTCGGATATGGATATGAAAAAAGATATTGCAATTACATTATTTAGGTTACGGATATGGATATGGATATTTTATTATTTCGGATATCTGTAGTTTCGGATAGTTTTGGTTACGGATATCAGATTTTTAAACAATGGCAAAAGAATAATAATAAAAAAAATAACATATTTTTAAATTTTACAAATGTTCATTTTAGTTTTATCTCGCTTCCACATCGATTGACATGAGGACCACTTACAGGGAAGAACAAGACAGAGATAATTATGGATTTTTTTAAACTGCGTTCCTTGACTTATAGGTTGTTATGCGGCTGACCACCCATAATATAAAAATTGGTTCACTTTGCCAATGTCACCCCTGTTTCAGGGAAGGACGGCAAGAGTTGCAAGGCTTATGTTCATTTGAGATTGGGTTTTTATATTGTAGGTCCACATGCGGCATGTGTTAGCGCGAAATTATACATATCTGCTTGTGGGAATGCATTTAGTGTAAATCTTAAATGATATATATCTTTGCAGCTTAGATTAGATTAGCGTAACACGTGTTTTAGTACCTATGGTTTTTAGTTTTTACTTGTTTGTTGAAAGTCGACGAGCGTAAACGAAAACTTGTCAAAACATGTTTCACTTAGATTCCTCCATTATCCGAAACTTTTATTTCGGTTACGGATACGGATATTTTTTATTTTGAATTTCCGATAGTTTTGGATACGGATAAGGATATCCATAACATCCCTGTTTAAAATGTGTGTTGTTTTCACAGCTCCCTGATGGCAGGATCATCAAGGTGGGTGGAGAGCGTTTTGAAGCCCCCGAGGTATTGTTCCAGCCTCATCTCATCAATGTTGAAGGCCAGGGCATTGCTGAGCTCGTGTTTTCTACTATACAGGTACTGAAATTATTAAATTCTATTTCAAATTATCAGTCAAAAAATTCTGTGACCAATTTTGTAATGGAACCTGCACATTTAAAATGTGGAGAAAAAATGTGATTTTGTGTGAAGTCACAACTTTTTTGATATTTCCAAATGTGCTGCCATTGTCCTTTAAAAACCAACAGCTTTTACCTTCCTCACATTAGGTTATAGTCTATTCCACTCTATTGGGTCCGCAAACTGTAAAGCGTGATCCTCAAAATTAATGTGTGTCTGACGGTGCAGCTAGACCAAGTCAAACATCCCATCCCACGCAGATCTGAGCATCTGGCACCTCAAACGCATCTCAAATATTGAGAACATTCCTAACAAATATGAAGGAGCCGCACCATTTACAGCTTTGCAAACCATCAGACACACAGGGTAGAACACCCTCTCAAGAAAATGAAGCTAGTGCAGGAGAGTTGCTTTCCGCAATCTGTTGCCGTGGTCTGTGGGAGCTGGAGCTTCCGGACATTTTAGCTATGTCGACGATGGGCTTCTTCAGCGTGAAAGTGAAATAATGAAGATGATTTCACTTTCACGCTGAAGAAACCCATTGTAGTCATGGGGGAAACGTTTAGAAGCTCCATCTCCCACAGACCACAGCAACAGATCCTGGAAAGCAACTCTCCAGCATCATCAACCAACCGTGTAAGCCCAAAACTCCTATTCCAAGCTAATTTATTTATTTATTTATTTATTAACGGCACTTAGTGCCTTTTACATGAAATGGTTACATAGTTTCAAAAATAACACAAATACATAAAAATACCAAAAAGATGTAAAGTATATGAAAGTAAAATGAAACAAATAAACACAATAACAAAAACTATATAAAAATAAGAATAAAAATCAAAGTTACTATCTAGAGAAAAAATATAAATCAAAAAATATAAATCAAAAATCAAATGAAACATACAAGCAACAGAAATAAAAACACTATTCATCCAAAAAGTACCTCAACAGACCAGCTCTATACCTATCAAAGTTATTGTTGGGTGGGTCAAAGTCCAGTGTACAGGTATTACCACTACGTTGAAGGCGATTTATGCAACTGTTATATTGTGCATTTGTATTGGAAGCTACAGGGCGATAAGGAACTATCTGACGAGATCCCTGTCGCGGAACAAAAAAATTAATAGTTTCAAGCAACATCGGGCAATCTATTAGACCATTCTTAATTTTATAGAGTGTGAGTAAATCAATAATTTTTCTCCTATTAGACAAACTAGTTAAATTAAGTAAGGAGTTAAGGAAGATGGGGTCAAAATTAGCAATAGGAATATTTAGTTTAAAATTAACGATTTTTAAAAATTTAGTATGAACTTTTTCAATATTGTCAATATGGACCGAGAAGTGAGGAGACCAGATGGTAGAACAGTATTCTAAAACGCTACGGACCAGTGAAGTATAAAGAATTTTTATTGTTTGTAAATCACGGAAATCTTTGGTAATTCGGAAAACAAAGCCAAGCATTTTCATACTTTTAGCGCGGATATCGTTAATGTGGGCGACGAATGAGAGTTTATGATCAAACAGAACCCCCAAGTCAGAGATGACTAAAACATTATTTAATAAGTTATGATTAATAACATAATCTTTAATCAATGGGTTTTTTATTCTATAAAAACGCATCACTTGACATTTGGATATATTAAGATTAAGATGATTAAGTGAACACCAGTTATTTAATCTATCAAGTGTCGATTGTAGTTTAATACAATCGTTGATTGAGTCGATCTCACGAAAAATTTTAATGTCATCCGCAAACAAAAGTACATTACAGTCCTGGACAACATTAACAATATCGTCAATGAATAATAAAAATAGCAGCGGACCAAGATGAGATCCCTGTGGGACACCACTAGTTTGTGTAAAAGGATCAGACTCAGAGTTATTTATTTTCACGATCAGGGAACGATTCATAATATAACTCCTAATCCACAACAAAAAGCTACCAGATACTCCCATTGCTTCCAGCTTCGTAAGCAAGATATTGTGAGAAACTCTATCAAAAGCTTTAGCGAAATCTGTGTAAATAACATCGATCTGTTTACGTCTAGATGATGCAGTTACGTCTAGCTAATGCAGTTTCCTTAACAATGAAGCAATAGTCAATGCTCTACATGTAATACTATGCTTCCAGGCGGCAGACATAGACATCCGCAACGAGCTGTACAAGCACATAGTGCTGAGCGGGGGCTCCACCATGTACCCAGGGCTGCCCTCCCGCCTGGAGAGGGAGATCAAGCAGCTCTACCTGGAGAGGGTGCTCAAGAACGATACCGACAAGCTCGCTGTAAGATCCCTCTCTCTATCTCTCTAATCATATCAGCGGGGGCTCCACCATGTACCCAGGGCTGCCCTCCCGCCTGGAGAGGGAGATCAAGAACGATAAGGCAAGCTCTGTAAGATAATGATTGTACATTGTTCATTTCAGACTGAATCAGTGACGAATGACCGACAATGTAAAGAGATGGACCCGTCGTGTTTTTTGAGTGAATTATAAAATTAAATAAAACATCCAAAAAGTTTACCTTAATGACAAAGTTTTAAAGTTACAGATCAAAATGTAAAAAAAAAAATGCAAATTCATAAAAAGAAACATCAAAATTTTAGAATAGCTTTTTTTGCCTTTTAGTTGCAGAGAAAAAAAACAAACAGCAAAAATGAATGTTTTTAAAAAAGTGAAGCGCTTGATTAATAAGTGAAAGAATCTTTTTTATCAATATTTTATTTGATCAAGTGTCGACAAAACACATTGTATACAGACAGGAACTCTCCAGCTTTCCTGCAGGATTCATAGATTTGCTGTGTTACTTTCAGAAATTCAAGATCCGCATTGAGGATCCGCCAATGAGAAAGGACATGGTGTTTATCGGTGGCGCTGTGTTGGCCGACGTCATGAAGGACCGCGACACCTTCTGGGTCTCTAAAGCCGAATACGAAGAACAGGTACGACAGCTGTTTATATACAAGTACAATTCTGTTACAATGACGTGTCAAAATTTCAGGTTTCACACAAAATATTATCAGAAAGTCTCGCTGCACATATGTATTGCAACTTCTTACCTTGTGGCCCTCAAAGGAGTCGCATTTGGTGTGTGAAACCTTATTATTTTTGCAGATATGGGAGCTGGCTTTACGCTGATTACTTCAGTTGCAGTGGGGGCAGGGATTTCCCAGATTTATATTTTTCGCGGCAGGCAAATGTCACACATTTATGTTGCTAGAGTCCATAGCTACCAATAACAAAATTTGTCATTGCTTCTGATGATGCCTATTTTTTTTTTAATCGAATGTTTCTTTGAAATGAAAATATTGGTATGAGGCTGACTACCCATACTGTAAAAAATGGTTCACTGGCCAATGTCACCCCTGTTTCAGGTAAGGTCGGCCAGAGTTGCAGGGCTTATGTTGTTATGTTATTTGAGATTGGGTTTTTATGTTGTAAGTTCACATGCGGCATATGTAAGCGCAAATTTATACATTTCTGCTTATGGGAATGCATGTAAAATGGATCTCAAATGTAATATATCTTTGCAACTTAGATTATAGATTATTGATATGTATACAAAGAACTTTATTGTGTGAACCATCAACCCTTAAAAAACACAATAACAAAATATTAGTTAACCTTCTCCCTAGCAACCCGGCTGTTTGACATAATCTTTTTCTTTGCTTTGTCAAATATGCGGACCTTTTTCCAGTACTCCTTATTGTAATATTATTACTTTTAAATATAATAATTGAATTAATGTTTTTTTCAATTTTGAATTTGTTTCAGGGCTTGAATTGTATAAAAAAACTGGGACCCAGAGCGAGTTAGTCATCATCATAGCGTTTTAAATTTTCATTAATAATATTAAAACACATACATGCTTGCATATTCTTTAAAAGATATTGTCGTTCTACCCTGCAAAACGCATGTCACCACCTTAAAGGTAAAACTGAAAAGTGCTGATTCACTGATTTGAGAAATTGTGGATAAAACATTCTATTGGTTGTAACTTCTCATTGTAAATGAACTAATTATAAGGAAGTGCTCATGAAAAACTTCTAAACTACAGGATTTTCACACTTTTTTCAGTGATTTCTCTCGTAAAGAGTAGGGAAGAAACCCATATTAGCTTCATATGTAACTTATTCAGTTTTACCTTTAAGGTATCAATATATTCTATAATCTATTATGGGATATGTGTGTTTTACAAGATACAACGACGATGTGCGTAATTTCACTGTTATCTCCTAAATTTTGAGTCCTTTTTATTGATAAAAAAATGTGGTTAGAAAGGCATTTAACCAAACTATTTTGCCTGCTCAATATATTTGGTGAGCGCTATTTTTGTGTGAATCACGCCTCAAGAGACCTCTGCGAGCTTGGTCATTATGTAGAAAGCAACTTTTCAAGCAAGACCCAATTGCTGTAAAGCTGGATGTGCTTTTGGTAGACGGTCTCAGAAAAAAAGTTTTGATTTCGGTGAGAAAACCTCAATTTTTATGGGTTAACAGTGAAATTTTGCGTCAAATGTCAAATTCATTGTCGACACATTATGACTGTATTTAAAATATTCACATTTGTTTATAATTGTCATCAGCAGAAACTTTTTTATTTACAGTTTAAGGTTGGACTTAACTTTATTGCAATAATAATAGTAATTCATATTTGATTCGTAAATCAAAGTTGCCAATCTAGGATTCGTTTCAGAAACGAGTTTCAGAAAATACGTGAGTACACAATCACATGTTCTAATTTTCAAAGAAAAAACTATAGATTGCTGCCTGTGGTTGTATGCAATTTGTTTTTGATTTCTGTATATTTTATTCTAGTACAATTATTAGAAAAAATCCTTAGCGGCAAATTCCATTCAAAATGTATTTAAAGGTCCGATTATATGGGTTAAGTTTTGATGCATTAGTAGGAGGGTGTATGAGTGAATGCCCAAATGACGGTGAGCTTGTATTAGTAGATGAATAAATAGTAGAAGTATTAGGTTGATTTATTTGATGGGCACCGCTTTTGTGTGAATCAAACCCCAAAAGCCCTCTGCAAGATTGGTCGTTGCTATAGAAAGTTCCAATTACTCAAACAAGACCCAGTTGCTGTAAGACTGGATGGACCTTTGATGACTGGTCATTGGAAAATGCGGATGAATTTTTCAACCCAGCAAAGAGCATATTTGAAAATAAAATGGTTTTTTGTTCTCCGCCAGGAATCAAACCCACGACTCTCTGATTGTCTGTAGCGTTAATCACTAGACTAAATACCAATTTATGTCTTGAATGAACAGAATCTGACGCTCAGGAATTTTGTGAAAGAGATGCAAGAGTGATTTTTTTTATTGAAGTAAGTCTAATCATGTCATAAATCTTTACATTTTGTTTTTTTACATCTTGTTACTATTCTGTCTGATGTATATCTATGTATGGTATATCGCCAACGCATTTTGTGTCCATTCCAATTGCAAGTAGGTAACTCGACAAAGTAATATTATTGTATAAGAAAGACGTATAGCGACAGATATCTAGTTAAAAATGAATTTAGATAAAATGGCAAACAAACAACTAAAAGGCATTGTGCCAATATACACTGAAAATTGGGAAATCTTGCAGCCACTACAGATAGACAAAAAAATAAGCAAAAGACAAGAGGTGGAGCCAATTTTTGGTTTCACAAAAGAAAGCTAAAAAAGGTGCCGATTGTAAAATTGTCCGTGCGTGACGAAGGAGCTGCTTAATCAATCCGTGACATTTGCGGACCATTTGGGGATAAGAAAACAATAAAAGGACTCGCCAATAATCCTCTAAGGTTCTGCATGGGTCTCCTTTTTTTCTTTGTTTCTTCTACTACCAACTACTGCAAGCATTAAACATCTATGTATGGACCTAGGATCCTTAGCAACAAATAACAAAATATTTTTCCCTAGCAATGCAGTCGTGGAACGTCACAATCTTTCTTGTCTTTTGATAATGACCTGATGGCATAAATACCAAAAAAGTATTGTCTTTGATACAAGGAAAATTATGTGCTCTATGGTTGATGTATGAATAGAATATGAAAGATGAACTAAACGCTTTTGTCTTGAAAAATAATGTGAACATAACCCAACTTTTTTAATGACAATGGAAACTATAATATTATGAATATTTCTAGAAAGTATTTATTTTTAAGTATTGTAAATTGTATTAAAATAATAAATATATTATGATAATAAAATGCATCGATTTTGATTTATTAGATTTATGATTAAACTATTTGTCAAAAAACAAAGGTTGAAGACTAGATGGACTAATTGGCAGACAAACATCACACTTCTGACTCGAGTCCTTAGCAACCAATAACAAAATATTACTTTACTGGTGAATGAAAGAGAAGTAAATAAGGTATGCACCGTAGAAATGGCTCATTTGAGAAGTATGACAAGAAAAACACTGAAAGATAGAGTGAGAAACGAATGGGTTCTGAATGAATGCGGAGTAAAAGAAAGCGTGAAAGTTCAAAGAAGTGTGATGCGATGGTTTGGACTAGTCAATGGTTTGGACATATTGAAAGGATGAATGAAGACCGACTGACAAAAATAGTGTATAAAGGGAATGTAACAGGTAAGCGTGGAAGAGGAAGACCTAGGAAAGAATAGATTGATCAGATAAGTGAGATTGCGAATGAATGGAATTTACAGAGTGGAAACAAGAGAAGAGCATGCATGAAAAGAGTGATGAAATTAGATGAGATGAAAGAATTAGTATGCAAGGACAGAGTCAAGTGGAGGCACTTGACTCTGTCACACCACCCCTAGAGGAATGGTGGCAGGATACAAGACAAGACAAGACTTTTATTCCTAAAATTTTCTTTAACAACCTTCCAGCCATCTGACGTCACCATTTTTTTGTCTATGGAATTTGTACCAAGTCCATTCACAGTGTAGGTACAGAGTAATTATTATATCTTGAAGAGAGATAGGAAGATGGTTAAGAAACGATTTGAAATAGTGGCTAAAATTTTAAAATATGGAAATGTGTTAACATACACAAGACACATTTTCATAGAACGAACCGCACCGCTCCTACACAGCGTGGGTGACGCCTGAGGACATTGCTTATGACACAAATTTCAAATTGGGAGTAAGTATGGTAAGATCACCAATGAGGTCTGTACGTGAATTGGCTTAGGCAATATTGTGTCGTGGCTTATAGGGAAAAGGCATACAAATATTGTGTTATTGGTTGCTAAAGACGGAAGTCACATACAAGATTGGTATTTGCTCACCTAGAAAAAATTCAAAAAAAGATTTCAAACACAGGTCTTTGTTACTAGAGCCCTAAGCAACCAATAACAGAATATTAGTGTCACCCATGCTGTAAAAATGGTTCACTTTGCAAATGTCACTCCCATTGTCACCCCTGTTTCAGGGAAGGACGGCAAGAGTTGCAGGGTGTATGTTCATTTTAGGTTTTTATGTTGTAGGTTCACATGCGGCATGTGCAGCGTGAACTTGTACGTGTCTGCCACAGGTGTCTGCTTGTGAGAATGCATATAATGTGAATCCCCAATGTAACATATTTGCAATTTAGATTAGTGCCTTTTCCTTGGCAAACCGACTGTTCAAGTCCATTGTAACTTTTTAAATTACATGTTTGATGAAAAGTGGGTTCATATAAATGAATAAGCAATAAAGGAAGTAAGCTTTGTCTGGAAATAATATTTTTTTTCATTATTTACAAAATTGGTACTTAGTACTAGTAACTAGAATGACGAGTTCTGATTTTATAAAATATACTGCTAGGTTAAAAAAAAACTTTCATATTGTCTCCGGTTTAAAATTTTTGAATTTATGCGTTGGTAGCAATGGTGGCATCAGCTTGTTCGGTTTTTCTTTCGAATGTCGAGTGTCACTACATTATTTTCTATTTTAAATAATTAAAATATACCTTTTTAAACTCTCTAGTTTTGTTTTTAGTTTAAAAATAAATCAAAATGGCCAAGCGCAAAGCTCTGATTGAATCCGACTCGAGCAGCGACTGTTCAGACATGGAATCCGTAAGTGAAACGCATTTCATTTCAAAACTCTTGCCAGAATGTCATACCTGTTTTCTACGTAATATTTTTGTTATTCAATACACATTTTCTCAATATAAGACATTCTGAACTAAAACTAACAACACAAGCTATATATTTTAGCTTGTATAGTAACCATTTGCATTTTCTTTCGCTATTTTTAGTGACAAACTACCACACATTTCAAAACAAATTATTTTGACATTTGCGACTGTTAGGTTAGGAAACTGGGGAACGATTTTATTACCTTTTACGTTGTGTTCTTTTTTCAAATTTTATCTACCTGCCTGTTATAATAAACTATTTGTAACTTTGTATGGGCTTCTAATATTTATTTATTTCTGGTATATCCCATACTTTTTTTACAATATTCCTATGAAGAAGTATGATTAATACTTCCTGGAACTATGTTCTGACTTAACATACTTGATTTAATTATATATGAAATGAATGTATGGGAAAAAGTTTAGAATATTAACAAACTTATGCGTGTCTGTTTGTGAGAATGCATACAATGTTACATATCTTTTTTTTGCAACTTAGATTAGACTCACGAACGTATTGGTAGGGCGAAGGCTAACTTATATTTTGTTGTTCGTTTAAAAATCTAGTTTATCATTATTATTATTGTCGTTAAGGCTACACAAACCTATGACGTTTGCCCACTGAGAAAAAAACATATTTATAATATTGTAATGGAGGCAGTTTTATAAGTATTTGAGTTGAATAGAACTTAAGGCAGACATCTAGGATTTCTTGTCAAAATTGAGATAAATCTAAATCTAAGTTGCAAAGATATGTATCATTTGAGATTCATATTAAATGCATTCCCACAAGCAGACATGCATAATTTCGCACTCACACATGGCGCATGTGGACCTACCATATAAAAAACCCAATCTCAAATGAACATAAGCCCTGCAACTATTGCCGACCTTCCCTGAAACAGGGGTGACATTGGCAAAGTGAACCATTTTTTACAGTATGGGTGGTCAGCCTCATACCAATCTATAAGTCAAGGAATAATTAACGAAAAATTGTTATATATTCCGTGTATTCAGAGTGGATGTGAATATTGCAGGCGTTGCTGAACCTGGCAAAGAAGAAGAAGAAGCCAGGTGGATCGCCAGCCAGGGCCGCCTCCTCTGACGGAGACTCCTCAGACTCTGATTCCTCGGGAGACGACAGTCCCAAAAGCACGTCCAATAAAAACAAAGACCCTCCAGAAGGTAATGGCTGGCTTATCATTTAAATTCTTATCTTTTTTACAGTTTAGTCAGATTTATACAGGGTCAGTAGCTGGCGTCAGTACTGTCGCCGAAAACAGACTATTTACATGCAGTCAGTAGTCGAGGATATTTCTTAGGGTGCACACACGTTCCTAAAGTCAGTGTGAAAAAATGAATTCTCGAAAGCAGCAAAAAATCAAAGTTAATAATTTGTTGATA